>CABEEJ010000109.1:249085-379671 GCA_901482245.1 Timema douglasi
CACCCACACACACACACACACACACACACACACACACACACACACACACACACACACACACACACCGTCCTTATGTATTTGTCTTTTTCTATCTTTTTCTTTCTTACTAATTCATGGGATCAAATCATTATCATTGCAGACAAAATCGAGTTCAGAAATTAAGTGTGCTTATTGCTTGAACACTTTTGCTAAGGCGCTCGAATAGCCGAGCCTAAATTCATAACCTACAGAAACCAAGTGGGTCTCTCACATTACTGGATAAAGTTGTTTGGCAGTAGTAGAACAAACGCGAGAAGAGGAAAATACAAATGCCAATATAATTGGTTTTGTGACCTATTTAATTACATCATTCGATTCACATATATCCCCTTTACAACTTTATATAAGTTAACTTGCGTTTTCCGTGCACTTTTATCCTTATCAACCAAAATATGTTGATTTTAACCTTTTCATATTAGAAAAATTGAATTATGCTTACAAATCTCTAAGCATGTGTATAGGGTAATATAAAATAATTGCGTGTTCATTCCATCTAGTACCAAACTTTTGTACTATTAACGTTTTGTTAGTATGTAACCTAAGCGCAACATCTGAGTCAATATCTCATCCACCTAGGCAGCCGCCTTAAGTTCTAGGCCTAGCAGACGATGGTTTAATCCCAGGTGCATGCATTATTTGTACATGGCTCCTTTTATCTAGATATTACATTTCATAACGATACTGTTTGGCGTGCTAAGTATCTTCTACTTTTTTTTTTACAGCCATTACTGTTTCCAGCATATGGCCCAAGCCACTTTTTTATTCAAGTCATATATTTTTCTACTACCGGCTGGCTAGACATGTCGTAGCTTCATATGCCTTATAATATAACTTAAGACTAGGACAGGCACAACATCCAGTTCTCATCCGTTAATTTATCATTGTAAAAAGGTAAAATCACATTTCATCAATATAAATTGTTTCGGCCATGCCGAGAATCGAACCTCGGACGCATAGCTCAGTAGACAAACACGCCACCGACTGAGATAGGGTGTTTGTCAAGTATCTGACAATTACAAATCAGATGGGTTTTTTTTTTTACCTCTCAGTCTTGAAAGTTTCAATTTTGATAAAATAATCTTTAAATACTTAGCTAACTTATTGTCAATAGACGAATTTTTTTCTCATTTTTATTTTATAAAGTTAACTTCCTATCGCAATTCTACTATAATATTAGATATTTTATCTATAGTAGGATTGCCATATAAATAACATTAGGCCTATTTGAAAACTATATGTTAAAATAAATCACTTGGTATTAATGTGTCATGGTGACATAAAGGCAACGAATATATGTAAATGTCAAGGTTTTTTTTATGATATAAATGTTCTCTAGGCTGTGTTGCTACTCAAATTAGATGTTTAACTGTTAAATATTCCGCTTTGGTGCCCGTGCTACCCTCACAGTAGACTAGATTGCCGATGACAGGGAGATCGAGGTTCGAATCTCGGTCGGGTGTATTGAGGTTTTTCCCCAAAGTGGTTTCCCACTCTCTCTCTCTCTCTCTCTCTCTCTCTACGAAAATGCGAATACACTTCATCTTAATATAATCTTAATAATGCTTAAAACCATTAGCGTAATTATGACACAAGCATATAATCCGAACAGGCGGTAAGACGCGGTGCTAAAAATACCTATTGATGTGGTATTGGCCAATGTGATAATTTCCACCCTTAATTTTGTACTTTCTATACCAACCCTTTGGAATAGTATAAAAATACTCGATCAAGTAATCTCCGCGTGTGTTTATAAATATACATCTATATATGTAATGTCCTTTCCTTTAACTGTTTGACTGACTTTGAACTAATTTGTAATAATTAGCACACCTGACTAAACCGAGATCGAATCTTGTTCTAGTATTGAGTGTGCTGTTGCAGCTCCTATGAATTCCACTTTAATTCAATTCACTTAGGTTAAGTAATTATAAGCCCATTTTCATAAGAATGGCCCTCCCTATCTGACAGCTAGGAACGTTAATAGATATACTTTAATAATGTATGTATACGTTGAGTCTGAAGCTGATACTTTTGATAATATAGTATCAATTACTAATAACACTAATAATAATAAGATATGAAATTGTTATTATTATTAGTATAGGCCTATATAATATTAGTATTTTATGAAAAATCCTTCCTATCAAAATCCAGCTGTAATACCCTTATTTTGGTGAGAGAAACAATTTAGAAAACTAAAGAATATTTTAATAGCATTAAATCTTTTGAATAATTAAACAATACTATCCGCTTCTTTCTTGCTTTTTTCTTAAACGCTAACTTTGTGTTATCAGAAGTGAGCATACCCGTTGCCCCATCTCAAAAGTTTGTTCTCTGTCTCCGGTCATGTGTACGTCACGTTCCTCGGGTGTCCGTCATTCATTAGGTGTGCGCAGAGCCTGTTTGTTCGCTGATTAAAAAAAAAGTTGGCTCGTCCTGCCCAAAACTTTAATCTTCTCTCCTCGTAAGTTGCGTCCACGGCGCCGGTACGTTGGGGGTCAGCTTAAGGAGGAACTTTCCATGCGCACGTTTGATACCCCCTTCCTACACATCCCTTCTATCTTATTTTTAATTTAAGTTTTATCATACATTAATTTTGAATCTCACTCTAGAGGACACGCGGGGAAAAGGCGTCATTCTGGTCTAGTCTAATTTTCCGAAGATGTGGAGGTCGGGGTTTGAATTCCAGTCAGATGATTTTTGGTGGATTTTCTAATAGCTCCCGCCACGCAAATACGGATATATTTTATCTAAATTATAAATTTCTTTCCCCGAGCCCACAATTATAAATAAGCTGATAGACCGAACGCTTGATTAAAATATTGAGCTCTGGAAACTGATCTCAAATGAAAATAACACCTTTGAAGTTTGTGTAAAGTAAGATGCTGTTAAAAAGGAGCTTTTGTAAAGTACAAACGTATATATATGGTTTTAATAAAGTTTATAACCATCAAAAAAGTTCCTTCATATCTAAATATAACTGTACTTAATCTAATCATTCTAGTCTGGGTAGGTGTTGTCTTGTAGGCCTATTTAGTATAGCGCAGCACTTGCATTTTTTTAACACCGCGTCTTACTACCCTTTTGTGTTATAAGCCTATTTGAGGTGTGTTTTTAAGGTGGGGATGTAGGGGACGCGAGAATAAATCAGTGTTTATATCAACACTTTTTTTTGTCAAAATAAATCAAATATTTTTAGAGTAGAAATATGGAGTTTAATTTTCTTCACAAGGTGATATCAACAGCTGAGTATCTGTCAAGTGTGTCCTGGAATTTAAATACAACTCTTTCTCATTTAAAAAGTTTCTCATCTAATACCGCTATGCTCATGACAGATATTCAACAACTATTTATATCACCATCTGAAGAAAATTAAACTATATTTTTCTACTGGCGCAATATTTTATTTATTTTGCCCCCACCTCCAACCCCTCAAAAAAGTTTTGCTATAAAAACTGCAAAAACACTGGTCTTTTCTCGCGTTCTCTAAACCCCCGCCTTAAGTCTTAATAAAACAATGCCAATCGGTAAAAATAAATCTTGATATGCTCCGTAATGTTATACAATTTGTATATTGCATTAGTTGAAAAATGTGTGAATACTTAAACAACTAATATGTTAAACAGACTATAAATCGTTTACCATCGGCATAATCCTTTAGTGAACACTAATTAATATTTTGTTAGTAAACCTTACATATATATTTGATTCTCTATCTTATTAGGCATGAATGCAAAGAACAACCGCCCCACATATTTTATCCGTTCATTGTTAATTTAATATTATATCAACTGTAATTTAATTTGATTTTATGTGATACTTTATTTTAAGTTATCTGTTGCCCGATTCAATTCGTAGTTTGAATTTTAGGAGTTTCGTGTTAAAATAGCATATTATTAAAAAATAACAGTTTCACCTGCGCCCAATTGGGAAAGAATTTTACTGTGCAAAATAAACTCTAAAGCGATGCTTTCCAAAGTTTTTCCATAGCAATACATTACCGACCTCCAAAATTTTGTGTACACCCCACCGAGAAATGAAACTATCCCACCCACACATTTACAATATTTTTGTACCTGTAATATGAGGAGTAAAAACAAACACACATATTTTCTTTGTTATTTTAGATTAATAAAAATAAAAATTTTTACAATCTTTACATACTTTTAAAGGAGAAAATTAAATACAGATATTCTCATCCTTAATGCTTGGCGATTCATACACATTTATTTTATGTTCGGGCGTATCTGCGAAAGTTAACTCGCATTTCTTCATCCAAATTTTTTAAACTGACACGTTTCACTGTATTAATATTGGCCATTACTGAAATTCTAGATTAGCAAGATTATGTGGTTGAAAATGGCAACAAAAGCAGGAAAGCCTATCTAGCAAAATACTGAGTCTTCTTCAAGTAAATTCCAGAATTTTTCCAGTTCATCGTCTTGATGTTTTAACTTTAAGCTTCTATAATTTTTCAGCTCTGTGAATTCCTCTTCTTCTGCCAGGGAAAGCCCACCAATGTCAAATGAAACACTAGATTTCTTATTCAGTCATAATCAATTGTGCTAAGATCTAGAAAGTAGCTTTCAATCTCTGAGTAATGTCATGGACAAGTAATATATTTATCACAAAAAAAAATTGTATCAATTACTAACACAATACATAAGAAAGTCACGTTCCACAATATAAAACTGCAATAGATAACCACTTTAAACGTAGTGAAAATATATAACTTTTTCCAACTAATTACAATAGTAAACTTAATTATGAACACAGGAACAGCTACATTGTATTGTAACGCGACACAAGCATTATAGTACTGAGGTTATGTTTATGAAAAGGTCGGTGAGAAGAGTCGATGCTCACGCAACAGCTGATTTACACAATTCTGCGACGTGAAGACAGACTGACTGAACTGATTTCATAGAATAAATAATATGTAGTCTGTATTATACATTTGACACGCACCTCTTGTTAATATTTGAAAATAAATAAAGCTTTTTTTATCTAGTGGTCAGTTCGTGACACCCCATAAACCTTTGAGCGATACCTAAAAAATTTGGAGAGCACTGTTCTAAAGTGACTTAAAAATGGACACGCCTTCTGAAAAACACGTGGATTTTCTTATTTAAAAAATAATGGCAACCATGATCTTGTCAGCCTAACTTATCTGAATGGGTTGATTAAACCTTAAAAATATTAAATTACTAGAAGTATACATTTAGTTAATTATAGACTTTCTTCTCGATTATTTCCCTTCTTGTAATTATAATAATCTATTCTCAGAGATGTGAAAGTGCTATTGACTGTGAAGAGCTCATTAATTTACTAAAAGCAATCAAAAGCCTCACAGATTCAGCTTTCCAAAATATATTTCATTCGATCTATACCTTAGATAACATATTATACAATAGCGATGCTAGACGAAATAGTAGGCCTATGTCTGCCTTTGTTGGTGTAGTTTATTTTTCTAAGCAGGCAGAGGTAAGGTTTTGCTCGTTACCATACTTTAAGTAGCGTGATTATTTTCGCCTTAATTTCGGGGTGATTGTAATTAGAGATGGGCGATAAATCACTGACTCTGATTTTTGTTCACCGATACCATATGATTACCGCTACTCCCAGTGACTCGATCTCTTAAGTATCGGTGATTGAGATATCAGTGATCGAAGATACTCCATACTCGCATCAGGTGGCGACAGTTACTCGAGCTATGGACCTAGTATTGCTTCTTCTAGACATTCGAGTAAATACTCGCTTCGCGCCGCTTGTTATTCTTTTATTTTATTTTTTCTACCAGCTAATTGAGAATCGTCTTTATTGACTGGCATATTTTACGTGTTATTTCTCTTTAAAACACCTGATCTCGTAGAGTTCATTTTCCAAAAATAGTATCAGATTTACTACTTAAAAATGACTAATGGTTTAAATGTTTCATTCCCATGCGTTTTCAATACAAAATATTTGCTGTTAAGAACAAAATCGAAAAGCTTGCTTACTAAGCAAATAACATTTCAGATTATTTTTAAAAGTAGGTTACGAAAAAAACGAAAAAAAAAAAAAAATTTATCCTATCCCCAAAATCGCTAATAATAAACTAAAATAAGTAACAAAATAGAAAATATATAAATAAACCTTAATATTTACTACGCGTTGATGATCCTAATCATCCTATAGTCTAATCTAAAGTTTATTTGCTTCTAATATATGTATAGTTCATCTACTATTAGATGTACGGTATTTAAAATAAAATAACACTACAACTATATAATATATGACCTGCATTCCAAACAACATTTTCTAAACCAATCTCCATTATATTAGGTTCATTTTTAATGTCACATAAATTTTAACTGTAGTAAAACAGATCAATAAATAAATTACTCCATTACCCAGTACTCAGAAATATTCCATACTCGATAGAACTCGCCTACTCGGACAGCAGCTAAATACTAACTTTGACCGTGGTTGAAAAGTGAGAAAATACAGATCACAGAGAAAATTCACTGGTATAAATCACTGATATTTTAAAATCCCAGTCAGTGTATTCACTGATATCGTAAAATCACTGTTTCGCCCATCTCTAATTGTAATTCTCGGCCATCCGCCGTAATTTGATTGTTAAATAATGAACTTGTGTGTGTGGAGGTATTAAGTTTCCCTCTTTTCCTCCTCCTTTCCGCGGTCACGTGCTGCGTGTTGCTCTACCGGTGAGAAGGAAGGCAAGAGCGAGAGGAAAGGGAGGAGAAATTGATCCCTCCGCCGGAGAGATGGGTAGTGTGTTGAAAGGGGGAAGGGGGTTTGCAGCCTCTCGAGGCACGAGCTACTTACTGCTGCTTCGGTCGACAGCTGCGAGCGACGCGCGGCCTCACGGGGCGGAAATCCGGCGAGCTACTACTACCACCCCTCTCCCCCTTTATCCCTCCCTTTAATGTCTCCCGTGGACGCGCACATACCTGTCACGCAGTGCGACAACGTCGTCGCTTGAAGACATTTTGATTGTCGCCTGCATAGATGTATTCTTTATGTTAGGTACAGTCTCGTACGTAGGAAACTTGATACCTCTACCTCAAGATAGACAAGCTAGTAAGAATATGCACAGGTTTTCATATATAAGCCTATGTTAAACCCATTCGTGAATTTGCACAGTTCATAAATCGAGCAAATTTCTGTCTATTTAGTGGACTGGCCTCCACCATTTCACGAACTGTAGGTAAAAAATAGTCCAATTAATGAATTGTGTAGCGCTTGTGCTGTCCAGTTTATGAACTAGGCAGCTCCAATCATTAACCACTACATGAATTGGGCGAGTTTTTGCTTGGTCCGTGAAATGGACAGACGAAGAATAGGTTTACTCTTTAAGTTAATATAACTTTTAATTTATTTAGAATAACAAGTTAGGTGGTCCGACAATCGGTAGTGTGTCTTTCCACTGAGCTAAAGGTCCCGGGCTCGATTCCTGGCCTGACCGGAAAAAAAATATCGTTGAGGAAATGTGGGGTTCCCCCCTTTCACACTGATAAATTAAGGATCAGGGGCTGGATGTTGTGTTTGTTCTAGATTTAAGTTGGCTTATAAGGTGATATAATCAGTAAGTTCAAGAAATGCACGTTAAATACCTCAAACAAAAATGAAAATGAAAAATGAAATGGAATGTTAGTTTGTTTTAGGTTGGGCTAGTTTAAAATACCTTTAAACTAATTTCAGTTAAGCCTGTAGTAGATAGTGAACTACAATAAGTTCCATTTTATGAAATGGGCAAGAGTTGATGCCATTTTTGCCCAGTTCGTGAAATCCTCAATCGAACAAGTTATCATAATGAGCTGAAATTGGCAGTTTCACTATCAGGGTGTAACATATATACACACAGACAGACACGTATATTGAAACGAATTAGAAGCGCCGCCAAGAGGTTGCCTATACAGAAAGTGCAACTCTAACTGGTATTATGGAAGAATTGGGAAGTTTCTATAATCAGGAAAATAGATTGTAGAAGAAGTTTTTAAAAAATATCTAGATATCTCTCTTGATATATTAACCGCGAAATTAAATACATTACTCTCGAACCAGAAAACTAATCGAAGAGCGGTTTTCTGCACCATTCACTTGATAAGAGCGAGATAGGGACAAGTTTAATATGCTCTTTTCGCTTTAAAATAATTATGGTTCACGTCTATTTTTTTAAATAGAGTAAAATAGTTCTACTGGTCTGATTTCCACTGTTTTATCAAAGAAAATCCAGAGAACGGCTCTACGATGCGACGTCTGGCTCGAGCTGTACTTGTTAACGGTGTTGGTTATCTTTGAGGTGATACAAGGTTGTTAATGGGCACAATATTTGATTCCTGAAGCCATTGCGTGTTGATGAATACATTATTTTACAAACAAAACCTTAATATGTTATGTCACTCTCACAATATATGTCAGTTAACACCACTTGTCAAAAAGTGACGAGACATTTTTGCGAGGCGGATGATTACGGCAGTGTTTTTAACTTTTTCAACTGTTAGAAAAGGTCCAGATTACCGTGGGCACACTATATCAGGAGTATCTGTGGTTATAACATAACGAACAGTTCATTTTTAATAAAACAACCTAATCTGACGTAAAATTATTATTATTTATTGTTGACAAAATATCGAGTATGAATTAGAAACTTTTCCAAGCTATAATTATTTTAATCTGCTGTAGTCAAAGGGATTTTACCCGCTTCGCGAACAATTTACGTGTATCACGGACAGACTAAAAAGTTTTGAAGGTTTGCCAAAAACACATTTGCAACGTTCCCGAGCTCGTATTTGCCACACTTTGTTCGTCATGGTTTTGTGTGTGTTTTGAAGTGTTGCCAACAGTGTCGGCTCATTTTTTTCCGCGATGAAGCTTACCGTACTAAAATTCTTTACAGACTCATTCGTCATTTTTAGCAGGTAAACTTACGTTTATAATTTAAATCATTACCTAAAATAACTGGCGTGAGCCGGGAAACGTATTTGCCATTCAAATAGTAATTTTTTTTAAAATAGTTTTGTAATTGGACAAAGTCGATAAAATAGGTTTAGCATCCAATTAAGTTTTGTGATAGACGCGACCGTTTTATAGATAAACAGGACTGCAAGTACAGTTAAAGTCGCGGAGTGTTGGAGGGGGTAAATTATATTTAAAAAAATCAGTTGCCTAGAAGTTCGGCTCAAGGCTTAATTATCACCCCAAATTAAAAATAAATCTGGTGTCACCTGCCCCCCCCCCCTCCTCCTGTTTTCGACATTTCCCTTCTAGTACTTTACTTTGCTAATTGGGAATTTTTCTAGTTTCTAAATACTTAGTTGGGAAAAACCCTGGTCCCCCCCCCCCTTTCAAAATATATTTCGTACAACTTCTCTGCTCTGGCATTGATGTGATTTTACACTTAAATGTTTTAGCAACTGAGTTAAATAAAAAAAATTTATTACTAAATATAAATTTTGTATGTATATATGTATGTACAGTAGCCCCATGGCTTCTTTGGTGCTGACTGACAGCTCACAGCTGACTTCTAACAGTCAACATTTAGGTATAATACCTAAATTTTGATTGTCAGAAGTGACAGCTGCTAAACACATGTTTTTGCAGATCATATGGTTCGGCGTAGGGATACATAATTTAGTCTGGTAACTTTTCAAAGCTTTTAGCTGTCAGCTGTGAGCTGTCAGTCAGCACCAAAGAAGCCATGAGGCTACTGTATAGTACTCAACCCGAAGTTTGGTTGGATCCTCAACAGTTTCACTGTCAGCCCTAAAGCTTAGACAGAACTAAGGAAATTATTAGAGCTAGTTTCCCATTGCTTTCCTCACTGATCCCGAAGGTACTATTGTACTTCAATCTGCCAAGCTTGCCGGAATGCATACCCCAAACTGACCCTACAAGCAACACCTTCACTCCATTCATGACAGGGACTGGCTGTATATTGAATGTTATTATTAGTATTGTTCATACTTCTGTCATTATCATATTTGTCAAAGCCAAGTGAGACTTGAGACATCAATGAAAGTAACAACTTACTCTAGCCATACCAGGAGATATAGTGCAATGTAAACACTAAATCAGACCAAAGATGGTTCGTATAAATTTTAAATTACAATTATTCACCAAATAAAGGTCAAATCAGTCCGGGATACAAACAAATCATATTTCGGTGACTTTCCCCAAAGATTGGGGACTACCTTATCAAAACAGGAGTTTAGTCTGTTCGGTGGAGTTGTATTTTGTTGGGGGGCGGGGAGGGGGGGTTTCGGTGTAGCGATGGAGGGCTATGAACTATTTTTTATTCGTATGTTTTACACCTTCTTAATCCAAACAGTAGGGATTAGGATGATCGTTTGAAGGAAGAACTCCCATATTCTCATTATAAAACCATCCTTATGTAAACTCAACCTCCCCATAGTTTACAATTGTGAGCCTGACGCCTTATATCGTATGATCACCGGTCAAGGTGTGGTTCTGAATCGCTACCGGCAGGAATCGGATACATATACCCGTCAATTTCTACCCCCGCGTCGCTTTGAAGGTCGTTTTGGATCATTGTGTGGCGTGGACATTAGTGATCTTAGACTAGACTGGAGTAGATTAAGCTAACCTAATATAGGTTAGGTTAGGTGTAACTAACTATTGACGAATGCTAATTTTGTATATTCGTGGTGCCCTATAGTGGGTTAAAGCACGCAGCAAAGTTCTCCGAAATAAGCTAGCACAACTGAGTGTTGTTCGTTAGGATTTTCATACAAAGGTTAGTATAGTCCTTTAACGATAACTATGCCCTTTCCGAACCGTTGGAAAAATACTAAAATAAGACTTTAGCATTCATCCACTTGGCAAATTTGCTATGTATCTTTAACACTAATAATTGTTGAAAAGCGACTCCACTTTCCATAGTAACAACACAAATATATTATACTGTATGTTTAGTAACTGTTTTTCAACTGTTAAAAAAAGGTCAAAGTTTCCTTTAAGCTAATATATCTAACAGTTCTAAAAAATTACTAAAACTATTTTCATATACAGTATTCATAAGTCAAGTCATGTAATTTGCGGCTTTCACTTTTGATAGATAATATAAATTAGCAATAAAACACTATTTCTCAAACTGTGATGCGTTTAACCCAAAGGTACGCGAAGGATTTTAAGCCTTACCTGGCGTACCACTGATTTTTATTAAGCTTGAAATTGTTTGGAATATTAGTAAGATAAACTAAATAAACTCAGAGTTTGGCGTGGTATTATCATGGCATTTCATAAGTTTTCTTTCCCTTTTCCGCGGCTCTATTTAGCTAACAACTAAAGCGTTAAGCTTTTAGATCCAAGGTAACCTCGTTTTGGACCGACCTATTATAGCCACTGGTCACAGCCTCTTTGAGAATCTGACAAATATTATGGACCCCCTACCCATAAAAATGCACGTAAATACACTAACACAAAACTTTGCATACAATTTACTTTATTGTATAGTAAATTTATTACATCCATATGGTCATAATATAAAAACAACCTGTACCGTGAATTATGTCTTTTGCTTTCCATTTTTATGCAAAAATTAGTGGCCAATTCCTGAAAAAAAGTGAAATAAATTCAAAAATTGTACAGCTATAAAGTGAACTTAAATCTGAAATTTAATGAGAAGGGCGTTTTATGTTGGGTTTTTTTTTGTAACTCCTACCAACGGGAATTATTCTAGATGTCATTACGTGGCAACTTTTGCGATTGTATGTAATTTTTTGCGCAAGATGGCCGCAAACCCCACTACAGCCCAATTTTCATAAGAAGGGCCTTTTAGAAAATACATATATTTTGTATGCCAAAATTGATATAGTATTTTACTATTATATTATTGGCTAGCAGAAGTACCCGGCTTTGCCCGGGGTAACTACGCAATGAACTGCGAGGTTACCCCGAGCAACGGTTCTTTCATTTAAAAAAACTCCATGGGGTAGGTCCGCAAGCGAAGACAGAAAAAAGCTCTTGATTTTATTTCTTCCTGCCCAATTTTTAATAAATTTTAAAAAAATTAATGAAAAATTTAAAATTTCAGCTTCATTATGCACATTGTGTACAGAGGCTACTAATTTTTAAATTTCAGCTTCCTGCATGCGGTAGATAATCGTACAGCGCTTATGACAGACAGACAGACAAACTCTCTTCATTTTATTAATATAAATAATTTATAGATATTGATAATATACTAATAGGTTAATATCTACCAAAAACTACAGTTGCAGATAACATAACCTGACTTTTTTGGTTATGTTCATAATTGTATAAAGTAATAAAATGTAAATTTAAGTTCAGAAAGATTTAAATTTAGAAGATATTAATTAAAACATGTTGTTTTGCAATAATTCGCCATGTCAAGTAATTAAAATTGACCCAAAAAAACCACACTCGGTGTAAAATAATAACATGGTGAGAGTCAAAGTCGTTTAGTAGACAAAATTATGAATTTAATTAGACGAGGTAAAATACAATGCGATATTAAAGCCTTAATTTAACTGACATTTTGAGTATATAATTAAAAATATAAGATTATAAAATAATTTATAAGTCAACATTATTAGTATAAGTAGATTGAGTTGACGTTATTTCATAAAATTTAAGTAAAATTGGACTAACAAATTATTGTGTTATTAGATTGTTTTACGTCAATAACAATTACAAGTAGTGACTGTACGAGAAGATTAAACATAAATGTACTTCACAACTAAGGATAATGGGTGTAACAAACAGACGAGAAAGATTTATTTTACACTAAAACATTAATTTCATCGTTTTGTAAATTACATAACTTCTTATATTCTGTCAATTTACATTTATTTTTCATCTTCTTGTACAGTCATTACATGTAATTTGTCTCACAGAGCCTATAAGCAAGCTGAAAGACTTCCGAAGGGATTGTTTTCCGCGTGATGTTAACTCTGAAGATGACGTCTGTTTCGCCCCCCGGCCCCCATCCCCACCATGTATTAATGTAAACTTTAAACCTTGCACCGCACACGCCGAAGCTAATGTTTGTTGTTGTATGCGAGTGACTGTGTGGGTTGCAAAGGGCATTCAACTCTTCCCTACCCCATTTTCTCCTTTCAATCCTTTTTCAGGAAACTGGATTGCCTGGGTTTCCCGGCCTCCCCATCTCCGACAACCCAGAATAAATGAGCTTAACCTTTTTGATCCCAGATTCAGAAAGAAGCAATGATTTAAACTTATGTTTTAATTTGCAGAAGAAATCAGGATCTTAAATGTTATCATGTGAATCAATTGTAATATGTTCATATTTACTTTCTAATACCAGAAAACCTATAGTTAAAAGCTGGAAAAAGTTTATATTGCAGAATTTAAAAAAAAATTGTTATTGGTACGAAATGTAATCCCCTTTGAACGCCTCTCAAGACCAATTTATTTTCCAAAAGTGGTTAGTGCCGGAGGTGGCGTGTGGTTCCTCTCTCAACTTAACTTGTACGTATCTAGCAAACAACGGTAAGTATGAACCTACTACGACGTTGCGGCCAGGCCCACATGTCCTACTTATTGACAGGTACAGTCTAATTTTCATAGGAAGGGGCGTTCAGAAAATACAAACACATTTATTTGCGGCCGACAATAACAACATTTTACAACATTATTATTGATACTTTATAGGAATTGATAATGACATATTTCAAAAATGACAGCTGTAGAAAACATAAATTGACGTATGAATACGTGAAAGTAGATCTAGTAACTTTTCTAGCTGTCGGTGAAGGTTTTTCATATGAACATTGAACTGTGTCATGAACGCACCTGTAGAGGACCCAACTTCCAATATCTGCCGAGGCAAATCAATGTTTAAACTTTGAGGAAGCTCACATAGTTCCGTGCGGATTCAATTTGACACAGTTGAGAAGGTTTTTCTTTAATTTATTACTCATCCCCGTGACGAGTGGTCATTCAGAGAGGTTGGTTATAGGTTTCGTTGAGCTTGGTACAACGCTTTGTATTTTGTGTTGAGTGTTACTGCCCGTTTGAGCTCACATTTAATTTCATTAAAGGAAGAATTCTGGAGTAAATTGACCTACATTTTATGGGGTTAGGGGGAGGAGTGGGAACCTATCTAGGAAACACATCTTGTACACCCTGCTGATATTCGAACCCCAATCTTAACCTCATTGTAAAACAAACTAGATGATCAAGGTAGGATGGAAGGGGACGTGAGAAAAGAGCATGCAGTGTTCTTACAGCTCTTATAGCAAAACATTTTTTTGCCAAAATAAATAAAATATTGCCCCAGTAGAAATATAGTTCAATTTTCTTCACATGGTGATATCAACAGTTGTTTAATATCCGTAATGAGCATAGCGGCATTAGATGAGAAACTTTTTAAATGAGGAGAAAAAGTTGTCATTAAATGCCAGGACATCCTTGACAGATATTCAAGAACTGTTTGTCACCTTGTATAGAAAACTAAACTCTTTGTTTCTTACTTACTTTATGGAATTAGGAACGTGACAGTTGATTGTCACACTTAGAAAAGTACGCCATTTATTCCTCTCTGAAGCTAGTACTATCCATTCCACCTCATTGCACCCGATTTCTTTCAGGTATATTCTAATGTGGTCCTCCCATCTGTGTCTAGGTTTTCTCAATGGTCTCTTCCCACTGGGTTGACCAGTCCATACTCTGAATAATCTCCCATTCACGCCGAATATCCTGCCCACCGTAATCTGAGAGATGAGGTTATTTTAACAAAATATCCTCATCTCTTTTTGGACCTTGTTTTTGAACACCCTAAATTTGTTTTCGTCAAACATGGTAAGAGACCACGATTCACAACCATAGAGAACAATTGATAAAACTATTGTTTTGTATATTCTGAATTTTACATCCCTTGACAGCAGGCGAGATTTCAACTTTCTACTGGAGCAATATTTTTGTTTGTTTTGGACAAAAAAAGTTTTGCTATAAAACTGCAAAAAAAACCCAATGGCATTTTCTCGCGTCCCCTTCCATCCCAACTTAACATTTAGTTCGCGTGCCCGCCGGGGCTGGTAAGGATATGTTTTATCTACATAAGAATATCTGTGAGAGAGAAAGAGAGAGAAGGGGAGGATTAAACAGAAGGGTTGTAACCACGTTTATTCAAATAAAAACACACACCTGGTTAGACTTTAGTGGTGAAATAGCTGTTAATAAAACGAATGGTTATTAATACATCCATTTTTATTATATGTCTATTTCGCCCTAGAAATAATATAGAAACTAATTGACTGGCTGTCAAGAACGCGTGTCAGAAGGAACACAGCGCCACGCGTTGGTAATGTGTACTACAAGATCGCCGCTTTGTATCAAGTAGCCCAAATGCGCATTTAATGTTCGGCTTGACACGTAAAAAAAGGACACTCGTCATGTAGGTGGAAAGTGTGTTTTGACAGCGGACTGATGACGAACGTTCATAATGCTGGGAAGTGTCCCCAGGTATGTTGTTTTCTATTTTCCGCCACTGAAGGCGCTCAGCGAGGATGATGAGAGTGGCCGAAATAAAGTGACGTATGTAAATGAGCCCTTCCTTTGCAGTCCAAAATGCGACATGGTTATATGCCGTAAAGGGTTGAGGGGGTGGGGGGTGGGGGAGATTGGGGCTTGATATGCACGGAGGGCTTACCTTGAGAACTCTGCTGATATTTTGTCATCGCGGGCCGCCCAACTACGCATTTCACTGTCACTTTTTAGAGCTGACATTAGGTACGAAAAAATAACTGGGGAGCTTGTACCAATAGTTAAGTCAACACTCGACGTCATCCATCTAAAATGATGCTCGCAAGCTTCAAGTTTTGGGAGATAACTGTTTTGTTTCCTTTCTGGAGAACTTATTCTCTCTTGTTATATATTTTAGAAACTTAAAGGGTGGTAGTGCCATAGTAGCTCATATTTAAACGAGGCCGTACTATACAAAATATTCTAAATTGTTTCCTTAGATCTAAAATTGGCCGAGTAAATCGTATAACTTATCCGCGTCTTGAAAAGCCTTTTGAGGATTATCGAAAATTATTGCTAAATAATAAAACAACATATGTCTAGTTTACACTTTCCCGTATCGGTAGTCTAAGGTGTCAGAATAACAAAATACTATCTTGTTTGTGATGGGTAGGCTTAGGTTTGAATCCCTACTAAGTGCACGGTGATGTTTTTCCCCACGCGATGTATTATTGTGATTTTCACATCCCTTCTTTTTACTCTGAACAGATTTTAGCCCTTATATTGAATTGATAGTTAAAAACTATGTATTTAGGAAAAAAACACCATAGTACATCCGGCATAGATTCGAACGCTAACCTCCTCGTCATCAGCATACCGGGCAAGAACAATTTAAGTACCACAACGAAAAATAAATAGATACTTTGTTTAGTGATTAATGACGGGATCTCATTGTGAAGCACACTCATGTTCTTTTTGCTAGAAGGTTAGAACCATAGACATATTACTCTAAAATATTCCCGAAGCAGATTCAAAGTTCGTAGATATATATACTGTAGTTAAATTTACATAGTTATGCAAAGTATAGTAATGTATCCAACAGTCAACTATATATATACACAAATAATAATAATACCTGTTAATTAGCATTAATAAAATAGCAGGAGTGTGTGAAGCTTCGAAAACTTCGACCTCGATTCGAAAGTAAAATTCAGGATTCGACAATTACAAAACTTCGTCATAAAAATATTTAAAATTAAAAAACACATTTACATAAAATATGTTTTCATTTTCTGCCGTTATTTCCATCACAAATAGGTGTTTAAGCCTACATAAAAATATCTAAAATAATTAATTACATATTTGATAACAGCTTAATTTTATAATTTGAAAACTAAATATATTAATTATATTTGAAGTATGGAATTCTGTAAATCATAGTTAGTACTATACTTAAATTTACATAATTATGCAAAGTATAGTAATTTATCCAACAGTCAACTTTATATATATCGAGGTCGAAGTTTTCGAAGCTTCACACACTCCTGCTATTTTATTAATGCTAATTAACAGGTATTATTATTATTATTATTATTAGCACCGCGTCTTACTACCCGTTCGGAATAGGCGCAATAGGTATTGATAAGACATATTAAGAGTGATCACCGCAGATCACAAGATTTTTACATATGAATATGTGAGAGAGGTTCTTAGCTTTTCAAGCCGTCAAATAAGGTTATTCTCATTAAAATAGTCTGTACTGTTACCCGCGACACATTTGTTAGGTTGGTTGCATCCGGCACAAGGTTTGGTATAAGCAATCTAGGAGTAATAATTCTTCTGTTGAAAAGATGGTTTGAACTGATGAATTTACATTTGGTTCTTAAACACGATAAAATAAAATACCACATAGCGAGCGAGTGTTCAATGAGAAGTCGTGGGGGAGGATGGGTGCAACCCGCTTTTATGATCACTTCGTTAGCAACACCCATTATGTATATTGCTTTTTATATTTACTTCTTCTTTTAACCCCCTTTCAGTCTAATAACAAAAACAACCTTGAGTCACGTTTTGCTTGTGTGGGAGACACGTGTGTAAATACACTACCATAGGAACTACATTCTAAGGGGTGTCTATTTTCGCGCAAAATGCTCACTGGACACACAGCGTACACATGACCAAAGGTGGATGTACTTTTTTTAATGTGAAAAATATTTCTTAGATGGCGGTTATTAAGGGGGCTGTGTAGGTAACTAGTATAGCGCCAACATATGTTGCGCTTAGTTTAAAATTAAATTTTTAGTACTAGTATTAGAGTTTGATGTTTACTGGACTGAAAACAAAACTATGTTATATGACCCTATACATAAGCTATATAAACTTATAAACATAGTTTAAAGTTAAAATTTTCTGCTCTTAAACATTCAAAACCCTTCATATCTCGATCGATCATTAAGACCTAAATGTCCGGTAAACGAAAGATACAATCCAAATTTCATAAGAAGAGCCTTTAAGGAAAAACAAACATTTTTCTTACGGTCAACATTGATAACATTTACTATTTTTATTATTATTATTTAATAAGTCTGGTTGATATTTATCAAAAGTGTATATTTTTGATTCGAATGATGTAATTTGATGGGGGTGCGGTGATTATCCTACTGCCGGGCAGCTCTACCCAGTAACGTCATAGAGCCACTTGGTTTCTGGTTTTTATAAATGTATACTCGACTATTCTTGCGCCTTAAACCCTGAGTGTTTAACTCGACTGTCAACGCTTCACAGGTTACATTGTTTTGTTATAACACATTATATAATAGTTTCTCAGGGTGGCCATTGATAGGTAAAATAGGGAATTATACTTGAATGTTGCCGTCTGTCGGGAATTTAAAGGCGAGGACCACTCTCAATAACCGCAAGGGAAATACAAATTTCCCAAATTTTCTGGGGTTAAATCGCTCTAGATATCTTTTAGGGGTATTCAAATTTCAAAAATGTTTTGGACCACATTATATATATCTTTGAGAAGAGTCTAATTTTGAAAATGTTTCCAGCTGACGGTCTTCCAAAATAGCTTTTAGGGGCATCACATTTTAAATAATTTTCTTAGGTTTAGTCCCCGGGATACCCTTTGACTTAGGGGACAAGTATTTTTTACTTTTTTTAATCTTCTTCCCTCGCCTCTTGGGCTCCGTTGTCACTGGCTGTAGCACATTAATTGTGTACATACTACTGTTAAACTTGTATATTCTTTACTCGTGACTAAGAACACATCACAAGTGAAATAATCCCTTTCTATTACAGCCTTAAAACAAAGTGCGCTGAGGATGTATAGTAATTCCATGGTTGTACACTGCTTTTTTGGAGCAATGAGGGAAGGGTGCTATCTGAACAATACATGCGCAAATACTAAACTTTGGCGGTGTGTTCAAAACGCCTTTTACAAAACATTTTTATTCGTCATTTGTTCAACGTTTCACAACTGTAGGACAGGCCTTTTTTAATTCTAGGGTTAAGTGGCTAACATGTTTCTGCTTCGTACTTAAGCTAATTTTTAGACTCCCTATTTTCCCTCTAAATTCCAAATCTATCTAGTGTCTAACGCGTCGTAGATTTAGTTCCTTCTTAACTATTCTCTCCCTTAGAAACTTTATCTATCACCTTGTCGCGGGAGGGGAGAAGAGGGGCGCTAAGTGTGTTTCCGTTGGAAGGACGCGATAAAAATAAAAGTTCCCTGAGTGCTAGAGGGTTTTTGATTTTAATATTTAATAATTTTACTCCCTATCCCATTGTTCATTAATTATTTTCTCACGTTGCTCTTTCTGTTGTTCGGCTATTAGCTTGAGTCGAACCTTAGACCTCTCTCGTCACAGTTAAATTAGACAAGACGAGACAGATGCCCTTTTCCATGTGCCCACCGTTGCAGAAAAAATATATTTTCCTAAATATATAACCAAACAAAACGCAACAAATATGGTCAAACACACCCTAGAGCAAACTAGTTTGGTTCACTACCCGTAAAAGCCTTGAAAAAATAAAATAACTTATCTGACTCATATGTAACTTTTAATTTTAGCTCTCCAGCTTTCCGAATCCAGTCCAAGTAGTATTTTTTATAAAACGTCACAACACAGATGTAGATGACCACGTTATCAGTCAATTTTAAGATTTCCAAATTCATAGAATCAAGTCGAGAGAAATGTTTTTTTAATTAAACTGTGCCAATGATTTATTTTGACATGCCAATTCTCTTGTGAGAACTTAGCACACTGTGGCATACGCGCGCACACTGTGGCATACGCGCTGTTCAAATAATCATAAATAATGTGTGTTTGTGTGTGTGCATTTGTTCGTTTTGGTGGTCAATGTGATTTCTAAGAATAGGATTTGATGCTTATACTTCTAAAAACACGTGAAATATGAATGCTAATATACCCTTAAAATATAACATTAAAATGCCATAAAAGTTCAAATATGCTCTGAAAAATATGTCCTTGTATTGATTTGGTTTAAAAATATCCTACGATAGCTAAAAGCTACCTGAAAATCATCTTAGATAGCTAGTTTAGATATCATATATTATTATTCATCTTGACGTTGCAAAAACAGGTACTCACCAGTCATTACTACTAGTTTGGGGGGAGGGGGGGGTCAGGATTTTTTTTTTAAAGTCTTAAAAATATTTATTATATGCCTCAAATATGGTTAAAATATGCCCTTAAACTTAAAACTTCCAAATCATGCATGTATTCTGGATAGCATTTTTACTCGGCTTAAATATCTTAGCCCTACCGCAAACTATTTAAAATAAACATTAAATATTCATCTCTAGCACAAATAATTACAATATCTGACCACCAAAACAAACACATACAAATATACATACAAGATTGAATCAGGGTTCCTTACGCCTGTACTCAGCCAACCGAACCACTCATTCTTAAGTTGGACTAAGGTCCACATTTTTGCAGTGCAGTGTTATTACAAAAAGCCTTTTTTGGATAAATAAAGAAATATGGTTTTATTAGATACGTTTAGGTATAGTTAAATTTTCTTCACATGTTGATATCAACAGTTATTGAATATCTGCTATGTGCATAGCCGCATTAGACGAGAAACTTTTTAAATGAAGGAAAAAAGTTGTCATTAAATTTCAGGACACCTTCGAAGATATTTAACAACTGTTGAGGGCATAATGTGAAGAAAATTAAACTCTTTATGTTTTGACTCCAGCAATATTTGATTTCTTTTGACAAAAAAAAAGGGGGGGGGGGTTCTATTAAAACTGACTTAACTCGCAAGAAAGGACTAGTGTTTTTGCATTTTTTTAACAAAACTTTTTTGTCACAATAAATCAAATAGTTTTCCAGTAGATATATAGTTAAATTTTATTCACATTTTGACCTAAACAGTTGGCGAATATCTGTCAAGTGTGTCCTGGAATTTATTGATAACTTTTTCTCTGCGTTTAAAAAAAAAGTTTTCATCTAATGCTATGCTCATGACAAATATTCAACAACTTTTGATATCACAATGTTAAGAAAATTAAACTCTTATGTTTCTACTGGAGAAATATTTTGTTTATTTTGGCCATAAAAATGCTTTGTTATAAAAACTGTAAAAACACTGCCCTTAACTGCTTTCCCTGCATCCCCACCTTAAACTAACACTACCCAAGTTAGTCCATTCGCCACAGGAGTGGTGGTAACTGTCAGCTATAATCCATTCACGGTAGGAATTGACTTCTGAAAGGTCTTTTTCCCTACCATAAATCTACTATATAGTAGGATATTGGTAGGAAAAAAGACCTTTCAGAGAGTAATTCCTACCGTGAATGGAGTTTAGTAGAAGATGTAAACACATACCTAGTTAAAAGCAAATGGTTTGCTGTGAAAGTTTTTACCGCCAAAAGTGACAAAAACTCAACATAAGGTCTTGCAGATCTAATGGTTTGGCGAATGACCACGTGAGAGTAGATTTGGTAAATTTTGCCAGCTGTCACTTACCTACATTCCTATCGTATATGGTACTTACATATATCGGCTGTTTGGTTCGCCCACGAGTCCCACTTGGCCACCCTTGACGAACGAATCATGGCCTGTGATTGATTTATGAAGACGACCGGACAGTTCCAGTGAGTTCCTGATGCTAATAATGCAAAGGCTGCGTGTTTTCATGCTGTTCCCTAATCTCTGACTTGGGATGAAATCGTCCGAGGGAACTAGTAAAGGTGAGATGGAAGGACATGCAAGATTTAGGACCGTAATTTTTTTATTATCTTTTTGGTAGAGTAAACTTTATTTTTTGTCAAAATAAACAAAGTATTGCGCAACTTTTATTCTTTGTGTTTAATATTCTACACATAGTTTATCAACAGTAATTCTTGAATATCTGTCATGACCTTTAGCAATTTGACCATGCCTTTTTTTATCTTTATTAAAAAATATGCTGGTCATATATCGCAAACACACGACATAAAATTCAGGAACTGTTTTGATTACACTATGTGGAAAATTAAACCAAATATATCTACTGGATCAATATTAGATTTATTTTGGCAAACAAAAAAGGTTATTTTTTGTATTAAAAAAACCTACAAAAATATTGACCTTAATTCGCGTTTCCTTCCATCCCACCTTTAAGGAGCCGTCCTAATTCAATGATGACACCTAACTTAGTTAATACAACTCGAACAATTGTGCGTGCTGTGGTAACATCGAGTTTTCATTAGAAAACAGTGGAAATTAGACGGGTTCCAAGTATTTTAACATATTTTAAAAGATATAACAAATAAATAAATAAAATATTTCACTGATTCGAATCTATCTGTTGTCAAGTGAAGAATGCAGAAAACCGCACATTGATGCGATTCCCTGTTCAAGTTCCCTCTCGTATCTAATTTCACGGCTGATCGACCGTGAAATGGGCTCTTGAAACGAGAAACAAACTAGTGGTAGGTGTAGCGTATGGTTGGTGAATTATAATTTTGACCATCGGTCACTCTACTGCGTTCGATTAGTGGCGCTATCTGCATTTCTAAATATCTTATTTTACTAATAGACGAAACTGACGGGAGAAGGGTTAAAATATTGTCGAGCATTCGTAGGTGGAGCATTTTTTTAAAGTTTTTTCGTTGCGTCTTAATAACCGGAATGAAGCCGGTATAATTTAGAGGAAATGTGCCCATTCTACTTTCCCTCTACGCAAATGCGGATACACTTACTATATAAAATCTCCCCAATCCCTAAAACCATTAGCATAATTAATTAGTACATAAGCGTATAGCCCGAATGGGTACTTAAAAAAATTGATAAACCGTAAGGAACCGCATACCGCACCTATAGACACATAGATTAAATGTCAGAATCGTCTCGCCCGGTTTGCCAGTGACGGGGAGATCGAGGCTCGAATCCATGCTGAGTGTACCGTGAGTGATTTTCATAAATGGTTTTTAATACTTATTCAATTAGTGTAATTAAATGCGAATATCCAAAAAGGGCAGTAAGACTGGGAACAGTTTGTACACCCAACTCGGTGGGAGGGAACCGGGCAATCCCCATTCCGTCCCTTCACGCCCACTTTTTCAAGACCGCAAGTAATTTTAATAAAAACGTAAATCGTATGTAGTAATAAAATACAGAAAATGTGTACAATGTATAGGCTAAATTTTAAGAGCGGGCTTATAACTTGAGATTAAAAATGTCCCTAAAATTCCAAATTGGAAAAGGGTAGAGAAATAATACTTCCGACACATTGTTCGCAGGTCCCTAACCATCGAGGGGTGTTTGGAGGGTTCCTATTGCCACCCTTCCCACTACAAAACTTGATACATTTGTTAGTTCATACTTTCTTATTTACTGTTTAAAGTTTAAATACAATCAAAATAAATGAACGAGAAAAGGTATATTTCTTTAAGCAAGCCTTTTGATGTTTACCAATTCACTTCCCAAGTGTTTTTAACCTCATATTTATTACTATAACATTTCTGTGTGTGATCGTTAATTGAAGATCCCGATGCAATAACGAGACATATCCTTTTTTGTATGCATTTTTCAGCAAATACAAAAAACTGTTTATAAAAATCATTCATCTAATATGAATGAAAGTATGATATAAAATGTTATTTGTATACATATGCATATTTTTTCATGAGCTCATTCACACTAGTTATTTTTATAAACCTTTTTGTGTCTCCTGAAATAAAAAACGAAAATGGAGCTGCTTCGTTAGTAGTGCTCTGGGGTCTTGAATTATTATTCCACAAAGTTCACTAATTGTTAGTGAAAATAGATGCCCTTAAAGAGGGGCATTATACACTAATGGGTTAGTATTTTAGTAATCTAAAATTTTAATACATTCTAGTGATATATTTTTATTATTTTAACACTCAAAAACAACAGTACCCCTTCCTCAAAAATGTAATCCTGGCAACGGCCTTGATTATATATCCTCCTCCCCAAAGTAAATGTCTGGATGTGCCACTGATAGGGAGTAGTGACTAAATCAATACATAAGAGTAGACTTAAAAAGTAATTCTAAAACAGGTCTTTGGAATCAAACCTGGCCGGGGCTACTGCCAAACTTTCAAATACTGGACACGACGAATGTACGAAGTTTTCCTTTCTCTGAGGGGCAAAAAGTTCGTCGTCGATGGGATAAAAAGTACCTTTCATTTTCCAACATGTATCTTGAGTGTCGGTTCATTAAACGTCCCGTCGTCTCTGTGGAGTCGTTCGCGCGGAATGCCTGCCAGGTAGCGGACATGATGACGCAACCAACGGGCGCTCACGTGTGTTTGGAGGGCTGGGACGTGTTGATGACACGGTTGTGTATCTTGTGATGGACCAGGGAGGCTGCCAGATGTTTCTCTCCGTCTCTTCCCACAGCGGGGGAGGGTGGGGGGACCGGGTGTTCGCCAGCTGACTCCGGCACATCACCGCAGCTTCCTTCCCTCTGAGACAGGCGACGATTGGTTTGCTCTCCCGTGACGTCAGGGCAGTTCGCCAGCCAATCGATGGGCGGGTTGTAGAGAGAAACTACCAGGGAGAGAAAGGGAAAGACGCGCGCGGCTCTGTGTCCGTGTGGGGGATGGATGATGATGCTCTCTTAGCTTTGCCTACTTGGGCACATCTCGCTTGTTGTTCGCGCGGTCGATCCGGGTGTTGATGTGCGTGCGTGTGTTTTGATATGCGGGGGTTCATGTCGGTGGACCGAGTGTTGACCGTTGAAGGATATTCTTCGGACATGCAGCGGCGAGTAGCAGGTAAGTTGAAACAAGGAGAGAGACAGACCTTGGTGGGGATCGATCGGACCTCCCGGCGGGAACCAGGTCACGGGATGGCCCGCGGTGACCTTGTGCGCCAGGCGGCAGTGGGCCGGACGTGCGTCACCACACGCGAAGAGGGGGATTGGGGTGGACTCTTGAGGGGGCGGCACATTGATCTTGGCTTCTTGGAACCCTCCTCTCTCTCCGCCCCCGATAGATTTCGGTGATCGTTACCTTCCTTACTGCTGCGATCGTTAGCGGTTAGTTATGGGCTGATGAAAGAGGGAGAATGAAGGGACGAGGGTGTAATCGAAGGACACTGCAGACAAGAAGTATCGTGCTAACTCTGCACATTTGCAAATTAAATAGAAAGCGAGACTTTGTATGTTTAGCACGCGAGAGAAAGGCTACTCTATTATTGATCTTTCTCCATCTATAAACATAATTTTAGTACGCTTTAGCGATTTGCCCTGACTTATTCTAAGGCAAACATAAAATCCAGCCTCTACATTGTTGGTTTATTAGAAAAAAATATTGCGTAAAATAATACTAAAATTTCATAAAATAAATACTTTTTTAAAAGGTAAGCTAAGACTATATTCAAATTTAAATGATTAATTTTAGGCTGATTTTAGGGATTTTGATCGCTCCTGTGAAATGTTATTCACACTTTTTGATTTAATACTGGGTAGACGGAAATAAAGATTATTTCACAACGATATTTTGTTACTCTGCCTAAAAGCGAACCTGGGCCCTTAGTCACTATGCTACTGACTGAGCAAGCCAAGGTATATGACTTAATCGCGTAATTTTTTGTCACCACTAAAAAAAAAAAGCTCTATGTGGTTTTGAAATGTACTTTACTTACAATCCAATTTTCTTTGTAAGAACCTTATCTTATAGCTAGAAGAGCTACTAGATCTACTTCATGTATGCATACGTCAGGTAATGGGATCTGCAGCTGACACTTTTGGTATATATTATTAATAATAATAAAATAGTAAAATGTTATCATTGTTGGCCGCAAAATAGTATGTTTGGATTTCTAAAAGGACCTTCCTATCAAAATGGGACTGTATATACTCATAGATAAATCTAGCTTGGTATCCCAAAGCTTACACACTAGATAAAGTCATTTGAACTGTTTATTGGTTCAAATTTTTTCGACGGGGTTGGTCGCGTGGAAAGCTAGTGTATCTTTTATGTTGAAAACCGGAATTTTCATCCTTAACTGCTGAATTGTGGTTTAAGCATTTTATTACTCTTCAAGTTGCAGTATTATTTTGTTTAAAGTAAGATCTGTTTGACAGTAGAAACAACATTCTTCTTCAACCCGTTGACGGGAATAACTCGTTCAAATATGTTTGAAGAGCTTGGTGAAAACATTTGTTTAGAAAACTGTATTAAATGTAAACGTTTCATCTAAATATTTTTAAAACCTTACTAGATTAATTGTGGTAACCTCTGAAATACATCTTTTATTTAGTGAGACATAACAAATTTAGATTGTTGAGTGCCTTCTCTGTCGTGTTTGTTAAGGGTGTTTGATTATGCCACTAGTAAGTAAAGATATAGGCCTACCTATCGTTTGAATAGTTCGTGTACATACATATATTTTGCGCCCCCAAGCAATCTTGCGCACGTTGGTTCCTATTTACAAATATTGTTCGTTTTATTCTAATATCTTGAACGTATATTTCATAACTTGACAAATCGTGCACATTTTATTAGCGACACACACGGCACCATTCAGCATACTTAGAAAAAGAATTTTATTATTACCCGTATAGCCTGTACGTATTTCAATTACTCTAATGGGATATGTATGACACAGTTAAAATTCTGGATAAATGTATCAGAATTTGCGTGGAGGTAAAGTGGGAGACCATTTAGTTTAAATTAACATCAATACATCCGTCCGGGATTACAATCCTGACCTTACCTTCACCGGTAAACTAGTACATATGAGGTTGACGCCTTAGTCGACCTGATCGAGTGATACATTTAATAATCTAATTAATCAACTATGGCTACACTTAATGTTCAAACTCTTATATTCATTCGAATTAGCAGTGATTTTTTTTTTTTTTCAGTTACCATAACCGTTAAAGCTGGTTGTGTGCATTAGTGCTTGATTTTGATCCATGAGATATGAACTATATTAATCTACTTGGGTGGTTAGTTTCCATCTCTATCCAGGAGAGTGAAGTTGCATTTTATTAGTGCCCTCCTCACTTTATTCCGTTGAAATAACTAGTAAGTTGATATGTAACTGACGATTTCCGCACTTCCATCACATACTCTGTCTTAAAATATGAGTGAATAATGACACTGAGCACGGGACGATCCCTTGGATAGCTCTTTGGCGTACTAAGCCAACGGTGCCGGGTTTGATCCCCTTGTTCAGGTGTAATTTTTCAATTTAAAGAGCAAGCTAGTAAGTTGTTAATAGATAACACGCTTCATAGTAATAAACCAGTTCGATTTTTTTTTACGATCACAATATTTTCTTTACCTGCAAGATAGCGAGAAAGTAAAAACTATTAAAATACATTTCAACCGGATTAACATTTGGTAATAACCGTCTTGAATGAACCTTGGTTTGCATTGTTAATTGCTCGTTAACTACTTTAATGTAAAACTTAGTATGGGAATTTTATTGTATGTGTTTTGGTAGTTGGAATAGCTGTAGGCCTAAACTTGAGGGAAGAGTCCTTGAATGGTAAATTATGAAAAAAATATAATTAAGGTCTGAAAAACATTGCCCTCAAGTTGAGAAACATTATCTTAACTAATATTATTTTATCATACCAACTGTCAGAACAAGAATCGTAGCTCAAGGATACTGCTGATGTTTATGTTCTCGGACGTTTGTCTAGACCTTTTGGAGGGGGAGGGGAGGGCCATCTGGCAAAATGTCACTTCAAGGATTACTCATAAAGCCGCACACTTCATGTACAGTAAATTTCCCCAAAATTATAAACGCATACTTTACCAAAAGTTAATGTTTTTTAGGAACCCACAAAGAAGCGAATGGTTTTTTAGTCTACTTCAATTTTATTTATAATATATTGATTATAAATTCATAGAAGAACACTTTTTTAACTATATCAATTTTAAAATATTTGATAAATCGTTTTCACGCTGTTTCGCGACTTTGTTCTCCATTGATCTTTGGTTCATTTTGAAATATAGATATGTATTGTATAAGCATATAATGGTAATCAGACACCTTAGCTCAGTTGGCAGCGTGTCCCTCTACTAAACTTAGGGTCCCCTCCCAGGTTCACTTCCCGGCGTGGCCGAAAAATGTATAATTGGTGAAATGTGTGTTTACCCTTTCACAGTCATGAATTAACGGCCGGAGACTGGATGTTATGCCTGTCCTAGTCTTAAGTTAGATTATAAGGCATATGAAGCTACGACAGGCCTAGCAAGCTGATATTTGAGTATATATGGCTTGAATAATGGATGTAAAAAAATTAGCATGCAATAGGGATTATGATAGGAAATCAGTCAAGAATGGAGTTTTACTAACTAAACATCTCAACAGTTAATAAAACACTTCAGTTTATTGTAGGGTAAGAATACAATTTGAGTTTGTTTGATTTATAGACGAAGACGAGAAATTGACAACGTATGCGATAAAGCCGCAGGTTCTCCATCCTTGGTCTATACTGAACGTAACCAACCACTCTTTTGTAGCAAACCCGCCGAGCTCGTCTGCCCCTTGGGCTGCATGATGACAAGGCGCTCGTCATCTATCATGGAGAGCGGGGTAAGCCGCACGGGATTATTTTGGGGTAGCAACAGAAATCGCTTATCGACCGTGTAAACTTTGTTGAGAAGACCTTTCTAAATTATACCCAATACAGGTATCACTATTACTAACCTGTCCCATATAAAACTCCGACTTGGAATTAAGTACGTTTTTTGTTGTTTGGAGGAGGTGGGGGTGGAAGCAGTCAAGGTATGGATGGTTCGAAGCTCACTCCATATTTGATTGCTTGTGTTTTCTTCGCGCAGTAACTTATTTAAATCCATTTGAACACAGATATTTTTTTAACAGTTTCAAATAAATCCCATAACACATAATAAGTAACAAATTGAACTAAACTAAGTTAGCTCACCACTAACGTTCTTGATTTTTGACTTTGACTCTATACACCGGGGTTTGATCCACTAAGACGGATTACACTGAGGTGGTATTTCCTCCTGTAGTGATGTTTGCTCTCCTCTACAGGGTAATGCTGACGCATTTCCTTCAACATTGCCCTCATTATAATCTCTGATAGTCAACATACTGGCACTTGTGCACTAAAAAACCTTGAACTTGGCATTGCTTTTAAATATTTCGAAATGAAGCAATAGTAAATAATTGAACATTTTGGGACTTGGCACTTTTCCCATTTCAAGTGATTTTGGCACATTCTGTATACTGTGCTCACCTTGAACATAATCCAAGCGGTCTCGACCTGTATATTCAAATAGAACAGCCTACATGGGTGACTTCATTATGGACTATAACTCTAGTAGGGTTCTGGTTCGAAGGAACTTTTAAAAAATACATTTGTTTTTGTGGTCAACTTTTATAACATTTTACTTTATCATTATTATTGTATTTTAGGTATTGATCTTATCTTTCAAAAGTGACGTTTCTAGATCACATGACTAAATATATAAAATTGTTTTAGTAACTTTTATAATCCTCAGAAAAGTTAATTTATGTCTCAATCGGACTGTACTTGTAAGGTATCGATATTTGTATCATAGTTGGTATCCCTTGATTCATCCAGGTACATTGCTAGAGTTAAAAACTCTCCGCGTAAGATAGTTTGTAATTTTTGACATCCTATGTTGATTGTAAAACTTGTGGTTTCGTGATCTTTAAGACGAATTACTGTATTGTCATCGGTACACGACCGGGATTTGAACCCTAATCTTTCTATCATCGACAGTCCATTCTATTGCATGAGGGACGCCTTAGCCCATACGGCCACTGAAGCGGGCTCCAAGTAATCCATATTGCGTTTTATTCTGAAAATATTCTTGTAAACAGGAGAGGGTTGAGCGGTCTAAAATAGAGGGGGTGGACATGTTTTATTAACCTAACAATAATACCATGTTGACCGGGAAAATATTATTTTTATTCTAAACTTCCCTTGCCACCATTTTATTGCGATACTACTCTAATGTTTATGAAGGAGGAAGAGGGGGGGGGGCATAAAAAAGCACTAAACAAAACTAATAATCTCCCTTCAAACAGCTTGTAGTTATCCACTTTTTTTTATTCTCCTGAAGGATGTTTCTTGACCCCTCGACCCCTTCACCCTAACAAAGAGTTTTCACGTCCTTTTTATTAAAAATAAAATTTTATTTTCTCTTACTACCTACATTTTCTTATTCAGGCGGTGGAATTTTCTATGAAATAGCCCGCAAGTATATTGCAATNATATATATATATGATAAAGCAATACTTGAATGTTTTCTGCTGTAACTTTGATTCTAATTCCTTCCTTCTCATTCTCACCCCGACAATTTTTCCCCCCCTCCCCGTATGGCATACATCATATGCCCAGGAGGGACATGGCATCCAGGTGGCACAGTGCATTACCCAGAGTACACCCAGGAGGGACATGGCATCCAGGTGGCACAGTGCATTGCCCAGAGTACACCACAGGAGGTTGTCTAAGCGTCATACCCGCAATTATATGATAGTTATTATGAGGTTGTGGAACCTGGGTGAGTCTTGATCTAACGTAAACCCAATTAACCCCCTAGTGACTGTTGGGATCACTACCCTTAAGGGGGAAAATACCCAAGATACCAACCGTGAATCGAACCCGGGATCCCTAGGCTCACAGCCAGGTGCACTGACCACTACACCACGGGGTCGGTTACCCTGAGTTTAGTGTCATTAATTCAATCCCGAGAGGCATATCGCAGGTTATTAGAAAAATCGGCATAGTAAAAACAACCGCGCGCGTTATAAATACGGCATTGGCAAAGCTGTTCCTTGGTATTGTGTTCGGCCTGGCCGCGCAGTAGGCATAATTATTATTGCTTTTCAAACAAAACTCCCCACCCCTGTTCTAGCTTCCTAGCCTATGACGCATTCCTTTCTACCCCTTCCCCCCTTTCCACTGGCGGATCGCAAGGTGGCTGGCAGGAAATTGCAGCGGGAGGGGTGTGTGTGTGGTGGTGGGGTGTTTGGTAGACTATCAAGGTCACGCCAGTGTGTTTGCTGTGGTTTCCAACAAGGGTTGCTTGCAGTATGGAAAACTTGTTTAGCTTGCACGCAAAGTGAGATTCTGTGAATCCAAGTCTGAACCTGTAAAGTGCGATCGAAAGCGGAACTGACCGACTTGAGAACATTTGGAGAAAGTTGGACTTAGTTTTAATTACCGTATGTTAGAGGTAAGTTATTTTACTGAAACTCAGAATTTTAATAAATAGGTAGAAAGCTTTGCATTATGAATTTCAAGGGGGTTGTCAAACTCAAATAATTAATAGTCGCAGGGTCTAACGCGTTACTCTTGTATTCAAGACGGGATTGACCAGCATCGGTGACCACGTGGTCTAAGGCGCTACTCTATCAGTAGACTAGTGTCGATCACGAGGAGACCGAGTCTTGATCCCGGTCGGGCAGGTGTACTGAGGGTTATTTTTCTGAAATAGTTTACCACTCCCGCAAATGCGGGTACACTTACTCCTCAATTATACCTTCCTTATTCCTAACCCATTAGCGTAATTAGTACATTTAAGCGTATAACCTGAATGGGTAGTAAGGCGTGGTGCTAAAAAGACTGAATTGTTGATGGTGGGGAGATCAAAGTTCAAATCTCGGTCGGGTGTATCCAAGGTCTTCCTAAATAGCTCCCCGCCATCTTTCCGCGCAAGTTCGGGTACATTTCCTTTAAAAATGTTCAACCCGTAAGACCTGGGATGGGGGAGAGGAGTATGAAAAATCTGTGAAGGTTAATTTTACTCCACATATCCTTCTTCTCCCAAAACATTTGTAATTAATAATTATAGTATGATAGTAGGGGTTTAAGGTATCAAGCTTATCTGGTCTGGTTTGCCAATGAAGCAAAGGTCGAGTTTTGAGTACCGACAGAGTGCACTGAGGTACAGTACCACCATGGCTTCTTTGGTGCTGACTGACAGCTAAAAGCTTTGAAAAGTTACCAGATCAAATTATGTATCCCTACGCCGAAACCAAATGATCTGCAAAAACATGTGTTTAGCAGCTGTCACTTCTGACGGTCATAATCTAGGTATATACCCAAATGTTGACTGTCAGAAGTCAGCTGTGATCTGTCAGTCAGCACCAAAGAAGCCATGAGGCTACTGTAGCTTTCCCCAAAGCAGCCTTGGGCCACAGACAAGTAAGAAACAGACTCAACCTTATGGGGGTTTCGTCGCGCTCCTTTTTCCAGCTTGAGTCCTTCAGCACTGGGCTTCTTCACTAGTGTCACTGCTGGGTGATGATAGGACTAACCGCAGCAATTCTAGTGTTGAAGGACTCAAGCCGCCAAAAGGAGGGCAACCATTTTAACCTGGAGGTTGATTGTCTGTGCCCTAGGCAAATTACGGCTCGATGCAGGATGCTGTCGGTCACGTATTTATGTCTATTTACACGAGGAAAAATTAGTGCTAAAAGTATCAGAAAAAAAAAAATGTAAGAATATAACATTTATAAGCAGTTTTAAGAATCTCAACTACCAAATTTACACCTGAAGTTAAAGAGATGATTAAATATATGAAAACAATAGTACTCTGAATATAAAGTTATTTCAATACATAATTAACAGCTAAGGTAAAATTTTGGTAGAAATATCCTTTTAGAATATCTAAATATAGTGATTGACATTTCATCAAATTTGTGTAATTCAACTTCTATTAAATAGTAGATACTTTAACTACTATATCATCAAATTTGGCAATAAAATGAACCACAATCATTGTAATCCCAGTTTGATATCTTTATGATGTGCCATTTACTAGACTAGAAATTGGATTACATTAAAGGAAATAAATCTTTTTAATGTTCATCAATTAATAAAATCCTTTTAATGGTGTATACCGATTTTACTCTTTTTAGTAACTTTTTTGCACCGTATCTTACTACTCATTCAGGTTATACACTGTACTAACTACACTATTGGTTTTAAGGATTAAGGAGGCTATATTTAGAAGTTTCTCTGGTGACCTGGCGGTCTAGGGGTAAGGTCTCGGACTTTTGTGCTGGCGGCCAGGGTTCAATCCTCGGTCCCAGCACAGATTTATCTGATTACCAAACCCTTCCTTCACCTCTGACAAGACATCTTGTGAATGTGGGGAATGCCAAGCCTCCACCGTGGTTCGGATTCCACGTTAAACTGTAGGTCCTCCATTTTATCACACAATCACCCTACCATTACACATTAGCGTAAGTGCGTATAACCTGAATGGGTAGTAAGACGCGGTGCTAATAATAATAATAATATATTTAGAGAAAGTGTACCCGCATTTGCATGAAGGGATAGTGGAAAACCATTTTTATGTAAAACACCTTTGTACACCTGACCAAGATTTGAGAGTAGCGTGTTAAATCATGCGGCCCCCAAAGCGTGTAATATCTAACTGATTTGATCTTCTCATTCATATAGCTAATATTTAGAATTTAAATATTAATTGTATTGTTGTAAAGAGAAGTTGATTACTTTTGTGGAACCAGGGCCATATTCTCTAGTTAGTAGGCGCCAAGAGATTCTCCTCCAGGAAAATTGTAAAATTTGAGGTGATAATTGGACCTTAGATTAAGATTAAGGTTTTAGTCATTTATAGTTTTAAAGGCTCTTTGTTAATAACGGCATTTTTCAAGCCACAAGCGTAATTTGTTTTTACATCTACCATAATTGCATGGAGGAAAAACTAACAAGTTTCACTCCATAAAAACTCCAGGCTTTATCAAATGATCAACTCAAAACATTACCTAGCATTTTAAAGCCTAGTACACACTTGGAAATATTGTTGGCCAACTGTTGCCCAACCGTCGCCCAACTGTCTGCTGTTCAAAATGAGGGTGTGTATGATCCTGTCCACCTAAAAGAATTGAAATTTTAAAGGGAAGTCTTTGCACCACCCCATCTCCCATCTCACCAAGGCGCTTAGCTCCCTATCTCTGCAAGGTACAATAACCATAAGAATATTTTACTTAAATGATTAAAATTAGGAAACCTCCATCTAGAAAATGTGGTGTGGACCAGTAGGTCTTTGGAAAGTATCAATATTTTTTTGGTGTTGGCCTCACAAAGTCGAACAGGCTTATTCAAGTGGTTGTAATTTAGTTCTCATATATGTTGTAATTTCTTGAAATTTGTTTTGAATTAAGTTTGAAAATAAGCTCATCATTCACAGAGTTTTGGAGGGAAAAAAATCACAACTAAAAAAAATCCATCTGTCTCATTGATTTTTTTTAAATAAGAATAAAGAGAAAGTGAAAAAATACAAAAAATAAAACAATTTAGTTTTTAAAATGATATTTGGTTGAATGTACAATGGTGATAGCGCATTTCATGTTGCGCAGTTTTGGAACATAAATTCTTGTTTATAATTTATTTTAATCTTTGTGAGAAAATACTGTAAAAATTTGAATCTAATCCATATTTAGATGAATGTTGTGAGAATGTCAAAAAAATGTCAAAAAATTACATAAATTTTCATTGATCTAAAATTAGATGCATGTATAGTGTAATATGATTCCACACTTAGGATCAAAATTGTGAATACACTTTAATCTATGAATCGGAATAAAATGTGTCCTTTTTACAAACCCACCCACTTTATTTCTGTACACCTAAGTCAACATGCATTAACTTGTCACTTATCATTATTTCCCAAACTTTTTCTAGCCTCATATACTTTTGGGCCCATGGCCTAACCCATGTACCCATTTCAGATCTTCATACTAAAAAGGGGAATCAAATACCTGCCATTTTGTAAAGTATAAAAGTATAAACTATCATTTTAATGTTAACTAAGCCTCAATGATAAGCTAAACAAAGCTTTGGCTGAGGGGGGGGGAGAACTAAAAAGTCCATGTCATTATGTCAAATTTTGTATTAATTTGTGTACTATACGTACAATTATAAAAAAAGTTATTATTAATAAAACTCGATGTTGCATACCCTCTGTCTTCAAAAAGTTATCCCATTTTTTAAAAACTATTTTCTGAACAGTAAGAACATTTCACAGGTACAACTTTTACCAGTTACACACTCTGTGCTATGCCGCTGCTGGACACATATAATCCACAGTTTTAACCTAACCTAGATCACATTACTGAATTAACAATGTATTTATGTGTGGCTCATCTTGTTTTGTTTCAGATTGTGTGCTGATGCTCGACTGCTAGTCCGTCCACCCGACTCTAGCACACGGTTCTTTGCTTTAGCTGTGATATCAACGGCTTCACTCTGTTTACCTCAAACATGGGACGTAAGAAAATACAAATATCACGAATTACGGATGAACGGAATAGGCAGGTGAGAATAAAAACTGAGACTATTATTTGGGATTTAGTTTGAATACAAGAACCATAAACTGTTACTAAATGGTTAATCAAATTGGATAAAAAATAAGCATCCATAATATATTCACTTACTAGTTAACTAAGCATTTTTTCTGCCGTTAGGATAATAATATTGGTTCTACCGTTAGGATAATAATATTTGTTCTACAGATACTTCACTATTTTAGTGAAACTTGTATTCAGCCCACTAACAGCAAGGGAAGAAATATTCTTGAATAGAAGTTACTCATTTTTGTCTGAATAGTTTAGATTTTAAAACTGACACATTGTCAATCATTTCACTTTATCTGTAATAAGTTGAAGTGACAACAATATTAATAACATTATTGAAAGTAGGAAATGTTTTACAACACAACCTTGAAAACCAGCCAAAAATTAACTAGTTTAGCTATTATTTTGTTTATAAAGTTTTGCTTTAGGAAAAGTAAAATGACATTTAAGAACCTAAAATATTTATTAAGGTTTTGATTCGGGTTATTTATAAAAATGCTATCCATAAATAATGTTTTTTAGAAGTTGTCACTTATGGTTGACTTTTATTTGATTTTTATTTAATGTTGGTCTGATTGTTTGTATCAGGTGACATTCAACAAGCGCAAATTTGGTGTGATGAAGAAGGCATACGAGCTGAGCGTGTTGTGTGATTGCGAGATAGCGCTCATCATCTTCAGCAGCTCCAACAAGCTGTACCAGTATGCCAGTACAGACATGGACAAGGTGTTACTCAAATACACGGAGTACAATGAGCCCCATGAGTCCCTCACCAACAAAAACATTATCGAGGTGAGTGCTGCATTGGGACAGTTTTTATTCTATCTAGGTTCTAGGATATTGGAAGCAAACTTCTTATAAGTTAAGTATTACACTAACAAATCACTTAATAAGTTTAAAACTTAATTGGAAAACTGAGCACTCACGATGGCTTCAGGCTGACAAAATCTAGAAAATTGAAACAATGAATTGAATTAAAATTAAGTAAAAATCAAGAATAAAAAAAATAGTTTTGCACCTAAACACTAAAACTGAATTGAAATATTTTTTGTTCTCACGTGCTAACAAAGTGCAGGGACTAGATATGGTATTTGTCAAACATAAGAATGGGTGTATCCTTTTGGATTTCATACCACATTTACACAGTGCCATAAATAATAATGATAAAATATTTATAACTGGAAAAAACTTAAAACATTTTTGCTATTTATTAACTCCCTTTTTTTAATGTGATCAATGGCGGTTTGGATCGAGGATTATCTATAAATGTGTTGTGGATAGACACATGCAAAAGGTGTTGTTATTTTTCTCAAAAAGCAATGATATTTTATGCTGAAAGTGATGTTATTATTTACATAAATATGAGTTAAATTAGTATTCATTAAACATTTAAGGCTTAAGTCCAAAAAAAATAGTAGCATGCTTTTAGACACACACAATTATTTATTCACCAATTTTAGGTTACTAGCATATTGTGACAAGCACCCTGTGATGTTTAATTTTATATCCTCCATACCCTAAATAAATGGTACCATTATTGATCAAAGCAGAGCTGTTGTATTCTGGACGTGTTTCAAAATGAGTACTATATTTACTATTTATTTACTCACCCCAAGTTAATTGTAAAATAAATTTTTCTCACAATTGCAAATGAAAACATTGTCATTGTGGTCAGATTATATTCACAAAGTTTTGTTCTTTTGTTGGTCTGAATCTTGTTGTGTATTATGCAAGCACCTTGGGGAGGTGGGGGTTCGATCTTTGCTTATTTTGGCTGACAAGATGGAGCGAGGGGAGGGGGGTCAGAACAATGCTTACGTAAGGCAGAGAAAGATGGGCAAAATTGAGGGAGGGCGCCTTGCAAGCCGCTTGGACTTCAGGGAGGGGAAGCTTCGGGCAGCAATGAAGATGCTGAGTGGCTAAATGAGGAAGAAGTGGAGAAACCTATAGAAGTAAGCCAAAGCTTGAGTGGCCTAGCCCTCCCAAATAGAAACATAATGATTGAAAGTGTTCAAACGTGGATACAAGGTCCTTTATCATCGGATTAACTGGCGTATAAGGTGTTTTTTTTATGTAAACATAATATTAATGTTTTCACTAATAATACTGTTTATAACTTTGATTAAAAGTAGGTGACCTGCTGGTCTAGGGGTAAGGTGTCAGACTTCTGTGCTGGCGGTCGGGGTTCAATCCTCGGTCCCGGAAAAGATTTATCTGATTACCAAACCCTTCCTTCACCTCTGACAAGACATCTTGTTAATGTGAGGAATGCCAGGCCCCCGCCGTGGTTCGGATTCCACGTTAAACTGTAGGTCCTTCATTTCATCTCACAATCACCCTACCATTACACATTAGCATAAGTGCGATATAACCCGAACGGGTTACGCGGTGATAATAATAATAATAATAGTGATTAGAAGTAAATTGAAATTTTAACTTGTACAATGTTATAACTTGTTTTAATCTTACCTGTTAAATAAATTTAAATTAATTGTATACCAGTGTTAATTGTCACTTATTTCGCAATACTAATTTATACCTCTATGTTAATAATTACCAGTAATTTATAAATTTTGCATGAATGTTTTGTTTATTTTTTTATCATCACACCTCACTACCGTTTCAAGCTATGGCATGAAAAAAAGAATGGTTATTCTTGTAAACAAATGAAAGAAAGTTGACAAAGCTTACGTAAGAAACAGGTAGGGGGGGGGGGTAAAAATGGCCCGAAAAATGCTTACATAAGACTTGAATGCCACCTAAAACCAATGCTACTAGATGACGACTCAAGTTTGTATCCTCTTAAGTCATTATTTAGTAGTCTCAATTTCACCACAGGCGAACTATGCTTATTTTAAATAGACGTAAACTTCAAACATCTCAAATTTAACACTTTTGGAGATATAACACATTCTTGGGTGACAATATGGTAATGCCTAAATACTCATGAAAATACTAATAGTCTGTTATCCATTTTATAACATCCCCCCAAAATGGATACTATCCATATAAACGGCAGCTCTGGCATAACCTTGTCACCATTGTGAGTACGTTGAATATTGTATTGAATGAAGTATTTGCCAAATTACAAAGAAATTGTGTTTATTTAGAAGGGGAAAAAACCTTAAATTTGTGTGAAAACGGTAACATTCATTTAAAAATTCACATTATTGCAAATTTGAATTTTGCCGGTCCCTAGCTATGAAAAATTTGAAAAAAATCAGAATTGTATAATAGAAATTTTGTAGCCATTCTCATACTAAGCAATTAAGAGCTATAATATTTCATTAATACAATTGGTAGACAATTTTTACTCTTATCATGGACCATCCATGCAACTTAATCGACACAATCTCACATGAGTGAGCATTGAGTACTTAGTATCTTCTAACATTGTTGTGATATAACAGTACTTAAACTTTAAAGCATGATAAAATTGAACCTAACTAAAATAAAAATTGGTTCCTTTTCATGTCTTAAAAATAAATGTTATATTGTATTTATATTCCTAATCACTAATAATATGTCCTACAAATAAAAATTGTCTACATTTCAGTTGTACTTAACCCTAGAAATAGTTAAAAAAAAAATTAAAGCCAAATTTTTTATATCTATGTAAAAACATTTTTAGAAAAACAATCATTTCATGTTAATGATTTATTCATTGTTTTTAGTTGTTGACAACTGCAGTTAATGAAACTCCACACTAGAACTACCAATTCAAATGTATATGCTTTATCCATGAACTAATGTTGTTTGCCAAATTTGATGTTAGTGCAAATCAACCATAAGAAAAAGTAATTTAGAATCATTTCCTTTTTATAATGTAAACATAAGGTCATGGTAGGCCAAATAAAAAATTGTCTGAGCTCAACTTGTGAAATAGATAGTTGGTTGTGTATTTGTTAAAGCTGTAATAAAAATTAAGTTAATTAATATCTACTTTGTGTCTGTGTTTATATATATTAAAAATGTTATCAACTTTTAATATATGGACATTGTGGTACGTGTGCTTTCTCTAGTTTTCTCCCCATGTTTCAATTGTGCCTGGGTGTTTCAGGCCCTGAACAAGAAAGAGCACAAGAACGGCGCATGTAGCCCTGATAGCCCCGAACCTGACTCGGAATATAATCTGACCCCCCGCACTGAGGCCAAATACAGCAAGATTGACGAGGATTTTCAGATGATGATGCAGCGGAACCAGCTCAACGGAACCAGGGTGAGACTTTGTCAGTCGTTTTAATTCATGTAGAAGAGTTAGCCATGTATATTATTCTGGCGTGTTGATATTCAATAAAATTATCCTATTGATTATCCTCTTTAGGGAAAGCAAGGAGTTTCACGAATATTCATAAAATGCGAATTTTCTTATTTAATATTAATAATCAAGACTAATTTCCCCAACACATAACAAATCATCATTTCCTTGGCAGAAAGGTTTGTCTGTAAAAAATTGGTGTTGTAGTTTTCTGTACTACAAGGTCAACCAACAGCAATCCTTCGGAACTTGCTTTTGTCTTGAGAGTCTAGTTCACAGGTAGCCCATAAATTAGAATAAAATTTAAAAAATGCCCAGCTGAAGACACAAATATCAGATAATCCTCTCATGGATTTTTAGGAATTTACTCTATATATTTGGTTGATTAATTGTGAAATATTGTTTTCAACTAATTTTAATAATCTAAGGGTTGTAGTTTCTCCTTGAAACAGATTGCTGTAATATTATACTATCTTAATACCCTAATACTTTCAACTTTGTTGCTTTCTACACAACAAAAGGCAAGCTGTCACCCATGTACTCTCCAAGGAGTGATGCCAAGCTTTGAGCGACAATCTAGGTATTTTATAGAATTCCCCTGTCAAAGTACAATTTTTCTTAGTTACCTTTAGGAAATCATTATTTACAGTCAATTGTGACATTTTTATCTAGTTTATCTATTACTATCTATTACTATAGGAATACATAAAATGATAGAATATTAGGAAAATGGTAGAGCACAAATAAAAGTAAAACACTAACACATAGTTACACACACACATCAATATTTCGATGTTATAATAGCATTAAAATATTGATGTGTGTGTAAATATGTGTTAGTGTTTTTACTTTTATTTGTGCTCTACCATTTTCCTAATATTCTGTCATTTGATTTATTACCAATTATTTTTGCTCCATGCACTTTATTTCATACAAATAGGAATAAATAAAAATAGCTTTTTCTTTTTTCAGTGGCATAGTTTTCACAGTCACTACTTGCGCAAACTATTTAAGTACATTGTATAAGGAGGTTATAATTAAAATAAATGCACCACAATTTGTTTGTACAGTTAAACAACCTGAGTCAAAAAAAGATGCCAAGGTTGGTGAGAAATTGTCACCTTTTAAATGTTATTTCATTGAAATAGCATGTACACGCTGTATGCCTCCTTTACTTTACAATCAAGCCCTACTGTTAACTTTTTGTTAACACCATACTAACAAGAACATTGTATTCTAAGATCTAAAAAAAACTGAAATAAATATAACTTAGTAAACCATGTTTCCATTTAAAATCATTAATTTATTAATATAATATTACTATAAACCATCTAGAGCAAAGTTTTTTTCCCTTTTTTATTGTCAGTACAAAGATTATTAACAGTTTAATCTGATTGGGTAGAGATGAGGAAGGTAGCTAAGGGGAAGTAATTCTGCATTTGTGTGGAATGAAGATGGGAAAACCAGAGAGAGAGATCATTTGTGGTAAAATTTTAAATGTATGTGTGTGTGTGTGTGTGTGTGTGTGTATACACATATACATTTAAAAGTTATATATATATATTTAATGGGAAAACCATCTTCACTTTACACAGACAAGATTAGAACCTCAACCTCTCCCCATCAAAGCTGATCAAACCAATCACAAGCAATGGCTAGAACACCGCTGCGGGTTACTAGGCTTTGTAAACAAATATTTACTTTCTCTCGGCACCTTGGAACGAGAATATTGTGATTGTCAAAAATTCAAAATTGAGATTTTGATAAATGTTGACGTTTCACGAAACAAACAAAAAAAAAGTGGTTTTCGCAATGCCGTCTACCTAACTGTTTGTACCTTGGCTTGGGCTAAAGCTGAAACTATTTTACCTATTGGGCTAAAATTTTGTATCTGGAGTTTTCATAAGGTGCTCCCCCGAGGGGGTTTTGGAATTAGATGTCCAACCCTAGTTTATATTATTTAATTTATGAGTTTTAATGTAGTGTTTCTACAACAATGTGTGTACCTCTTGTTTCGTTTCACAAATCTTAAAGAGTTTTTAGTAAAGGCCTATTTCAAGATAAAAGTTTGATAAAGTCTGTGTGCTGCACCCTACCATTTATTTTTTATTACTAAAATACAAAATTGCCTTTACCTTCATGGTTTGTGGGCCATAATTTCTAAGAAACTTTTTCATTATTATTATTTTTTCCCCCAACGGCACAATTAGAAGCTATGAAACATCATTAAAATTATTTTACTTATGTTAATGTGTACAATAAGATCCATAAATTCTGTACCTTTTTTTCTAACAACCTGTATAGTATACATGTGTGTGTGTGTGTGTGTGTGTGACATTTTTTTAATGAAGCCTTAAACTATAATAATGTGATATTTTCAGCAGACATAAATAACAGCTTTGACACACATGCCCACCCTTCTCTAAAGTAAATTTTTGAATATACCACTTGATCTTATTAACTTCAAAATAAATTCTACTATAAGTGCGAAAAAGTCTTGTTCGTCTGTAAAACATGAATAAAACTATTTAGGGAAAGCATTTTCATCTCTTCTTACAAAACCATTTTAATACAAATAGGTTATATACCTATAATCAAATTATTTATAAGCTAAACAGAATCAAGCCTACCTAATAAAAAAAACTTTTAAAATAGATCATGCAAATACATCACAGGGAACATTTTAATAACTAAAGCTGAAGGTGACAAAAAGTGACAAACAATTAGTGTCAAGTCAAGGTTTTTACCTAAACAGGATATACAGTAGCCCCATGGTTTCTTTGGTGCTGACTGACAGCTCACAGATGACAGCTTTGAAAAGTTACCAGACCAAATTATGTATCCCTACGCCGAATCATATGATCTGCAAAAAGATCTGCTTAGCAGCTGTCACTTCTGACAGTCAAAATTTAGGTATATACCTAAATGTTGACTCAGAAGTCAGCTGTGAGCTGTCAGTCAGCACCAAAGAAGCCATGGGGCTACTGTAAATGGGATGAAGGAGAGGGTGCTTACAAAAAAGATGGAAAGATAGATAATGCCAAAAAGAGATCAGGGAGGAGGGGAGGAGAGGAAGAGGTGCTTCCGATGACAGACCCATCTAGCAGGAAACTACTAAACTTTTTCAACAATTGAAAATACCAAATTTTGTAAAATTTATTGTATTATTAATATTCATCGTGTATAATAGAACATTATCTTATTTGCTATAATAATTTGATAACTTGCAAAACTATATTCTTTTATTTCATGTTTTATGTAATTTTAATCCCATTGAAATTATGTCTTATTGTAAATAAGTAAATATTAACTTATAACTTTTTTATTAATATAGTTCATTTAAAATTTACAAGTTAAATATAATACAAAATACCGCATGTTTTTATTATGCATAGTTTCTGAGAAATAGGTTGGACATCATTGTTCTTATATAGTAGGTGTTCATCCAAATCTTAACATATTCCAACTTCTCAAAATTGAATCTCCTCAAAAGACTAAGAGAATTATATCCAGAATGTTTTATATAGGTTATTTTAAAAGTTGAATTAAAAATTTTAACAAAACTCACAGAAATACACTGTGTTGTGTAGGTTAAAACAATTGTGATTTTTGACTTGTGAGTTTTATGGTGTCTTCTAACTCAACAAATCGAGCAAAATAATCTAAATCAGTCTAAGCTTCAATTATAGGTGTGAATAGAGGAGTTGTTTCTTCTTAATCACATTCATGTTCTTACCATCACAAAGTGTCTACGACATATAACGAGGTTGAAAAGTTAATGCTCTCTTTATTCTATGCTCAGGAGATTTAATTAGACTCACAAAACATATTTTACAGAAAAGATAGGTTTTAAAAATGAATAATTGTTCATTGATCAGAGCTTTTCAGTCTATATGCCAAGCCTTCAAATTCGACTCCTATTTTCTCCTCTCAGACTTTTTCAGTAAATTACTCCAATACTTACTTCATGGGAAGCTTGTTTAACAATGTGTATTTATATTTTATTATTATTATTATTAGCACCGCGTCTTACTACCCGTTCGGGTTATACGCACTTACGCTAATGTGTAATGGTAGGGTGATTGTGAGGTGAAATGGAGGACCTACAGTTTAACGTGGAATCCGAACCACGGTGGAGGCCTGGCATTCCCCACATTCACAAGATGTCTTGTTAGAGGTGAAGGAAGGGTTTGGTAATCAGATAAATCTGTACCGGGACCGGGGATTGAACCCCGGCCGCCAGCACAGAAGTCTGACACCTTACCCCTAGACTGCCAGGTCACCTATTTATATTTTAATAAATCTATCAAACAAAATTACAAACAGTGGTCCTAAAAAATTGAAAAGTATAAAATTAAAACGATATATATACCATACACCATATTGTTATAATTTATATATATATTTTTATTTTGAAGTCGCAATTGGTACATTTTAGATAGTTTGAGTTTTACCCAAATAATCACTTAAAAATCAATTTTAACTACTTTATTAATAATAATTAAAATTTAATTCGTCCACATGATAGCCATATACTGGGCAGATGAAGTATTTTAATGAAAGATTCACTTTGGTTTCTTTATTAGTTCAGGTGAGCAATCATAATGGACTGCTAAAATGTGGCTCCTAAAATCATATTGGTAACTTTATAAAAAAAATGTCCCACATTAATCCTTCCAGTGACATATTATAGGTTGGTCCAAAAGGTGCGTGCACATTTAATAACACTAGATATCTACTATTTTAATTTCTAAATGCTTCAAATTAAACTTAAAATAACAACAAAATACTAACAATTTTCTTCATAGCTTTGAATTAATCATCAAAAAAAACAATGTCCATAAAATGGCCACCGTTATATCCCATACACTGTTTATACATTATGCAATGTCTCTTGTTTAATTGCTTTAACTTCTGACATATTTCATTAAGTTCCTGAAGTGTTCTTTGCGCAGGTCGTGTAAATTCGACTCTTTAACATACCCCACAAGAAAAAGTCTGAAGCTATTTAGTCTGGTGAACATTGTTGTCAGACGATGTTTCCAAATGTGAAAGGAGGTGTGCAGGAAACATTTTTAGAACCACCCCCCATTGATTTTCAACCTTTCTGGCCCCTGAACTGCAACACCATGAGGTTCCAGCAAGAGTTCCAGCAATGGCTCACACAGCCCCAAAATCAATAGAAGTTACATGCAAAATATTTCTTGGACTCCTCATTTCACGATTTGGGGGGCATTGCCTGATGAATGTATCCACTAGACTTAACTTAACAGCTTCAGACTTTTTCTTGTGGGCCATGTTAAAAAATATTGTTTAGGTGACTTGCCCAAAAATAATTTGGGATCTTAAAGGAAAAATTATTGTGGTGGAAGTTGAATCAATTCTACAAGAGACATTGCGCAAAATCATGTAGAGATTGGAGAAGCGCATACAGCAATGTATTACTTACAATGGTGGCCGTCTTAAGGATATTGTTTTAAAAAAAATAGTTGGAGGGCATTTAGAAAATTGTCAATCTTTTCTTGTTATTTTAAGTGTTTGGTGAATAAAATAGTAAAGATATAGTATTATTGAATGTGTCAACACTTTCTTCCCACCCTGTATAAATCCTTTCTACACCACCCTGAATATTAAACAAACCCGCTTTCACCCATATTTTATTTTTCATAAAATCATCTCTGGAATTTACTCTACCAAATAAAATTCTAGGTGAACATCTGTTGGCTGAATACATTTATTTTGTGTTGCGTTTTCCACAGTACCAAATAGTAAGCGTGTGTGAAACCTCAAAACTTTGACTTGGCTTCGAAAAAAATATCATCTTTGACTTTGCTTTTGTGGTTACAAAGCTTTTTCATTATAAATATGTTGTGTGCATAACAAATTAATTATCATATGAAAAAAATCTTAGGTAATTGAATTTTATGCCATAATGGTAAAATGATTTTATTGTATTAAGTCACTTACATAAGTACAACATAATTTTTTAAATATAAAACAAGTAACAAAATATCCAAACTTTGACTCGGGCATCAATAAAATATTTCATTCATTTGATTCAAGTTCGCTTTGAATTGAAAAAGTGGACATCATACATATAAATAAATTCAATACTACACCATATTCCTGTTCTCTCTGTTTTCTGAAACTAGAAATCACGTGATATTCGTGACATTGAGCAACATTGCTGTTTGAATCTTCAGGTGGGGATGGGCCAAGCAAGCTATTCGCTGCCAGTCACTGTTCCAGTGAACAACAATTATGGTGAATCATCACTTCTTCAGTCCAGCCCACAGATGCCTCACACTAGTGTTAGCCCGCGGCCGTCATCTTCTGAAACAGAAGCAGGTATGGACATTTTCACCATGATACATCTGCTATAGTCTAATTAATGTTACTTATTTAACCTTATTTGGACTATTGGCATCATAAAGCCTCAGCTGAGCCGCCGGTGGCTGTGATATTAATGATTGCTCTTAGTAGCCAATCATAATTCATACATCCATCACAGACTCTGCCTTAAAATATGAGTGAAGAGTGACCCTAACTACAGACCAATCCCTGGATGACTCGGTGTTATTTATTCGATATTTGTTAATGTTGACTTAATTTTGAAAAAAAAAAATAACTTCTGAGCCTCACCAAAAAAGTTGATCACATTTCTAAAAATACCTTTATTTTAAATATTTGGCATTTAGTACTATTAAGTATAATCAATTTACCCTTAAAGGTAGCAGTTTTACCTCTGCTCAGTACACTTTGGCCCTATCTGATATCCTCTACACTAGAGCAGTGATATTCAACCTGGGGTATGCAATTACATCTTAGAGGGCTATATGTCAAATTTATAAATATGTGCATATGTGTTTTGTTTGTTTGTTCATTGTATGTGCTGGGATTTTGAATGTTCCTAATGACTGGAAGAATGCTGTCATTGTTCCTTTGTACAAAGGCAAAGGCAGTAAGAGTGAATTTGATTGATAGGGTACATGAAAAAAATGTGTACAAGATTTGGGATTTTCATTGTAGTTTCATGCCAGGTAGTCTATAGGTTGCATGAAACAGATAATTGCATTGCAACAAGGGATTGAGAAATGTATAGCAGTAAGGAAGACAGGGTAGTGTGCATTTATTGACCTGTAGAAAGTGTATGATCATGTAAATAGGAGTATATTATGGAATGTTTTAAGAGAGTGTGATTAGTAAATGCAATTATGGAAGTAAATCATGTGTTATGCTTAATGGAGCTTTGAGTGAATGGTTTAACATTGAACAGGGTGTTAGACAAGGTTGTGCTATGTCTTCATAGTTATTTAATGTATTCATAGAAAAGTGTATTAAGGATGCTTGTGAGGACGGGCTTGGTGTACAAATATGCAATGTGATGTGAGAGTGCTGCTATATGCAGATGATGCCATATTATTGGCTGAGAATGAAAGGGACTTGTAGAATGCATTATATCAGTTGAATGGCGACAGGCACAATGTATATTTCTATAAATGCCTCTAAAACTAAGTTGTTAGTTTTTGATAAGGATGAATAAAAAAATTATTGTAATCTTAGTATTAACGTAAAACTTTTAGAACACATGAATGATTTTGTGTATTTGAGCAGAATGTTATGTAAAAATGAAAGGATGTATGGTGAAATCAATAGACGAGTGAATGTAACTCAGAGAATAGTTGGATTTATGTCAAATATTGCCAAGAATGAAGTAGTATCAAAAGAGGCAAAGATGGTAGTATATAAAAGTGTGTTAACGCCATTTTTTTATGGATGTGAAGCGTGGCTTTGTCAAGAAAAACACACAAGCAAGGTAAATGCGGTTGGAATGAGATATCAAGGCATGTATGGTAGAAAACTCGCATGGGCAGAGCTAGTAATGAATGGGTGCTAAAGGACTGCAGTTTGAAAGGGAATCCAATAAGTTTATCTGAAAGAAGCATCCTAGTTTGAGTATGTTGAGAGGGTGAGTGTGGATTGGGTGAGAGATAAAGCAAATATATGAAGGGATATAGTGTACAGGTCAAAAGGAAGGGTTAGGCCATGTAAGATGTGGCTGGTGTTATTAATGAATGTGTAAACAAAGGAAACTCGAAAGGAGAATAAAAAGGCAAGGCCTTCACACTTACCATAAAATTGTAGGCCTCATTGTTCACCATTAAAACAATACAAAACACATAATTATTTAATTTTCAGGGTACATCAGTCCCCTTCTTTAGTAGAAGAGTGTAAAAAACAGACTGACAATCGGTTGATCATTGTCACTTAGATTATGTTGTTGCCTATTCAAACTTATGTATTTATTCTTGGTAAATGGATAGAATGTAGTATATAGTTATTAAACTATATTATCTGTTATTATTGTTTATATAGAAATTACTGACTGATGTGAGTAGTTCTGCCTAAGGGAAGGTAGAAAAGGTTATCTAAGGTTAAAACTAGGATGGTGCCTGGATTTGGTTGTATAGTGGTGATTAAGTTTCCACCTCCGAAGTTGGGAAGCATTGCAACAATTGAGGATGTCTCGTAATACCCTAGTATAAAGCATGGGTCAAAATCTGAATTATGTGTTTGAGCATGAAGTACTACAGGTTTGTCGGGGTTATTTTGGTTGGTATCAAAACGGTGACCATTCATTCGTTGTCTGAGTGTTCTTGTGGTTAGGCCACTGTATTCAGCAATGCAGTAGTTCCATTTGTGTGGGTCTGTTGTTGGATGAGGTGGAAGGTTTATGTATTTTGCAGGTACAACATCTCTGTTTGTTGCAAGGGTAGGAACCTTTGGCCATATTTTGTTTGTGGTTGTTTGTGACCGGGTCGGGCAATTTAGGGTGAACCAAAATGTTGCATAGATTAGGTGGACGTTTGAATGTGATTCTTGTAGCATTGTTGAGAAGATTTTGTGTGAGAGGTGATGAGGTTAGGATATTGTATCCTGTGTTCAGTATAAATTGAATTTGTCAAGTCTTTAATAATACCAGGTGGTAAGCGGTTTATCATTGGAAGGTTTCTTCTTGATAGGCTCTTGATTGTCCAGGGATCTTTATCTGATTATGATTGTGTGTATAGGGTATCCTTGGGCTGTGAAAGCCTTGACAAGTTGTTGACATTGGTTGCTAAGGTCTTCTTCTTCATAACATATACATTTGGCTCTGGTAGTCAGGCTATAGGGTAGAAAGCATTTTACATGAAGATATTGGTTCCTTTGGATACGGAGGTATTGTTGATGGTTGGTGTCTTTGGTGTGGACTGTGGTGTTTATGTTTCCTTCATGAAGGCTCAGTTCTAGATCCAGGAATATGGCTTTGTGTTGTGAAATGTTCCAGGTGAATCTGAGGGTGCTATGGCTATTAAACCTGTTCAGGAACTATAGTAAATTAGTTTCAAAATCTTTTCAAATCATAAAGATGTAATCAATATATTTCATTCAGCAGAGTGGTTAAAAGGGTTTGTTCCATGGCAGGAAGTCCTTGGTGTGGGATATGTTAGTGTAAAGCAAATTGACATCTATGGTGACCAAGTTTGCATCGATGGGAATTTACAGTCTGATTTAAGTACGAAGAACAGTAGAAAATTTCTGGAAAAGTCACCAGATTTATAAAACGTATCCCTACGCCAAAACATATGTTTTGAAATATCAGCTGTCTGGCAGCTGTCACTTTTGACAAGCAAAGTTTTGAAACCAAGAAAACTTATAAAAAAGAGTAAATAACCATTTGAATTTTTTTTTATAATTTTTTTTCTTATGCAAAAAAAAATCAACAAAAGATTTTATTTTATTTTTCATTTTATTTTAAAATTAAATTAGTGTTTAATGGCTATACAGTATGATATGTTGGATTTGTAAGAGCTTAACTTGACTTAATATTTTGATAAGGTAATGATTTTTATAATTTAATTTAATGTGCGTAAAAACATGTTAGCAACTATAAGAGTTATTTACTATCTCACCCCTGGGCTAGAACCTTTAAAATGTATCATCTAGAGGTGTAGCCAGAACTTCTTCTGCATCGTCACTGGAGTTGGACTCATCTTCATTGTCATCATTGTCGTCGCCTAGGTTGATTATTAAAGGTGGGTGTCTGTCATTCACATCCATCCTCATCTCCCTTTCCCAATCTTCTTGAATAAGTTTCACACAGTGGTCCACGTGCTTACTCCAACTAAAACATTTATAACATAAAACAAACATTTAATAAGGGAGTAAGTGAGGGTGACTGCTAATTAGTATATATATGCAAGGAACCTGTGGCTTATCAAGGTTACTAATTAGCATGTCACCCTCTTAGAGCAACAAATCATGTGAAGTGAGGGAAGTTAATGAGTGGGAGCCAAGATAAACAATGTTATACAATAATTGGACCAACGCAAACATATTTAACATTTTCAAAACATATTCTCAACTAGACTTTCACTGTCTGAATGCCATTTAAAGCCCATAACTTTTAGCAACTTGTTTAATGAAGACTTGCTTCCGTTGAAATCTATTTCACTGTCTCTGATGGCCGATAAGATGGAATCCAATGACACATGCTTTCCTGAGAATTATCAATAAGTCATATGAATGTATATATTGCACTTTGACCCAAAAAAATTACATATAACAGCTGATAAAAGCATGTGCAATAATTTGTATAATACAATTTATACATCAATTATATTGAGGGACAAGCATTCAAAATAAAACCATTAGCTTATATTTGTCAATAAAGGCAAAAGGGAGAGCGGTCAAGATCCAAGTAAGAGTTTTGTAAATAATCACTAAAACCTACCTTGATGATACATTCTGTAGATAACTTGACGTATTGAATCTCTTGTAAAATCATCTACTGCTTTAGCTGAAACGCCAGGAATTGGTTTTCTGATTCTCTTCTTTCCAGGAGTCTCAACTTCTTCAATGTCTTTACCACAATAACTGAAATAAATTTTTAGGCAAGAGCTTACTTCACCAAGAATGTACACAGAAAAAAATAACCTTTAATATATTTTTTTAATAGAAGCGTGATTGGGTGGTAGGGGGAATGTGCTTAACAACCAATACATATAAGAAACTTTTTTTAGGAAATAACAAATGATATATAAACTAAATTATCACACCCGCATTCCCCTAAAAAACCAGCAAATTTTAAGGATTTAAAAAATTAAATTATCCACAGCCACACATAGGATTTTAAAAGTTCATAGACAAGTTTGGAGCAACATAATTTTTTATTCTGATAATCTAGTGAGATATCTTGTAAAGTGCTCTTATTAGGTTTCTGAGTAAAAGTACTGAGTAAAAGTACTGAGTTAAAGGCAAAACCAAAAAAGTCATACAAATAATAATTTTACACAATCAGCTGGTTATGTAGATTTAGGTGAGGCGTTGTCGTGTGCAATAAAATGTGCATGTAGGCTCATAATGAATAATCCACATTTGAAATGCTACCTGATTTGTAGATAAATTTACTATAAAATTGTATTTTATTGACTATAGGCCTAACCACGAGATAATATCACTATGTACCGTAGTCTATACACTAGCAAGTATAATTGCCTATATGTAATGAACGATCCATTTATCATTCAAACACTAATTTGATAATTGAGAGACATTTAGGCCCTATAATATTTTCATGTCAACGTTTGAGCCTACTATGACATGGTGTACACTTTCGTAAACACCAGTGTATTTGATATTTTATCACAAATTCAGCCAACTTTACTACGAGTATTTCATCTTCATTGTCATCTATATCAGCTAAATTCACTATTTATTAATCAAATAAACCTTCCTCCTTGCAATTGTTTATAAAGCATGAACACAAGAAAAAAGACACACAATAAATGCTATTCTTCGAGCTAAGATTCAATGAACTTGAGTTACTTGGAGGGTGAAATGCAGGGCTGTTCGAGTCATAAAAACCCCACTCAGATGTGCAGTTAAGTGCCATCTATGACCAGAACTTGGAACTAACAGTTCAAGGAATGCATAGCACAATATTCAACAGCATTGTGTGAATAATAGTGCTGCTAGGCAATGTTTAAGTTGTAATCACAGTATGTCTGCAGTAAATGTTTACGTACTATTCCCGTAGCCTTTTATAATGTATGTAACTACTTGAAACTATGTAAATAGGGAGAAAACCAGCCTATTTTGATACAAATTTAACCCTGTTCTTAACTATAACTTAACTGGTGGGAACTACGAGTCATAGACAAAATACTCCTTGCAAAAGTAGAATTATGTAAAAAAAAAATATTAAAAAAAATACTCACCGTCTCACACTACTCTCGCTGATTTGAAGCAATTCAGATGCTAATTTGATGATATTGCTCTTGAGTGGCAGGAACCCAGGTGTAAATTTAGGAGGATCGCGCTGTCTGTTGATGAGTTCTTCTCTCTTTTTCTTGTAGAGTCCTTCTACCAAGTTGATTTTATCTTCTTGTCTCTGGTGAGTGCAGACTTCTCTTCTTGATTTAGAACCACTAGGCTCTTCTGGTCTTCGATCTTGTTGGTTGGGTTTTGAGACTCATTTTCAGGGAAGAAAAAATTAGATTAATAAAACTTAGGCTAGACACAACCTATAGGCCTATCTATTCGACACAAGTACCTCTGTAACTAATATTTTTAAACAAAGTGACCTAGGCCTATTTTCTTAACTGAAGCTATTCTATTTCAAATGTTTTAATACAAAGTTTAACAATGAAAATAAGTTATGTTAATTTGAAAATATCTAAAGTAATAAACTTATCCTATAAATAACAAATTCGTCTTATTATATTTTGTATTAATAGGCCTACTATAATAACATCAAATCTCAGGACTTAGGCCTAGCCAATAGGTTAGTTAACACAACAATCTTAGGGTTCAGGTCACTTTTTTCTTGATAAACACGTAAAAATTGATAATCAAATACAATATTATATTATATCACTGCCACAAACACTTTTTAATTATTAATCATACACACGAATACAAAAGTTAAAAAAAGATTTATGTAAAGTAAACACTGTCGAATAAACTTTGAAGTTCTCTCACAATTCACACGTTTCAAAGTAGCCTAATTTTAAATCACCAAACTATCGGTATCAAAAAATAATCACTTTATATTTATTTATTTCGGTCTGATTTTTTATATAACTAACACGACACAAATTAAACCCGAAAACAAACACGCTTTTAATCTTTTGGCTAAAACGCGGTAGGTATTTTATTTCTTTAACTTATATAAAATCAAGTTAATAGTTTTAAATATTTAAAAAAATAAAGTTTTGGTTATTAGAATAACCGTTTGATAACTTTTAGATGATCTAAATGTATCTTATTTGCTTTAATTAAATTAACAAAGCCGAGCTTTATAAAAGGTAGTTATCATTAGTAAACAAAGATGGCTACCCGGCAGAGACTCTTTGTTCAGTTGATGACGCCAATACCCAACGCCATTAGTGCTCCCTCGCCAAGTATAAAAAATAAATAAATTTTATTCGAAATAAATAGTTTGTTTGCATGTTTTTTAAGGTTAACAAAATAATAATTTATTTTATGTTTTATAGTGATCGGTTCTAATAAGATAAACTTGGGTATATAATACATTTAATTTATAACTCTTAAACTGTTTTATCTCATGTTACCACAACGACGTAAATGAAATAAATGCATTACAAGTCCCTATAATTAATAATATAAATAAACATTATTGATTAATCTATAAGTAAATACTACAACGATTGTTCTTATTAAGTTTTGGATTAAATGTATTTAATAATTCATTCTAACTAAGCTAATTTCTATAATGTCAAACTTTAGTTACTTATTTTCAATGTTTGTGAATTCTACTGTTCTTCCTATAAAAATTGGACTTTAGTTGTAATGTGTTTTAATTAGTTGAGAAAGTGGTTTGTGTCCTTTATGTGTGAGGGAAGTTGTTGGGTCAGGTGTTGAAGTTGAGAGTCGACCAGTGCTGAAAAACATTTGTTGGGTGTCTCACAGCAAGCAATATTGGGTCGGCCACGTGGAGGTCTTTTCTCTATGTGTATTTTTGGCAGGAGATATAGAGTAGGTGTGGAGGGATTAGTAGGTGTGAGGAGCTCTAATGATTAGGCAGAAAGGCCCAGATGTGATCCTGTTTCTTGTAAGTATTTTCCATTTACAAGTTATTGTTTGTCTTCTGTGATATAGGTGGATTTATTAAGGATCACCATGGTGGATCCTTTGTCAGCAAGGAGGGTCATGATTACTCCTCTGTTTTCAAGCCTTGATAGGGCCTTTCTCTCATCAGTATTGTGATTTTGGTATGTTAGTAAAGATTTAGGAAATGATGGCTTTGTCACATTGGCCAAGACATAAGCATTATATTTATTGTTCAAGTGGTTGGTCTGAAGGTAATGGAGGGGAGTCCAAGTTGGAGGGTGGAGTTAACTTCTTCAATCACTTCTGCCATCTTTTCCTGATCTTGTCTGAACTGGTTGAACAGGCAATAATAGAATTTAAGTGACCATGATCAACCTCTAGCCATGCTGCCATAGTCCAGTCGGTGTTTTACTCTCTTCTGCTGAAGAAGGGGACTGATGTTCTCCGAAAACTAAATAATTATGTGTTTTGTTGTATTTTAATTGAGAACTTTGAGGCCTGGTGTTTAGTCTCAACCCTTCTATTCTTCTTTCAATGTTCAAGATGAGTTTGTAAAAAATAGAACATTAAGGGTTTTAAGATCTAAAGAGCCGTGGGTGGATGTTGTTGAAACGAAGGGAGTTTGCAAGGAGAGGGGAGTACAGAGGAAGTTAGTGAGGATGGATTAAGGATGGAATTGTTATTTTTTTAGCTATATATGGTGTATAATTTATATGATAAACACTGAATTATCAGGGTTTGATTTAGGGTTAGTCACAAAAGACCCAGACGTTAAGTAAATGCTATATGGGAGTGCCAGATTTATTTTATATGTAGATTAAAGAAAATATATGTATAGCCTGCATTACGCACCGACAACTTTAGGGGTAGAAAAAGTTGAAGAGAAAATTTATGTGGGGGCACCGAACAAAAGAGGTTGAATATCACTCCGATAGAGGAACCAAGCAAGATAAGCCTGCTACCTTTCCATGCAAATTAAAGGTTCATTTGAAATAATATTCTAACTTAAAAAATGTGTGGTTATTATATGTTGTAATGCTTACTTGATTAACCAGATTTATTATGTTGATAAATATAAAAACATACCCTTTTGACATATAACAAAAATATTTGAATTTCAGTTTGGTGTTAGAAATATTTAAAATGTTTGAGTTGACTAAATTTAAAAAGTGAACTTGGCACATACCTATATACTTTCATGATATGTTAAACTTCATTAATATTGAATATCTTAAGAGGAATTCTTATAAATAACAATGTATGGTTTAAATTAGGAGGGATAGCCAGCACACTTACCTTGGTGATACTGGAGTAGAAATTATTTAGATATAACACTAAAAAACACATAAACACATTGTTAAGTACAAGCTTTCACTGTCACAGACAGCTTCATCAGGTCAGGAGAGTAGACTGATTTCTTGGTTGAACTGTAAGGTTGACTGTCAACCTTACAGTTCAACCAAGAAATCAGTCTACTCTCCTGACCTGATGAAGCTGTCTGTGACAGTGAAAGCTTGTACTTAACAATGTGTTTATGTGTTTTTTAGTGTTATATCTAAATAATTTCTACTCCAGTATCACCAAGGTAAGTGTGCTGGCTATCCCTCCTAATTTAAACCATGATTTAGCCTAGTGCTCTATACCAAATAACAATGTATGTATTTCCTCACCAGTCTACCCGCCTGGCACTATGTTGGAGTTGAGCAATGGCTACCCCAACTCTTCATCCCCACTAGGGGGCTCCCCGTCCCCAGGGCCAAGTCCTGTGATGTCAAACAAAGCTATGCAACATGCCAAACAGCACTCGCCAGGTCCTGGTAGAACAAACCTTCGCGTAGTCATTCCTACGCCGCAGGGACAGCATGCAGGGCAGTCGGATGAGGTAGTTGCTCACTTTTGTTTCTTTTGGTGTCTTTTGAGGACTATTGTATTCCTTGGTGTTGATTGATTTTATAATACATGGAAATTGAATTTTAAAAATAAGGAAAGCTTAACTGATGTGTGAAAGGTAAATAAAGGAGAAATATTATTTGTGTTTCACTGTGTGTAACTTTTTTACTGTGGAAAACAGAAGAAAGGAATATATCAATTTTGTGTATTGAATTATCTCTATACCATTTCCGCTTTCTTTGTGTGGGATTTCTTTACTCAATATTTACTAATTTTTTTAAATCTATTTCCACGTATTTAAAAAAATAGTTATTTATTAGTATTAATTGATAAATGTGTTTTAGAGGTTCATTGAGTAATACACACTCTAGTGAAAATGAACAACTAATTATCCTAAAACATGTTTACACTATTTGTAATTCTTTAAATTTCAAAGTATAGCCCGTTTGGTTTTCATATTAGTATGTTTTTATGCCAGTGCTAAGTTAAGCTATCCTGACTACTAAGCATTGGAATATAATCTAAATGCACCTGCATCCATCTAGATAGGAGTATATTAAAATAAAAAATAATGTAAAACCAGTGTTGGGGATTAAATCTCGGTCTTTCAACTCATTCTGTTATATTATTCCTGCAGCCAACCTTGCCAATTATTCCTTGTTTACATAGTTATTGTGTCAGTTCTGTGTATTTGGCATCATGTCTGTTTTTTTCACTGGCTCTGTGCTTGCATGTGTGTTCACCACCCTATATTTAGTAATGTTTTTAGATTGATAGAAGACTTTGACTTGCTCTAAATCTACCTTTACATTTTGTCATCCATCTGAAGGACAGTAGTAGTGTTGACACATCGTGGTGTTATGGCCGTGTTCAGCCTAGCAGGAGTACGTCAACGTTGAACACTCCTGTGGTAGCCCTGCAGACTCCGTCCATACCAGGTCTGGCGGGGTACCCAGCCTCCTTGTCTGCATTTGGAGGACAAGACTTCAGTGTTGGTGGAGACATGGGGCTGGGAACACTTAGTTGGAGCACTCATCAGTTACCCACCAGTTTAGCGCACAGCAGGTGTGTGTCTTAGTCTTCACATTATGTAGCAAGCTTTGTTTCCTAAGGGAATCTTACTTTAGAACTAGTAAACTCTTGATATAAATATTATATAGGTATTCTCATTAAGGTGGGGATGTAGGGAACACAATAAAAGGTATATTTTTGCAGTTTTTTATAACTAAACTTTTTTTTAGCCAAAACAAATAAATTAAGGGTTTGGGAAGCTTTGAAACTTTGACTTGACTTCAAAACAAACATCAGCTTCGACTTCGCTTCGAAACAAATTTCAGTGTAACCTCGTTATAACAAGTAAACAATAAAAGTTTGCATCACTCACCACCCTGGCTTCAGTTGACTTGTCTCAGCAAGATCACAGCTCTACAACACTTTCCAGCACTGTCTAAAACCTGATTGAATTGAGGCCCATGGTTCATTCCCTGTCGTGAGTACCGAGCCGCGCCCAGAAAAAAAGAATGATATGCACGAGTGTTCACTGCGCGCTATCGGCTGTGTTTGGAAAGCTCGTAGTCCAGTTCTTTCCACATATGCCTGGAGAGGCGTGGTATAACCCATTATGTTCTAGAAGCATGCTACCCCTTACCCCTTTCCCCCTCTTGTTATCCCCGCGCCTCGAGAACACATTGTAGATTCAAGGACTATACAATGGTAGAATTCTGCATTGTTTACACACATTGCAATACTGGCTTTGTAGGTGAGCAACATTGTTATAAGTTGATTAATATCTTCATACTATAAATTCTCTTTCGGCTTAAATTATATTCAACATGGAATTCACGTTAAATGGACTTAGTATTTTTGGACTTTTAAGGTCATGGTAAAAGTTAAATCTTGGTACGGTTAGAATAGATCCGTATTTTCAACTTTAATATCATACTTTATTTTGGCGACATTTGGTCCTCGTGTTTTCATGTAATTTCTGCATGTACGCCTCATGGATGTTTTTCAAACCCTTTTGGTATCGACACTTTGGTCGTTTATTAACAGATAGCGTCGTTATCGGGCTCCACTTACTTTAATATTATGTAGTGTTAAAATCATCTTGTTATTTGTGGATGGATTATTTAATATTGTTGATACAGTTTAAATTTCATCATCTGTTAGTTTGAGATAGCGCCGCAAGACGGCGAGATTCCTTTGTAGTCATTGCTTTAATACATGTACCTGATTTACATTGTGTGTAGTTAGGCTTGAGACCGCCAGAAGGCACAAAATACTATTTAATATTTTATTAATCTTTTGATTTGTCGGCCGCCTCCATATGAAAAGAAGGGCCAGTAACGAGTTAATATTCCATTTTTGAACTTTAAAAGCTTTAGATAGTTAATATTTCAACCACTTGGCATTGTTGTTTTTTTAAACATATTTGGATCACAAATAAATTTGTGTGCCGGCCGCTTGACGGCGTCATTATTAAATTAAAGTTTGATATATTTTTAACGAATAATTACAAATTATGCCTTGTTCAGGCCAATAATTTGATGAAGGCATATAATTTATTATTTCAACAAATTGAAAGCTTCCAATAAGAGCCCTTAAATTGGTGCTATATACTTTAAGGAATGTCTCCTCAATTAGTTATTCATATCAAGGATGTTTATTTTTTCTAGTGTATTAAATTATGGCTGGGTTAAGAAAAATAGAGATAGTTAATAAGGTCAATTTAGGATTTATTTTATCATGTGTTTAGAGCTGCCATATAAGGGCGAGAGTAGATTTTTTGCGAATATTATATGTTAGTTGTCTGATGTGACTGATGCAAGGCAGTCCAGGAAAATTGCTGCTTTCGACCTTACTTGTACACTACATCTCTCATATTATATAAAGTTGTTTAGGCTACAACTATTTTTATGGTTCATAAACCTTTGTATGCATATTAAATCAGCTCCTTTCTTTGGAATTTTCATTTAAAATAAATTTTGAGCTTTGTGTGAACGCTGATGTCATCTTAACGCTTTGAGCTGTTTCACTCGTCTCATCGAATTGTATATGTTATGTTATTTAAAGAAAAGACTCATTTTACCCCCTTGACTATTATTTCTGAATAGGAATGGGGGGTTTCACCGGCTTCGAAGCTTCACCAATAAAAATATTCACAACTAAAATACTCCATTTATGTTCAATTATTGGCATTCAGATTAATATTCATAAGGAGAAAACCTGAATTTATTGAATTGTAAGTTGTGATAATAGTTTTATTTGTCAGATTAACATGAAATATTCCAAAAATTGTGCAATAGAACATTTTCCAAGTAATTTTAGTGTATTATATAAATAATCAAAATATATTTTTTCAAGCATGAAACAACTAAAAGAAAATATCTGAACTTTGATTCAGCCTCGAGAATATTTGGGCCAAAAAAGGTTTTGTTGTAAAAAGTGCAAAAACACGTACATTTTCTTATTTTCCTAGCTCCCACCTTAATATGTACTCTACCTCTAACTTTTATATAAGGAAGAAAAGTAGGTACCATAAAAAGAGATATAAATAAATTAAAGGGGACAAACACACAATGGCTTTCACAACAAAATAAGAACACAATTCACACTTTACATTGCTGCCAATGGGCAAAGGGGTAATGACACCCCCTTGAAGAAAATTGATTACTTCCCCCAAGCCCTCAAACAAGGTTTCATTCTATCATAATTATTCATGAGGAAGGAGTGTGAAATGCTAAACAGAGCTATCCAAAAAGAAAGTAGGGGGAGGTAAGTGAAAAAAAGGATATAAAAAGAGAATTCATACATTATGAAACCCCAACTGATTATTTGTTATTCCTAAACATCATCTTAGGTATATTGTAAAAGAGTCTACTTGTTACATTAAAATAAAGCACAACATTTCTCGATAAAAGATATACACCTTGAATCCACCTTGGCTATGGACATCATTATTGTCAAATGGAGTCCAATTACTTTTAAGACTTTGTTTCAAATACCTTTGGGTTTGAAATTATTAGGCCTCTTAGGTAAAACAGATAAAGTATGAGAGATATGTAGTTCACTTTTTAAGTCTAATTATACTATATTTTTATTTAGCACCGCGTCTTGCTACCCGTTTGGGTTATACCCTTAGACTATATTAAACTCTTTCCGTTATCAATAGTCTAATTAGATAATATGTTTTGACTCACTCATTTATCAATAGGTCCTGGTATTAAGCAAAGGAAAAATGATGTCAAATGACTGTATTGAATTAAACATTGAAAATAGAATAGAAGGGCAAGTTGTCTTATTTCATTGCATATGGAAACATTTGATTCAATTATTTTTGTATTAATATGTTTTCATCGTGTTGGATACTATAAAATGCATTTGTAATCCAACCAAATTCTTGTATATGTTGGCAGTGGTTTGCCGCACCTAGCCGTATCTAGCAGCACTCCGCCCCCTTCCACTTCTCCACTCCCTGTCAAGATCAAAAGTGAGCCCATCTCACCACCTCGTGTAGACGGCAGCCATACCCTGGGTCACCCCCTGAACCACTTGCAGGGTCACATACACAGCCACAACTTGCCAAGACCCAGTTCCACTGGACACCTTACACCCACACCAGGTAAAAATCTCTCCCTCCTTTTTCTTGGTACTCTAAAAACAAAAATTATATGCATTGGATATGTCACTGGCATTGTGTTAAATCCAGGCTTTCTATATAATGCTATTTGTATTTCATACTTATTTTGAAGCTCTTTGTTTTTTTGAAGTCCTGGAACATGTTATCAATTAACTTTTATCCAGATCTATGTAAGTCTTGCTCTGTTTTACTTTGCAGGTTCACCTAATTCCTAGGATTTAAGTTGGTCAGGTTAGCTTATTTTTAATAGGGTAGTTAGGTTAGGTTAGCTTTTGTTCTCTGTACTAAATAATGACTCGCTATTCTATAAATTTCCTACGAAAAGTATGAAATACAACAGCAAAACTAATTTATTTCATACTTTGTTAAAACTGCTTAAGAACTATATAGAAAGCCTAGGCATTTTATAAAATGCTTGGATTACATACATTGCCGTTAACAGATACACTCAAATGCTAAATACATTCAAATAGAAACTTGTCAGAAAAGGTTGGAATTCCACTTATGACAAATTTTAAACATTATTAGTTTTACAAAGTACTGTGTTGGCCAGAATATAGTACAAGGTTTTTCTCTTAAAAATATCCTTTCTAAAACTTGACTCGCACAGCCTAACTTTTTTCACTAAAAAGATCAGATTCTACAAAGGTAGATTTTGTACTAAACAATAATTGTATTGGCCGGCAGGCAGGAATCAGCACTTGTGCGTGCTCTTCTAATAATAAACTCATGGAAAACGGAGAGAGAGGAAAGATTTCCACCCTTCACGTTTTAACTGTGCTGGTAATTCAGTAAGTCACTGTTAGTTGCTGGAAGAAGCTGTGCTGTGTTCTTGATATTAAAAAATTTTAGGAGTGCTTGAGCATCAAGACAAGCATTTAGAAGGCCTAATAAAACTGTGTCAAATTTGTTAAGTTTTTGCCTCATGGTGTATTTGAGATCTTTTAATTTTCATGTACAAACCTTAAAAATATTAGGATTATATAATATAAGGCCGTACTATATTCAGGTCAATATGGTATATTATTTCATGCACACAAGTTTTTCTCAGCAGTATTTCTAATTTTCCACAGTTAAAATAATTTGTTCATTACTTACAAATAAATATATACCAAATTAACTTGTTATTTTAAATATCTTCAAAATTTAAACACATAAATCGAATATGCTTTCAATTTAGATCAGGTATATCAAAAGGGGCTAAATTTCAATAATAAAGACAAGTAAGATTTTGCAGATATCAATTTGGGGCTGCATTAAAAAAAAAATGCTATAATATTTCTGATAAATGTGTATTACGGTGTTAGGGACTGTGACACCCACCAACTTATCATCCCCAGGAGATCCTCGGCACAGCAGTAGCTCCGATTACGACAGTGGGCCGCTTCAGAAGAGATCTCGACTAAATGAGGGCTGGACAACATAGCAGTGAATTGTGGAACAGACTTCTAACATGTGCCATCCAATGCTGTGTGAATCATAGTTAAGACATGACAAGAAACTTGACAAGGCAACATTATTGTTGATATTTTGTAGCTGGCTGCAGTTGAGTTTTATGTGCTAGTGCCTACTTATTAGCAACACATCATATCTCACTATTACCGAAGGGCGCAGTTTTGATATCAAAAGTAGTTGAAACATTATTGTTCTAATTGTCACAATGTTTTAGGTAGTATTGATGGATTTCTTTTTTCAGAAGTAGAACAAATCACTTTTTTCTACAGTTTTGTCCGCCCTTTGTGGTAGGAGCACTAATTCTGGCATAGCTTAGAATGATATGTGAAAACAGATCACTACAAGCATTAACACGGTGTACTAGGTTAATTAATTAACCTGAAGTGCTATCGCCGCTTGATGGTTGAGCATATCAAAACAATCCCTTTACTGCAGTCGGTCAACCACTCAAAGGAAATCAAGGTAATTGAAGCAGTTCATGTGATCAAAAACAAGAAATATTGTTATGTAGAGTAATGTAAGTGCATTGCTAAATGCATCTTGAACAATACTAAAATAAAAGAGTTTTAGAGTTGTAATGTAATATAGCAAGAACATTTTTTGTACTTGGTTGTTTGTTGTGTGCAGTGCTGTGTGACTACTATGTAGCCCCCAGATAAGCATATATTTTGTTAAGAGCGAGTGAATGTGTGTGTACATGTATGTGATCATCCCTCCTTTCCCCTTTAGTTGTGCTTTGTTTCCTGTATCCTTGTGTCATGACTGGCCATGGCTGGTATTGTGAATTATGGTACTGTACTTGGCACACACACCTTATAACTTTGTTGCGATCTTGTTTATACAATAAACAGTCGCTTTGTACAGTCAAGTTTTAAATGTGTAACATAAGTGTAAAATCACAATATTGAATATTTGTTAAAATGAATAGAGAACTAAAATATATATAAAAGTAGATATCACATAATTATTATGTAAAATATTAGAACATATATATATATATTTTCTAAAAACCTTATTAATTTCAATAACTTGCAATATCGTTTTAAATGTTGAATGTAATATAAGTTTTATGTTGCCATGCTAAAGTTGGTGCTTGATCTTTGTAGGCATATTTTACAAAACTTTAGTGCAAGCAAAAATCTTGCAATGCTAATAGACACATAATGTCATATAGTCTGTACCCCATCGACCCACATCACAAAGGTGTCATTAATGTACAGTGAAGAATCACTAGAATCTCGAAAAGTAATTTTATAGCATCACCTACACTCTTCTAGGAATTGAATGAATTAGTTTTGTACGTAACTTTAAATCGATGGTGAACATTCAAAATACTCTGATAATCTTTATAAAAAAGTTAGCTGAGAGTAGATGTATCACTAATTCTGTCGGGATTGTCTACAAAAACATCCAATGTCTTCCGTCCCTTTTCTGCTTAGACGTTTTGTGTAAAAATTGGATGTCTTAAATGTATTGTGTTAAATAACTTCTATAAAACATGTATTTAACAGGGAACATTTACTAATAATAACTCTTTAAGGAAAACTCTTTAGACTTTTAAGTAAAAGTATATATGCACAGAAGAAGCTATGGCAAAGAGTATTAGAATCAAAAAGAAAATATATCTAAAGAGTAAAGAGTATTGATATAAATGATTTTATGGATTCATTTTTAGAATAAAAATATGTATTTGATTAAAACTGCTAAATTTATGTTTTAACAACTGTTCCTTTCATTCATATTCTATTGTTTGGATTTAGAAACATTATTTTAGACTTGGGGATTAATTGTTTTTAAATTACATTTGATAAACTAGTCCAAAATATGTCATTAACTTTATAAAATCATAGGTAATCTATTACTTTATTATATTATTAAATTATTATTTTTACCTACACATTTATTTTTAGAAATATTTGTACAAAAAAAAAGTTGTTTGATGAAAAATTCTTGAAACAGCTAAGAACAAAAACAAACTGAATCTGGCGAGGTGTTTTTTATAATGATGTGGTTGTGGAAAATTGTACAATGGATAAAATTTGTTTGATTGTTTAAAATAATCCAGCCCACTTTTAACTAAAAATAAATTAAATAATTAATAAATTTGACATTATTTTGGAAAACTGATTCAATTTCAGGGCTATCATTATTATGGTTTTTTTTTCTGTATTACTAAACCTTTTACATATATACATATTAGGAGTTTTTCAAGTTCACTTTTTAAATTAAAAGCAAACGCTAATCAAATATTTGAAATAGACATTTTAATCTCTCTAAGCTTATGTGAAATTTCTGACTAAGATTCAAATTCTGTTTGAAATTTCAAATCCAAATAAATCCTAGATTTTGATTTGATGGATTTAGTTCAAAATTAGAATCTACAATTCATGTTTACCCAACATTTAATATTAACAGACCAGAAAACAGTTGCATCAGAGAGTGTATAAAGAAATTAACTTGCGTTTCAGTTAATTAAGGAATCAAGTGTGGACAGTTGTTTGTGACAGTGAATATTTTGTATTTTAAAACATTTGCTAGTCCCACATTTTTTTAATATACCTTTGATTGATTAAAAAGTGGTGTGATCGTTTTTTGGTATTTTTTCTTTTGAGGTTAGGGCTATTGATCATTATATTTTCTTAGTGAATGTATGAAGTGATTATAAAATATATATTTTAAATTTTTTTTTTTATTGGATTCAAAAACACAGAATAACAATAAAATTCAAGACATTTGATTTTTAAAATATCATAGCTTAAAATAAATTAGTGGATCTACGCATGTTTGAATCTCTGTGATTTTTTGCTTTATCTTTTATTTTTATCATGATAGCTAAAATATAATGATCACATATTTGATTAAATAACTCGAGTAAACATCACATCAAAGACCTTCGCCATACTGAAAAATAAAATGCCAACATGTGGCATATTTTTTATATAATATACTTTTTTATACTTTACGGGGTGAATTTTGTTATATATTGAAAAAATTAAGCAAAAAACTATGTTAGAACCTAAAAAAGCTGTGTGTGCTTTATTAATGTTTAATGACAATTTTCATAGCTCACTTCAAAATATTATCAGTTTTCCAAACATATATTTCTTTAATAATAGACTAAAGTTTACTACAGAAAAAATATATTGACAAAGTATATGCTTTTAAATCATATATCAGGTAATTTGTATGATTTGTTAATTTATTTTATTTTTTCCAATTTTAAATTTAAATTATTATATTAGAGGTTGCAAGTTTTATGAACTTATTTTATTAATGTGGCAAACATGCTTTTATAAACCAGCTAAAACACACACTACTAAAAACATTTGTTTAAAAATCAAATAATGTATGTGCCATTTTACATAATTAATTCTGAAATAATGTTACTAATCAGGTCTACAATGTTTAAAATATAAACATGATATACCTTATTGGCCTCATAGATAATAGGGCCCTAAAATTGTGAAGGTCTCGAATATACCTCACGGTAAAAACTAAACAAATTTGACAGTTTTATTAGGCCTTCAGAATGCATTTCTTGATACACAGGCGCTCTAAAATTGTCGTTCAAATTTTTATCAGCCTGCATTCTATTTGTTTGTTGCCCCTCACATATTATTCTACATTTAAAATTTGTATTGCAGCTTCTTTTAATTCCCTTGTGTACTTACGATGCCAAGGAAGCCTTCTTTTCAACATGATCACTCTCATGCAGCTCTGCCATTGATGATTTTTAATACAACTAACACTAACTGAATTATCAGTTCAGAGCGACTTAAAAGTGCAAATCCTTTCAATTTATTTTAACCTTGAGTTTATTACTAGCTACGCACAATGAATCATGGCAGGCTGGTATAATTCTAGCATGCTACAAAATAAACTTCTGTGGTAAACTGCCCTTTTTTTTCCAATGAAATTGTTAGGGAGAAAAACATTACATTATATTTGGGCTATTATGGTAAATATATCAAATTATGATGATACCTAATTAATTTCTTATCAAAATTTGAATTATTCCTTTTTAAAATCTGATTTGATTTGTGTGTTGTTTCATAACATCATCATATTATGTTAATGCAGCAGACCAAAATGAATTTGTTAGATCCAAATTCAGTCAACACAAAAGTTATTTTAATTAACTTAATTTTGAATTGTGGTTATTTTTAAATATTTTCAAATTTTGTTACTTAAAACTGGGCTTGACTACACATTAAAAAAAATTTGTTTTATATCTGAACCAAACTAATGCAAATATTTGTTTGATATTGTTGCATGTATTGTAGAAGAAAATAAAAAGTGTGTTTAATTTTGTACAGTTTTCCCTAAACAATGTTTCTAAGATTATAAAATCAAATTCTATGTCACACACTTGTTTATTTGTTAAAGTTTGACAATAGGCTACAACTTTCAATCGGTAAATGTTGGTTAATAGTCACCTTCATGCTCTATTTGTTCATAGATTTATTTTGAAAATCTTAGAAACATAAAAATGGAAGTGATTAGTTTAGTAGGAATGACTTTAAAATGGCATGGTCTAGGTGCAATATACAAACATTTAACATTTTATAGAAATTTGTATATTGTGTATCACAGTTTTTTTAGTACTTTTTATTGTCGTGTTGGCTAATTTTAGTTGTTGGTATAGTTATTTTATTCTTGTATTTATTATTATTATTATTATTATTATTATGTGTGAGCATTCTTTGATTGATGTGACCACAGAATACTATGTGCAATATTTAATGACATTGGTTATTTTTGCGAGAAATCCCAGAATTCTTATATGCTGTAACGTTAAAATGGCATTTTTATGAATGAAAAGTGAACTCATTTAGTTGATATTCTACTATTATTGTTCACTGTTGGCCTTCAGAGGATATTTATATTTGTAGAAAACTTGTACTGCTGCTGTTACCACTTCTATTACTATGACTATAATGAATATTTCAACTACTAAATGCACCTTTCACAAGCATCACTACACATAAATTACCAGTAGGTGCAACTGGTGATTCTGTCCAGAACATTTTGTCCTTCATATCTCCACTATAGGAATGCCTTAATCCGAGTGCCTCAACATGTGTGCTTGTTCACTCTGGAATTATCTTACAGATCATTCGTTCATTGTATGTCAATTTGCACAACTCCTTTTGTCTTGTTGGGGCTGCAATCATTGTTACATGGGTTGGTTTTAACTCGTTTTTGAGTGTGATATCCTGATTTAACTTTTTAATTTATATATTCTCATATTAATTGTTGGAAGAGTCTTTTTGCTTGTCATGGTTGATGTTACCATTAAATGTTTTATAAAAGTGTTTAGTAAGAAAATAAGCGTTATTGTCAATACAAGACTTTAATTGTTTAATATAACCTTGATATTATGTCTTCACTGGATGGTGCACCTATGTTGAATAACTATCTTCTGACATTATTTTTCTTCTTTATGAATATCCAATATATCCTAATTAATTAATGTTATGAAAAGTATTTTAATATGACTTATGTGTACTGTATATATACATACATACCTTGTTATGATTGTTTGAAACTATTGATTAAATTTGTTGTGTTATATTTGAATGAAGGTTCAGGAAAGGTGGATGGAAACATATAAAAGGGAACGAACACAATATGGCTTTTACAATGAAAAGTACAAAGGTTACACTTTACATTGCTACCGCTAGACAAAGAGGTAATGGTTCCCACTTGAAGAAAATCGATTGTTACCACCCAATTCCTCGACCTAGGTTTCATTCTATCGGAACTCATCAGGAGGGAGTGTGAAAAGTGCAACCCAACTTCTTAAGAGAGGAAACCAAATAACTCAAAAGGGAGAAAAAGGAAATTGGGAAAGAATGATAGGATTAAATCTATTAGAAATTTTATATACATTTTATTAGAATAAAGGAAGTTCTAGGGAGTTTTGATAAAATATTTTGTAAATCAATATCAGGATATCACACATAGGTACAAAAATATCTCTAAATCTTGTTGGAATTTGTTATTTTAAGACATAAATTTGCTGTGATGCAATTGCTAGGTTGGTATTCATGCAGTCCCAGTGTTCCTCCTGTGACACTCTGTGCCTTCGCTACCTCTCACCCTCTCACTAAAACTCTAACATATGTCACGTGGCAGGCGAAATGCAATCAAAAATCACACAGGTTTTTTCTATTAAGCACAAGTACTCAAACATATTAGTGAGAATGTCTTATTAAAAAAATGAGTTTAAAGTGAGATAATTTTATAGAATCTGTCAAATAAAAACACAAGGGTGCACAATTTGTATAGTCATTAAAGTAAATAGAACTCTATTTTGCTGTCTATAACAAGGAATAAAACCCACTATGCTTGTCTTAGAAGTGTTGTTGCTTTTGTCTTCCATTGGTATGAAGCTGCTATATCCGTTAAATCTGTTAGACTTTATAAATATGTCCTGTCTTTTTGTCCTTTAGATTAATTTTATAAAATACTCATTTGTTGATAAAAGTCAAATACTGTACTTAGCTTTTCAAACTGGACTATTAGAGTTAATCTAATGGTTGTACCTATTTATTGTTTTTTACCTGCTAAAAGTGCAATATGTAAATTACCTTTGAAAGAAAAAGAACAAAAAAAAAAGTTGTACTCTAAATTGTTTCACATTTGCTTGTATTTGAACCCCAATTTCTGTTTTGGATACAACTGAAACGGAAGATTTGGTTCTCCCTCCTTCCCCCTGTTTATTAACGTTTTACTTGTGACCATGTATGGCAGTCACCTTGGTGTGGGGCATTGTCTCATGTACTTGATGCCGTGCAGGAGATAAATAAAGAAATGAATGTTCAGCCCATGATTTGTTGTTATTTACAAGCAGTGGCATTTAACTTCTTGCCTTCTAGTCCCTAAAACCTAACCACTTAAATGATCCCTTCCAGCAGTTTCCCAATGTAAAAAACATGCATAAATTATTAATATATTTTGGCAACTTTAGTTGTGAACTAAAATTTAAGATAGGTTTTTCTATAACCTGCTTCAGTGGATGAATGGTCTATGTCATCACTCTCGTCTTAGACTGGCCAGCTGAAGAAAGGGAGATTAGTGTTAAATCCAGGTCGAGGTTTACTAAGGTTGGTTTTCCCTAAATGGTTTCCCCCTCTCCTTCCCCACAAATGGTTGTAGATTACCTCTAAAATGCTTCCTTCCTCATTCCTACCTTATTAGAGTAATTATATTATATGGGTGTAACCTGAACACGTAGTAAGCTGCAGTGGTAAAAAAATGTAAATAACATTGCAAAAAAAGTATTGCTATGAAGTAATATTTAAGGGTTTTATTTTGGGTACTAAACATGTAATTTCTGAACAAACACTATTTTCTTTAGTTTTATCACTTTCCTTTATTATATAATTATCTAGCCATTGGGCCACCTCATTTTTAAACATTGAACAAACACTATAGTGGCACACCTTTCAAATTGACTTATAATTGATATAACACCATGACTCAAATTATCATTGTAAAAGAGTAAATCCGAATGGTAAGTTTTTGGCAATGTTGAAAGTTGAGAAGCACCACCAACTGAACCAAGGTGTCAAACTTTAAAGTAATACATTTTTTAATACAAACAATTCTAACACACAGTTTATAAGTATTTAACCATTTACTTTTTTTATATAAATATAAATAAATACAAAAGTTACTTTACATGGTTTAAATTAGGAGGAATAGCCAGCACATTTACCTAGGTGATACTGGAGTAGAAATTGTTTAGATATAACACTATAAAACACAAACACATTTTTTAAGGACAAGCTTTCACTGTCACAGACAGCTTCATCAGGTCAGGAGAGTAGACTGATGCTTTTGGTTGAACTGTAAGGTTGACTGTCCACAGCTGACTGAGTGTGCTTGCTGGCTATCCCTTCTAATTTAAACCATGATTTAACCTAGTGCTCTATACCACATAACCAAAAGTTACTTTACAAAACTTATAAGAAAATAGGGAAACAACTTTCAGATTATGACCTATATTATTATTATTATTATTATCCCACACAATATAATACAAGTAGCCAATATTATAAATGACTACATATGAAATATTAATGGAAGAAAACTTACTTGTATTGTAGAAACCAAGTACCACCTAATTCTCTTTTCTCCAAGATACTAAGAAACTTAGTAAAACACTATTCTATACATAGTTCTAGATTCTCTCATACATGCTGCATGTCCTGCCCACCATATTCTATGAGATTTTATCATCCTAACAATGTATGTTGCTCTTTACTACAGCCTCATCCCTTTTATGGACCAAATATCTTCCTAAATTTGTTTTCGTCATGAATGGTAAGAGACCATGTTCAAACCTGTAGAGAACAACGGGTAAAATTATTGTTTTGAATCAGAGTTTTACATTCCTTGAAAGCAGATGAGTTGTCAACAGCTTACTGACCAAGTAATAGCATGCATCTCCTCACTATTATTTTCAAAATGATGATAATCCTATTTCTTTACTAGCCTCTAATGAAATTTCTTGCAACAGCTACCTTATTTTTGTGCAACAATGCTAAATCATCTGCATATCCAAATAGCTTCAGTAGTGCTTAATAAATGCCAAAATTCTCTTTGTTGAAGAGGCACACTGCAGTTACAGTTCTTCCAACAGGTGGAATTATTCCCTAACTGGATGGCATGTGGGTGTATTACTGAATTTCTTGTTATAAATATGTCTTACTACCTGTTCAGATTATATGCATATGATAATTACTCTAATTGAATAGGGATGAAGAAAGCATTTTAGATGTAATCTAACCACATTTGCATGGAAGAAGATTGAAAAACCATCCTCAGTAAACACAACAGGAATTCTAGCCCTGATTTCTCTGTCATCAGCAGGCCAATTTAATATACATGATATTTAAACGTCAGTAATGAGTAAAAACCTTTCAAATTTCCACATAGATGAATCTTTTGTACTGAATTCTGGCTCAGTACGTTCAAAACAAAGATAATATTATATATAAATCACATTTATTTAAAAAAAAACATGGGTGATAACAACAATGAATCAACAACTATAAACACTTTCTTGATGTTAAATATCACTTAGTCTAATCAAATAAATATTTGATTTATTCAATTGGTTTTGAGTAACTAGACTGGACCTTGAAACATAGGGTATATTTAATTGAATTTTGGGTATACCTTGTTAATTTGGAATACAGAAATCTATAAAATTAGACAATGTTAGAGGTATGTTCATGCAAAACATACATACATTAACTCTTCAAATGCCAATCTCTACAATAGAATAAGTTTCCAAAGACAAATTTATGGTTGATTTGGTTCAGATGACTTGACCATATCTTTAAAAATAAGGTGGCCCAATCTTTAAATAATTTTATAATAATGGTTAGTAATGTAAATTGATAAAAATAAACTAATCAGTGTAAATTTAATTAAAAGACCCAAGTGGGATTTCTTCATTTTTACACTTATTACTTTATTTTTATCAATTTTCATTATAAAATTTACCATATCTCTTATTATATGAGCCAAAATTAAACAAATGTAATCAATTTGTTTTTAGCACCGCGTCTTACTACACACTCTAGTTATATGCTCATATACTTTGACACTAATGGTTCAGGGATGAAGAAGATTGAAGTTAGGAAAAGTGTACCTGCATTGGCATGGGGAGAGTGGGAAACGGTTTAGGGAAAATCATTTGATTTTGATCGGAATTGAACCAAATCTCCCTGTCATCGGCAGGAGAGTGACACACACCTAAGAACATTCAGTCACCTAAGTTGGTTTCTTAGAAATTAAAAAAACTTTCTTGCCACTAATTTATAGGCATCCTATCTACCCAAAATATCACCCAAGATGTATAAATCAATCCTTCAAGATGGTTTTCACATAATTTCACACAGAATTAATCAACCAGCAACAAGACCTCATATTGACATGTCTCACATCCTGGGATACAAATAAATCTTTTCAGATTGGCAATCAAAGTCATCTCTAATGAGGTAAAACAGTACAACAATAAACTAAAATGGTATTTTGTCAATAAATAACATTCCACAACCCTATATTAAATAAAACTGGCACAAACACAACTACACAGAAAACAAAGAAGGACAACACCATTTCTTTGGTCATCCCCTTTCATTATGGGCTTGACTAACTAAACAACCTCTTCATTTTAAAGAGCCTAAGACAAAATATCTTTTATGAGTCTCCTTTCACAATTTATAAACCTTAATTTGCACAACAAACTTTAGTATAATAATAATATCTAGCATCGCGTCTTACTACCTGTTCGGGTTATACGCTTTAAGTACTAATTACGCTAATGGATTAGGAATTGGGAAGGTTGAATTAGAGGAAGTGAAGCCGCATTTGCCTGGAGGAAGAGTGGAAAACCATTTAGGAAAAACCACCCCCAGTTCACCCGACCGAGATTCGAACCTCGATCTCCCCGTCCTCAGCAGTCGAGCTCAACATGACAAGCGCGTTAGCCAACTACGCCACCGAGGCAGGTACACAACAAACTTTCATAGATTTAAATATGTATGTTAAAAGCTTGACACCTGGACAAATGGGACTCAAAACCATGACCTTTGGCTTAGTATGTTAAATCCAAAACATAGAACCTGATCCCAGACTCTCCTGCAAGTTAATTATCATGCAACTAAACCACCTAGAAAAGATACACCAACCTCATACAGTCAGCATCCTCTCTTGAACATCATAATCTACGTTAGTTATGATGTAAATTATACACTTGCAGCTCTGAAATTTTGACCAGAATGTAGCAAATGCCATGTCCTCTGGGCAAAAGTACAATAGTATTGACTAATCTTTCCGCAAATCGAGTTATAGATTGATGTAGCCCAGACACACTATTTTATTTTAATGTACATATAGTACTGTAACTAGTCACCCATCCTCGCCTTCTTCAAAAGGTGTCGTCCATGGCAGTCAGTAGGTTCCAGTAGAGCATCTCGAGGTTATATATATAATGGTGGGGGTAGATGGACACAGCCGATTAAATAGATACTATTTAAAGTAGAATTTGAAGTTTTATTTTAAATAAATATATAATACATTTTGTACCATGGGTTACTTAATGTAGAGAAACAAATTATTTAGTACATGAATAGGGAGAATTATTTAAGATAGTGGTCATTTAGCCACCTGGTCTACATCTCTTTCTACCCATCTCAAAACCCTATCTGCCCACGTTAGGAAAATAACTTTTTGAATACAGGACTTATCTGTTTGCGTGCTAACCAGCCAGTGTCGCGTCTGACGCTTCCCTTCCACATAGGGTCAAACACAGACGATAAATTGAATGTGCTGATTGGCCAGGAGTTCGCGCCAAAACCTCCCCCCTCCCTGAAAGACCACATGTGCGTCTCCCGGCTTCCAGGTTCAGCTATTAATACATTGCAGGATGCTTTAAATGAAAAGTAAAAGTAATAAATTAGGATGACTCTATAATTCCAACAAAGACTTTAAATAATGAAAAACTATTAGATTAAAAGTTTAAAGGCCTGAAAATGAAGTTAGTGAATTGAAATTTAAAGCATATATAGCTTACAACTTTGGTTGTGATTTACATAACTTATAATTACCATAAACCCCACACTTTCTTATAATTACCCATTTGATAGTATTAAAGAGAATTAAATTAGGCCTAGACGAATGGAAAAGAAAAATGTATTTATCATTTTAGTACTCTCACTATCTTGAATGTATTAATATGTAAACAATGGCAAACTAATATAATTTTATAAATGAAATGGTTGAGAACTAAGGGCCTAAAACCTGGACCACTTTACAGTATCAAAACAAATAATAATAATAATAATAATAGTCATCAGTATGACTAATGACACCTAACTTAAAAATTAAGAAAAGTCAGTTGCCTCCTATGTTTAAGAACATAGCTTGAACTTTAACCAGTACCACACTACCAAACATTTAAATGTCTCAGAAAGGAACATTATAATCTATCACATCCGAGAGAGAGAGAGTTAACTCTCTCATCAACACCACTAAATATTTAAAAGTACTAACCTAAAATTAAGAAAGTTAATTCTACCAAATTAATGCCCAGGCTGTTGTTGTTTTGTTTTTTTTAAACTTTTTTGTCTACCTGCAAATTGCAGGTGCAACCTTTGCAGTATAGTCCAAACAAGAAGATTGAATCAACAAAATGGGAGTCAACTGTGCTCTCCAACCAAAACATTGAAGCCACCAAATATTATAGTCGGCCATGCTCTCCAACCAAAAATATTGAATCACTAAAACAATAAACAGTCAACCATGCACACCAGCCAAGAACATTGAATCAATAAAAAAAAATAGACAGTCAACCGGGTGGGCATCATTACATCGCGTTTTAGGAACAAATACATTGCAGGTCCATCACGTCACATTTCCCCCACCTCTCTACACACAGCTAACCCTACTCTGACGTACAACCAATAGGATTGAAGGGGTGTATATATACAAGTACATCGCATTACAAATACATCACATGTCCATTACATTGCGTTTTTTAACAAATACATTGCAGGTCCAACACGTCGCATTTCTACACCTCTCTACACACAGCTAACCATATTGGCCAACACAATCCCAACAAGTTGTGCTACAATATAAATGCACTCTCAACTTGTTGGGGATATTGGCCAACATGTTGGTGTTGTGCAAGCTGGTCAGAGCCAACAAGTTGTGTTGGGTTGTGTTGGATCATTTGTTAGAGATAATAAACGACCAACCCAACATGTTGGCCGAGTTGGGAGGTTCTGTGTACGCCCTATCGAGTTTAATGAGTGTGTAACCTAATCAACTTTGCCAACAATAGGAATCCGGCACATAATCCTTTCAACCAAACCTACCTTCAATGTGAGAGTAAATACTCGTTTATTATGTAACAAGTTGGATACAACATATTGGAAGACAAGACATGTGGAAAAGTAAGCTGTGTTTATTCTAGCCAACTTGTTAGACCAACATCCTGGTTCCTCTACCTTTTTATAATCAGTCTACAAATTTCTAGCCATGGATAATGACATATTACTGGCCGTTTCTTCATTTATTGTGATGACAGGAAGTGTACTCTTGCAGAAGAACCAAAACTTAAGAAACAGTAGGGCGTCCGAAGTTTTTTTTTTNTTACCTACATTTGTAAAGGGGAGTTGATAGCTTTGTACACATGAAACATCACAAATAACAAATACCTTTGATATAAATCAATTAAGAATCTAGTAGCCGAAGCTATTATTATTTATTCTTTTTAGTGAGGAATTCTCCATCTAGATATCATATTCTGAAAATTTAAAAATGACACCTAAACACGGGTCCCGGGTTCGATTCCCGTGTCCAGGTGTAATTTTTCCATTTTCATAATTTAAATCAATTAGTTTAACTGTATTAGCCTTGTTCCATTCCATTATTACAAAATTATGCTAGCCCCAATTTTAAAAGTTAAACTAATCTAACTAATATAAAAATAAAACACATTCTCCACCAAGGTTAGACACTCATTCAACTCGATAGCGAATGCGCAGAACCTCCCAATTCGGCCAACATGTTCGGTTGATCGTTTATTATCTCTAACAAATGATCCAACACAACCCAACACAACTTGTTGGCTCTGACCAGCTCGCACAACACCAACATGTTGGCCAATATCCCCAACAAGTTGAGAGTGCATTTATATTGTAACACAACTTGTTGGGATTATGTTGGCCAATATGGTTAGCTGTGTGTAGAGAGGTGTAGAAATGCAACGTTTTGGATCTGCAATGTATTTGTTCAAAAACGCAATGTAATGGACATGCGATGCAATTGTATATATACGCCCCTTCAATCCTATTGGTTGAACGTCAGAGTAGGGTTAGCTGGGTATAGAGAGGCGGGGGAAATGCAACGTGATGGACCTGCAATGGATTTGTTCCTAAAACGCGATGTAATGGACTTAAGATGTAATTGTATATATACGCCCCTTCAATCCTATTGGTTGTACGTCAGAGTAGGGTTAGCTGTGTATAGATAGATGGGGGAAATGCGACGTGATGGACCTGCAATGTATTTGTTCCTAAAACGCGATGTAATGGACATGTGATGTAATGGACTTGCGATATAATGGTATACACCCCAGTCAACCATGCACATCAGTTAAGAACATCAAATCAATAAAAATAAACAGTCAATCATGTACACCAGCCAAGAACATTGAATCAATAAAAAATAAACAGTCAACCATGCACTTTAGTTTTGAATATCAATAACATTAGTGATCCTAATATAGTAATAATTGAACTGGAGTCAGAAAAAGTGAATAGCAGAATGGAATAGAAACCGAAGACAAAACCCAAACATTAAGAGTAACTACAAAAACCTTAACTAATATTCTCCTAGAACAATTGAACTCACTAAATACTGACAGACTTAATTCAAATCAAATATATGGAAACCTTTTTAGCATTTTGATCCAATCCTTAGATTTTGCCAAGAGAGGGCTAGATGATAAGGACAAGACAAAGTAACTTTCGGTAAACAGTCGTGGGTTAGTAGGGAACTCATAGGGCTAATTCATCAACGGGATAGGCTATCTATACTGGCTAAATTACACCCTCTCAATGTGAATATAGCTAATGATTATGTTCTATGCAGAAATAGCATAACCTTCCTGAGAAGAAAGCTACTCAGGGAACACTATGCTAAGAAATTTAATGACATTACTAGTGACCCCAGGAAAATGTGGAGAATTGTTAACAGTACTCTGAATAAAACTAAATCTAAGTCTAGTTTTAATATAATAACTAAAATAATGCATGATAACAAAGAATGTATCGACAACAAACAAATATGCAACATTTTCAATAATTACTTTATTGAACGCTGGGCATTCTTTAAGTATGAGGATACAGATAAAGCCGTTGGAAAAACTTATACTTTTTGAGGGGGAAAAATACTCAATCCATGTCTTTAATATACACAGATGAAAGAGAGGTGGCAAAATTTATCTCTGAACTTAAAAACTCTGAGAGCCACCCATATGATCATTGTTCTAATAATTTGCTAAAAAAATGTAAGAACCCTATAACAAAATGGATTACTCTGCTGATGCTGATGCTGATGAAGAGGGAATAGTTCCTGATACTCTAAAAATTGCTAAAGTCATACCGATTTTTAAGGGTGGTGGTACCAGGGCGGACACCTCTAACTATAGGCCGATATCTATTTTATCGGCCATTTCCAAAATACTGGAGAAAGTCGTGAAAAAAAAAGCATTGTAAGCTACTTGGAGCACATCAACTTTTTCTCTCCAGGGCAGTATAGCTTTAGGGATAAATCTAACACTAATTGCATGGATGGACCTAGTTGACCAAATACAAACTGCTCTAGACAATAACCTGAGGTCAGCTGGACTATTCATAGACTTGAAAAAAAAGCGTTTGACTGTGTAGATCATGCAATCCTAATCTACAAACTAACTAAAATTGGTATACATGGAGTAGTACTGGAATGGTTTAAGAGTTATTTATCCAATAGGTCTCAGTTTGTCTCAATAAATAACTCTACTAGTACGCAGGACCAAATCAAGTGTGGAGTTCTTCAAGGATCAGTTCTGGGTCCTATATTATTCCTAATTTATGTAAATGATATAGCCAAGGTAGACTTCGAAGTCCACCTTCAATTATATGCTGACGACACGTGTTTTGTGTATGTTGAAAAATCGCTGCTAATTATTTGAAAAAAAAAATTGAATCTGACCTGGTATTACTTGATGACTGGCTTAAACTGAATAGACTAATGCTTAACCTAAATAAAAGCAATTTTTTTATCTTTAATAAACCTAATAGTAATCCGGCATGGATGTTAAAAATGACTTCCAAGATAGAGAATTAAAACAGGTAAAGGAAGTAAAATACCTAGGTTTGTTGATAATCTGCACACTTAGCTGGAAACCACATATACTCCATTCACGGTAGGAATTACTCTCTGTAAGGTCTTTTTTCCTACCAATATCCTACTATATAATAGATTTCTGGTAGGGAAAAAGGCCTTTGAGAAAACAATTCCTACGGTGAACGGACTTTTTTATACAGTTCATAATAAATAAAATAGCTCCTATAGTAGGGATACTTAAAAGGCTGTCCTATAAATATCCGCCTAATGTACTTAAACCAATTTACTACTCTCTAATCCACTCCCATATCAGCTACCTTAATGTAATTTGGAGCTGTGGCTATTTCAATCACCTTATGCCACCTATAGTTCTACAGAATAGAGCAATCAAAAACTTATATAGACTCCCTTACCTCACACCCACTAATGATGTATACAGTATCACTAACATTCTGTCCTTAAGGAAACAAATAATATATGGCTCTGCAATAACATTTCTCAAACTAGGTAGTGGTACAACCTTAAGCTCAATCAAAGTGGATAAAAACCATACACATGGTCACTTAACTAGAGGATATAACCTCTGCATGGCTCATTATAATACAGTAAATTATGGACTTAACACCATTTGTGGTAAGGGAACACGATATATCAATAAAATTCCTAATGGCATTAAAACATTGGAATTATATAAGCTAAAAAGGGAACTCAAAATATGGATAAGGGGAGCTTCATTGGAGTCTCTAATATAAAATGCTACTTGATAATGCATACTCTATACCTCTAATGCATCTAATTACGCCTAAAATCTTGGATAAGTACAGCACATAGTTTTGAGTTGATTGATATTTTCCACAGCTGTCACTCTCTTGACCACATAAGGTATAATTTATAAACATTTTAACAAGGCCTCTTATTGGTTATCTGTTTGGTCATACATAATCTTCTCTCCCTCAATGTTTTGTTTTAGTACTTTCTTGTATCTTGCTCAATTCTGTACCCCTTTTGGTTTATTAATACCGTTTTTTTTATCAACTATTAGCCTCCTTTTGGTGAATATACATAACCTACACCTTTTTATCAGCTATGTACCCTTCCTTCCCTTCAGGGGGGTAGCATATTAAAATTTATTTTTAAAATATATAATATACATCTATTAAAGTTAGATCAAATAAACTATTTCACATATTTGAATCTCCTATTTACCTTCAGATCTTGAATCTGGATCTCCAATTTTCCTTTGAATCCCGAATCTGAATCTTGGGAAAAAAATGAACATAAGAGAAAATATAAATATAATAGATTATTATAAAATACAAATAGAACTGTAAGCATTCTTTCTCATAATCCATTCAATATAACATTCATACATTCAGTTAGGTGTTAAATTACTGGTCTGGGGCCTGTTTGTTGAGTTTATCCTATGATTATAATTGGTTCTGAACCACCAATAAGCAGTATTAGAGCTCTAAAACAAATTTTACTTAAAAATAAAAAAAATAAAAAATTAAGAATCCAAGTCTCAAATAGCCTTAAGAATTTGAGGGATTTAAGGTCTCATATAAGAGGGTAGAGAGGATTGAGGAGAGGGTGAAGGATCATGTCACTGGTTAAGTCAGACCTGTTTCAATTTGTAGTAAATTCCCTTTAAGCCATCACCAATCATGTTCCATAACCTTGAAATATCCCCTCCAAGCTGGTGCCACCAGATCATTAACCCCTATATCGTGTGAGGAGGAGGTTGGGGTATGATAATAGAGAGAACCCACAATTGAACAGAACCTACCTGTGTAAAAAATAAATAAAGCGAGGGTGGGGGTCAAAGGTCAAATTGTTCTAGCTGGTCCTAGACCTTTGATTCCACACAAACTTCTAAATATCCATAATGATCAATCAATAAGAAACAAAATAAAGTGTCAATACAATTTCAAGAATATTTAAGAATTCCAGTATCCTTGGATTGCTAAGTGTTTTGAGATGAGGGCTGGTCACTTTTGTTCAATGATAGCACTGTAATATTGATGGCCCTCGGTGGTGTGTAGCTTGTAAGAAAGTCAAACTTTGTGGCCTTTATTTATGGCTTTGGAGTTTAGCTCTGTTTCATCGTCTCGCAAGCAATGGTTGATAGCAAGTAAGCACCCTGAAGTTGACACAGTTTTTATTGGCAAAGTAGGCAGACACACAAGAAACTAGGTCACCTGATGTTGCGTAGTTGTGTTAGAAGTGTGTTAGGGAGGTAGGTTTAAAAAAACTACTTCTTCAGGACCATATTTGTTGGTCTCTTATGTATTTTGTTGTGAGCTAGTACAAGTTTATTTTTGGTTTAATTACTTCATAAAAACTGGATTTAATTTATTAGATGTGTGATAAAAAATTAACTGTTAAAATTATGATCAAACAAACAAATTATTTATAATACATAAACACACAAAACTTGGTCTAGATCTTTTAATACATACTTTTCTGTTTATGAATAATCACTGTTAATTTTTAATTTATTAATCTTTGACAGTGATAAAGCTAAAAAGTAAAAAGATTTAAACATTTTCTTGGTATAAATAAATGTCGTGAACATATCTCAATTAATATTAGGAGTACTATAAAGCTAATTTGGTTGTCAAAGTGAAAATTAGGGCGCAGCTGGATCTATGGTAAGGTATGTCATTTTTTTTACATAATATTTATTTTATGGACATCAAGGTATTAACAACCTAATTTAAGGACAAGGATAAGGAGCATAATTTAAGAAATGTCACAAGAATTAGTGTGTGGATAGGATGAGAAAAGCACATTGATAAATGGCATGTGCCCTTACCATTCAGTCCATCTGTCTGAGATTTGAATCTCTACCCCTATTTATTTCCTCCGAATATTGTTTATTGTGAGGCTGACACCTAAAAATGAAAACCAACACTGACTAAATTTTTTTGTTTCATTAGTCTCAAACACCTAAACTGATTCGAATATATTTTTTGAATTGTGTTAATCCACAATAATAATAGTTAACTGTTTCCAGCCTGAGGCCAGGTCAATTTAGTAAATGCCTTCATTTTCCTCTATCCTTACACCATTTTCTCTCCTCTATTTTTTCCATTCTTCTCCTTTCACACTCTCTGTTATCTGCTTCTCCCATCTTTTTCTTAGCCTCACCTGTGGTTTTTTTTATACATACTTCATTTCCAATATTTTATTTGACATCCTCTCTTTTTCCATTCTTATTGGATTCTCAAACCATCTCAGTCTTGCTTTCGCTATTAACTTATATACATACTCCCTATACCTTCACTCTTTCCTGAATAACTTCATTCCTAATCCCGTTTCTCCTCGTGACAGGTAACATGCTCCTCACAAACTTCATTCCCATGTCCTACACTTTCCTAGTATCTCTTACATTCATTGTTTATGTTTCTGCTGTGTATGTGATTAAAGGTACAAAGTATGCATTATACAGCACTTCCTTACACTTAAAGGTCAATTATCTTCTCCATAGCAGGCCTCTTACCCATCTCTAAAACAACTCTCCCTGTTGTCCTATTTTCATTAAATCTTCTCTACTGGTACTTTCACCTTTCACCTCAGTCATGCTTCCAAGGCATTTTAAGTTCTACACTTTTCTCAGCTCTACTCCATCAAACTTTATAGCTCTACTAGGCCTTGTCCTCTTCCTTGTCATTAATATCACTTCACACTTTGTCATGTTAAATTTCACTCCACACTCTTTCATTTCCTAATTCCATTCTTGTAGTTGATTATAAGAGGCCTGAGAAGGGACATTTCTCTATTGACAATATTAAAAACAAAAAAGGGCATCACAATTAAGTCTACGAAAGTAGATAGTTTGTAGCTCTAAGAGGTTGCAAATTCTCTCATAATCATACTAAATCTTGTTAGTAAAGAATTTATCAAAGCACACAGCGACAAATTTAATAATATTAATAATAATAAAAACACTATTTTTTACTGATTTATTGACATCTAATTTTGCTTTTATTTGGTTTATCATGAAATAAGTACTTTAAAACATTTATGATAATTGGACAATTCTTATAGTAATTTACAAGCAAAATAAGGTATTATACTACAGCATTATAAATATAAAAAATTCAACATAAATATCAAAATATGTCAACAATGAGATCATGGTAAACAAGTGTATTTTTTAATTTTGTAATATAATTACATGAAATGAATCTACCTTATGCTACTTGGGAACTAGTTTATGGTTGAACTTAACTAAACTAATCTAACCAACATAATTGTTGCAGAAGGTAACCTACTGTACAATGTTTTACTGTTTCAATCAACATTAATAAATTATATTTATAGACACATGGGCTAAAATAATCCTTATTGATCTACATAGAGGAATCTATTTCTAATATATTATTTGGTAAATATCTTTAAATGGCTTTAACTAAAATGTGGAATAAAAACACTGATCACTTTTTTTTTATGAACTAGACTCTACTATAGTAAGAACACAATAGTAACAGCGGTATATTAAAGAGTTACATAATTTACTAAACTACTTTCACATAATACCGGAAATAATATTCATTATGTCGGCAAATCTCAAGCAATTAAAAAGGTAAGATCTATAAATTATAAAATGAATAACTTGAAATTACTTTCTTGCCAATGAGATTATTAGTTTCAAATAAATTTTATACAATACATATGAAAGTTTAGGCAAATTTTCATACTTAAATATTTGAATTCATTGAATTCATCAGTCTTTATTTCATATAAATAAAACTTCTTAATCTTATGAAGCTTAACATTCTAAAACTGTCTTCTCAAACACTTTTACATAGTTTTCAGTTTTATAGCTCTTCGTCATCGTTCTGGAACTCATCTTCAATCTGTAAATAGAGGTCAACAAAATATATTCTCCATTTAAGTATATATGTATATTTTATGTATTATACCCATAACTAGAGATTTTATTATCCTAATAATATATTGATTTTCTGACAAACCAGAGATTTTTCCTTCAGTAATTGTAGCTCATCCTTTTTATCTCGTCGGAAAAATCCTGCCTGTAACAAAAATATATTCAACTAAAAATGAATATGCCAAGTCAAGTGAATGTGACGCTAACATTAAACTACACATAGAAGGAAAGTTTTGTGAAATAATATTTGTGCATCTTTCTCGTGGTTTCCTGTATTTTATTATATACCTCTATAGTAAAGATACAGTAAAAACTGTAATAATGAATCATATAGAAGCACCGACAACATCCTTCAACATCCTTAGTAATAACAATAAGAACCGAGTATCCCTCTTCATTGCTTCATAAAGAATAGAAACAAAGCAAACATAAGTCGTTACCTTTCAGATCTCCATGGTAGGGCTATGTGAATATCTGAGTGAGATTAATCTAGAGGTTGGAAGTAGAAATATTTTAAGGGGAAAGTGCTTAACCCCCTCTGTAAATCCTCCTTTCTCCTTGTTATGCTGTCAATTTTACCTTTATATAAGAAGTGCTCAAAGTCGGCTATATTTTCTGACTAGGAAAGAGATACTATGTATATTTCTAAATAGTAAGCAAATGATAGCAATTAAATCACTACCTTTAGCCAACATAGAAATAAGCTTCGGATAGTCTCTAAAGCCATTTAATTTTTGAAATTTTCTTTGCCTATGCCAAACCCCCCTGAAATGTTGGCCTTTATACAGCTTTGCTAGAGAGGAGTGTAGCAGAGCATACAAAAATCCTCATCACAATTCCATTGAGAATTGGAACAGAGTGAACATAAGTCATCATCACAGTTTTATAGAGGATTGGAACAAAGAGCACATAAAGTCATCGTCACGGTTTTATATAGAATTGAAACCGTGCAAACATATGTTACCATCATGGTTCCATGGGAAATTGAAACTAAACAAACAAAAGCCACCATTATGAGTCCAGAGAGAATTGGAATAGAGAAAAAGAAGCCATCATCATAGTTTCATTAAAAATATTAGCAGATTGAACAAAAACCTGCATCACTTTTCCAAGTAGTATGGTGGCATAGAAAACTCAAGACTTTATCACAAACCTAGGTAGAAATCATCAGGGTATTTGGGTATATTATTGTTTCTAGTCTGTGGCCTGGGTCAGTTTTTTATACAAGCCATATAATATCTTCCACTGCCGGCGGGCTAGACCTGTTGTAGCTTCATACGCCATATAATCTAATTTAAGACTAGGACAGGCACAACATCCAGGCCCAGCCATTAATTCATCACTGTGAAAGGCTAAACCCACATTTCACCAATAATTTTTCTGCCAATCCGGGACCCTTGGTTCAGTAGACAGACACGCTACCGACTGAGTTAAGGTGTCAGATTGTAGGTACACTATGGTTTTTTGTTATTTTAATTATATTGTGTTCTTTTTATCATTTCATCTTACTACCCAATCGGACTATCTGCATGTTTACTCTAATAGAGTAAGGCTAAGAATGGTAGAATTGAAAAGTGAATGGGAAACAATTTTCAATATAAATAGGTAGTTTTACATAATGCTTGTCACCAAGTCGTTACTTAAGTTTCTATAAACAGTTAACTAATAAATAAGCTCAATATGCAAGTGCAATATAATGTACAACATGTTTCATCTAGCTTGTACCTTTATAAGTCCCAGCACAAGAAGCATGAAAATGAGTATTCCTCCTATAATGGCAAGAATAATAATCCATGTTGCAATGTTTTCAGCTGGTATTTTACCCAAGAACATTGTAGAAACTGATGTTTTGTTGAAACTATAACAAAAATAAAAACAGTAATTTAATTGAACAATATTTTTAGGTGATCATCAAAAATGTTCTTTGGTTAGATGTGATAAAACAACTAATAGAGTTTCATATGTCTATTTATAATGTGTATGTCTCTCCAAATGTTTGCAACAATTTTTTAAATTTGAACTCATAATTAATTATTACTGTTAACATCAGGGTTACCAAGTCTTTTTGCGACCAGAGGCACAATTAAGACTTCAGTGGTTTTTGTTAGCACCGCGCCTTACTACCTGTTCAGGCTATGCACATGTTTACTAGTTATACTAATGAGTTAAGGATGAGGAAGGTTGAATTTAGAAGAAGTCTACTTTCAATTGCATGAACAAACATTTTGTAAAAACCGCCCTCAGTACACCCAACTGGGATTCAAACCCTGATCTTCCTGCCATTGGGAGTCTAGTCTAACATGAGAGTGATGCCTCAGACCAAACAGCCACTGAAGCAGCTGACTTCAGTATAGTGGTGAGGCTATCAATAATTCTTTACAATAAAAATTTATACTTGCACATCAAATCTTACCAAATAAACAGCATATTTCGCACTAAATTAAATTAAAAAAGGCAGTTTTACTATTATTATTATCTCAATTATTTGCAATTATTCTTTGATAGTAAGGCAATACACTTTTTTATATCATCCCCAAATCTCTTGATAGAAAAATAAATACCCAATAATACCATGAGTAGTTTTTATCCAATTATTAATCTACATTTTTTAACAAATTTCTCCATTTGCAAATCAGCACTTGATAGCGTTAATTCATATTTAAAGTGATTGTGATATTTGCCACTGCATTTAATCGGCCAATTTCTCATAACTGAGAGAGTAAAATTATATTACTGCTCATGAATGGCTGTACTATTATTGACTAGATCAGCATTTAGCAAACTAAAACCTGTGACATTAATTTGTGCAACCCGCATACAAGTTTAAAACTTTCATAATTTTATTAACAAAAATGACAAATTAAATATATAATAAGTGTATTTTTGAACATGTGAACAAATGAGTAAGCTCGTTTATAATATTATGTGAAGTGTACTAGCATAAGCTTGTGTTTACGGTAATCATGGTAGTTATATGAATAATAAATGTGTTTTTGTGTGAAAATAAAGTTCCTTACTTAGTGTAAAATTTTTGTTACATGCGGCTAGAGACCTTACAGATGTCCATGTCGCCCTCGGGGAGAAGAGTTTGCCCACCTCTGGACTAGATAGTCATTAAGTTAGTACAGTAATGTGTCAATAGATGTCTCACACCCATTTAATAAAACAAATCTGATGGGTATGGTACATACACCTTATTTTCAAATTAACCAGTTAAATAGTTAGTTAAGGCCTGCGGCCACACATGACTGGGGCACCATATTGGAAACCACTGTCTTAGATGCACATTACCACCCAAATTACTATATGACATAGTAAGCTCACATTAAATTTGATTAAAAAAAAGTAAGAGTAATAAACTAGTTAGTGGAAACTGAGTGAGGAAAGCTCACCTATGCAATGGTTTTTTTAAAATTATTATTATTATAAGTGTTTTTTTCTTCTGTTTTTGCCTATATTTGTGTTTGATAAAGGCAATAAAAACAAAATAATAAAGTTTTATTTTGTATTTCAATATTTGTGTGACATTTTCTACTGTAAAAGATAGAATAGAGGAAGATGTCACCATTGTGCATGGAACCCTACCCACATATTTTCTTCTTTCCCTGGATAATGTTTATTTACTTTATTTACATTCATTAGTTTATCTTACCTTATTGACTATTGTTATCGATTTTCACGTATTTAAATATAATTTATCCAATAAAATCACTAAGCATGGTAAACTCAAATTAGATAGAGTAAAAGTAGAGTAAAATAATGGCATTAATAACATCTTGTATATTTACTCTTCATAGAAATATTAAATAAGTTGTGAAGATTGGTCAACAAATCGTGTGTTATGTGTGAGTGCATTAGTTGCTTTAGTTCCTTTCAGATATGCGAAAGTAATTTTGATTGTCGGAAATAGACAACTAAGCCATAGCATTTCAGAATAAGATAAACAAATATGTGATTTATAAAATATTTGTGTTTTAAATTATATATTTAGTAAATCATAATAGTGTAGCATAAAGTTTGGATTTTCCAAACAGCATATTCTTCAAATAAGATTTATTTTTTAAATTATCATATTCAACACATGGACTAGTAACAGCATATTCTAAATGATATGAATGAAAAATATTGTTTAGAGAAAATGCACCTGCATTAAAATCGAGACATAATGGGGAAACCATTATGAAAAATTGCATGTGAAAAACCATTCCTAGTGCACCACTATAGCAATTCAATCTATTCCAAGAAAGACCCCTTGGACTGTGATACCATCAATGAACCCATATAATAGGTGAGCTTACTTGTCTGAGAGAGGACGTAGTGAATTATTCAGGTACTGATATATTGCCACTCCATTTGTTGACACCAGAACCACATCTTTTTTGTCCATTATAGGATCTGTGAACAAGAAAAGGTATTTGTGATAGTCAAACAACATACATATAGTATTGCCAATAAAATATTTTTAATTTGGTGTGTATGTATTAATAGACACAATTGTACATTATAGGCTTGTTGAAAATATTATATAAATATAATTCGATCACATAACCTAAGTAAAATATGATAGGCCCTCCGGCCTCCATACTATCCGGATGGGGCCCCAATATAATTACAGTAATGTTTTATAATACAGTAATTTGGATCTAAAAATAAAGTGTATAAAACTGTTGATTTTAATATTGTACAGTACTTTTCAATCATAAGCTCCGATGTATGTAATCTTTATCATATTCTTTAAATAAATTTCAAGGTTTTGTAAATATTAACGATATTTTATTTAACTTTTCTTTTATATTTAGGTAAAATTAAAGTTTAAAGCTTTGTTTGAAAAGTATGCAAGCTCGATAAACACAAATTTAAATATGCCATGAAACGCTACTAATATACAGTTATCACATACACATTGTGGGTGATGACTGCACAGAAAATTATTCACCCTCAATATCTGGCTTATCCAGTTTTTTGATATTTGGATTGGTCAACCACCACACCAGGTCGGATAGTCACGAGTCTACTGCCAAATTAAATAATGAAAGAATTAAAGTCAAAATGATGATTTTATTCAAGTGAATATACTGTTGAAACTCTTTAATCTGTCATCCTTGGAACCCGACAAATACCACACCACAGATTGTGACTTCTAAGAACCCTTAATATACCCCCTATTCCTAGGCACTATGCTTGCCATATCACTCTATATACATATTGTTAGAATAAAGCTTGAAACAGGAAATAATACAAGCCAAAACAAGAATGTATAAAACCAAAACACTTGGTTGCAGATGTAAACAAATTTGGCGCTTTTGTACTGTTAATAACATCATCCTGGTGGCCACCCATCAAACTAATGGTGCAAGATTCAAAACGTGCCATACCACGAAAGTTGACAGACCTAAGAATTTTAATTGTAACTTTATAAGTGCAAGGCCTCAACATTTTTCAGCTCTACCATAAAGCAGGAGTGGTATCATGTTACTCTAAGAACAGGGAAGGCGGTGTAATGTTTTTTCCATGTTACCGTTAGGTCACAAGGTAGATCATGATATAATAAATTGTTGGCTTCTTACTCACCCAAACTTACTATCTAGAATTCATCTGACCTGGCCTAGTAACCTGTAGCAACGTTTGAATAAGTGAGGCATGTCTTATTTCGGATGTCGAGTAGAAAGACGTTATAAGAGGGTAAGCATGGTTATTTCATATCTGTATCTGGTGGGTGCCAGATGTTTGATTGAGTGGTAAAGCCAGTGTTCAAATAATTTCCTGAGGAAAACACAAGTACAACACTTTCTTGTGAAGTTTCACCGAACACCCATATGATCTCAATAACAAATTTCCAACATATACCCCCGCCGACCGCTCCTCCCACCCCCAATACTCCACCACGAAGCCAAATAGGTTCCTGTACCTCTGACCCCTACCTCCAGGGAAATTCAGGAGACAAGGGGGAAATAATGATTCCCTGAATGCTCAACGCCTTGGCAAGCTATTTAAAAGGGGTTATTTTAGTTTTCTTCCCCCTGTACCCTTGTATTTTAAATTTTTACCCCTTCACTTTACAAAAAAAAAAACGCTACCCTCTTTACTGTTGCTGCAAGGATAACAACATTTCCATAAGATGGGTGCCACTAGATCAAAAGCAATTGATTTTTCTCAGTTAAATGCTCTCCTCCTAACAGTCTGGCCACCGTGACCAAATTAAAATGCATAAAGGATTCAGATGATAAAAGCCATGAAAACTTTATAAATGACCTACCATCAAGTATCACAATTTCATATATATTTCAAAACCTTATCTAAATAAAGAGAAAACTGATTGATAGTGTCTCATAGAAAATATTTGATTAAGGAAGAAAATAAATTTGGATTTGAAAATGCCTTCAAACAATGTGTTTTTATGTATATATTGTACATTTTTAGTTTAAAGTAGTGATGGGAACCTCAAATTCTTAAGTATATTCGACAATTTAAGAGAAAAAAGTTTGGTTTTTNTTTGGTTTTTTTTTTTTTTTCAAAATTTCAATTGGAATTTGATTTAGAGCTTGAATACTGTTTATTGATGGTCCCGCAGCAAAATAATTATAGGAAAAACTTAACAACCAGACCCTTTCCCAGTAATTTAACACTTAACTGAATGTATGAATAGTATAATGAATGCATTTTAGGAAAAATGATGTTGACATATTTTAATGATTATTTCTATTATTTTTCTAAGCACTGTGTCTAACTAACCATTCAGGTTATATGCATATGTACTAATTATTCTAATGCAATATGAATCAGGAAGGTTGAATTTAGAGGAAGTGTACCCCCATTTGCATGATGAAACAGTGGAAAACCCTTTAGTAAAAACTGTCCTTATTACACCCAAGCAAGATTGAACCACGATCTCCATGCTATAGGCAGCCTAGTTTTTTGCGAGAGTAATACTTTAGACCATGCGGCCACCAAAGCAGACTATGTTCTATTATGCTGTTATATTTCTATTAACGATTCTGAGTCCTAATTCTAATTATAGATTCGGGATTCGAGACGGTAAGTTGAAGATTTGGATTTGTAAAATATTGGATTCAACTCCTCTCTAGTTCCAAGTATTAACAAAATACCATTTCTCATAAAAGGAGTGTATTAACACAACTGCTACAAGTTATTCTTATAGCTACAACAAGTCATCCAAGTCTGCTCACCTAACAGCCTAAGATTAGCACGCATACGCAAGTGCACCATTGCCTTAGTGTAGGAAGAAAGAAGAGGTCCCACCCTGGCACATGTGACAGTCATGCACAGTGTGTCTGGTTGACTGCAGTTAACAAAGAGTGTCCTATTGATTGGTAGTGTTTCTAGAGACGATAGTTCTCCATCTTGATTGTTTACAGAGCGCCTTCTCCGGTGAGACCCGTCGGGCAACGCCCCAGATTGGGGCTCATCTAAAGACACCCCACTTCCCTCAGATATATTGTCTGTGTAGAATGGGAACTTTGATGCTTTGCAGTTGAATGGTTGGTTGTCTAGGTATACCTGTAGTAACAATAGTAATCATCAGCATCATTTTTAAGTGAGTATTTTATTTGCAAATTATTTACAAATGCCGGAACATTAAAATTCATTCATCTTATTAAAAGTATTAATACAACTATTTAGATAGCTGAGCCAATAAACATGTTATTCGCATGATAATTTGTTGTGGGGAAATATAATACTTAATTTGTTGTTTGGATTTTAAACTGAGGACGCGCAAAATCTGAAACTATTTTCTGTGGTACCTATTTTTAAACCATTTAATTATATTGTTTATAAAATTATAAAATCTTTAATACAATAAAACTGTCCATAAAAGGCAGTTTTAATATATTGTTTAAATGTTTTATTTTAATGTTATCACTTTCTAGGGAGCATGATAAATAGATGATTAATTTTGTGATGATATGATATCTCATTTTTCATTTATTTGAGGTATTTAAGGTGCACTTTCTGAACCCACTGATTATATCAGCACATGACTTATAAGCTAACTTAAATCTAGAAGTGACACAACATCCAGCCCCCAGCCATTAATTCATCACTATTAAAGGGTAAACCCGCATCTTCCCAATGATACATTTTTCAGCCCTGCCAGGAATCAAACCCTCGACCCTTAACTCAATATGCAGACACACTACCGACAGAGCCAAGGTGTTGGACTATAATATATCTCAGTTTTATAGGGGCTTGAATGGAATTCTTTAGATATTTTTTATAAAATATTTATTGAATAATGAACAAATGAATGAATGAGGAAAGTCCCATATTTAACATAATTATACCTTGAGCAGAACATTTTAGTTGGCCACTTTAATATAACCATAATATCTTAGAACAGATTTTTTAATAAATATCTCTTTATACAGCTCTTAGGAATATTAAAAAAAAGAGTCTTATAAGCAAATTATATCTTATAATGGTTTCTTGAATATTATACTACATTTTGTCTTAATATAAATACATTAAGTTGAATATTTTAAATTTATAATGTAGGCTATAAACTAAAGATCTGACTATGGGTGACTTGGCGGTCTAGGGGTGCTGGGGGTCAGGGGTTCAATCCTGGGTCCTGGCACGGATTTATCTGATTGCCAAACCCTCTCTTCCCTCTGACAAGACATGTATTAATCACAACTTGTGAATGTGTGGAATGCCAGGCCTCCACTGTGGTTCGGATCCCACGTTAAACTGTAGATCCTCCATTTCATCTCTCAATCACCCTACCATTACACATTAGTGTAAATGTGTATAACCCAAACAGGTAGTAAGACGCGGTGCAAATAATAATAATAATAATAATAATAATAGATTTTACTCAATAATATTAACATGCGTACATAGTTGTCACATTTTATCGACAGTAATTCAGTGGCATCGTAGGTGGATTGGTAGGTTCCTAGCAGTCCGGGACTACAAATATGATGGCCCTTCCTACCTAAACTGTTTCAGTGTGAGCTAAAGTGGTGAGGTGAAGTATTTACATTGTTATTATTAGTCCATTTAATTTCTAGTGAATTTCACTAACATTATTGATGAATACATTGTAATTCAGTCCACTTAAAACATCAGCTTCTATTTTATAATGATATTATCAAAAATTATTTTAAATTGTTAGTAAATAGCTGGGAATGGGACCTTATTTTTTTAAATATTTTAAGTTTAATGAATGTTCCTTTATCCAATACTTTTGCAAGTCAGTCATTATTCACTGAACTATTGCTAATATGTTTGGCTTGAGAATTGTTTCCAAACAATACCAAGAAACAACAAACAAACAGTTCAAAATTGCCACTCTCTATATTAACAAATTATATATTCTGTACACTCTCAGACTTACTCACTGGAACTTTTGGTTAAAATTTAATATAAATGATTGTTTAGAATTGAATGGATGACTCTATTTTAGTTTAAAGTAGTTGTGGGAGCCCAAATTAAACTCGCTCACGTAGAGATGGCCCACTCCACTCCCAAGTGGCACGCAATCCGTTCACCAAGACATTTGTATTATTATAAATAGAAGGTGAACTCACCTCAGGTTGGTACAACTTAAGGAAGTTGATTGTCTTCCCTCCTGCTTTTAATGTGATTGGAACTTGAAACTCCATCTGTACAGCATCAACGGGACTTGGTCCATAGTTTCTAACCTAGAACCAACCCACTCTTATAAACCACACCATATATATATATATATATATATATATATATATATATATATATATATACAGAGAAGGGACGTTATATATATGCATTTGNTATATATATAAAATGATTAATCAACCCATGCATGGGGATTCTAGTTGTTGGGTAGTACTTTTATATATATATAAAATGATTAATCAACCCATGCATGGGGATTTTAGTTGTTGGGTAGTACTTAGAACTATGGTGATTGATTTGGAAATAATTTATAAAGTATTTTAACTAGGGCTGGGCCGATCATGCCGATGCTATTTGTTGCAAAATTGTACTTAGAAAAATTCAGATTGATTGCCTGTCCGCGATTGAGATTTAGGGAAAATAAACAGAGTCCAGTAACATTGTTATTCCTATAGGACTTGTAAAAATTTTTGGAATTGAAAGTTGAATCGCAGACGCGTTAAGGTAATACTAGTAACGCTTCTTATGGCAATCTGGCAAGTATTGATATTTTCCAATTTTGGGTGAAAAAAAGTCTTTTTTAGCTCAATCATTGATGCTGATCATTTGTTTTATTTTATTTTAAATGGTTCGAAGAGCATATGCAGTAATGATATTAAAAACAAATGTTCATGTCTGTTGTTTTTATTTCGTTCAGTAAAGTAGATTTGCTTTTAAAAGTTTTCATGAAAACTTTTAGAATTAATTAATTTATAATTCACTTTATTATTGATCCTACCACATTTAATATATAATTAGTTTAAGTTAAATTGATTCCCTTTTTCTCATAGTTAAGTTTGTGGTTTTATGTTGGAATTTTATTTTAAGATCCATACATTAAATATTAAAGCAAATATATTAATTTTAATATATAAACAACAAAAATATATTCATTAAATTAAATGGAATTTAAATAATAATAATTAAAGGTTATTTAGTTTTAGCTTCCCTAGAATCTTCCCTATTTGTGTTTCCCTTGAATCTTCCCCATTTTTAACATCCCTTGAATCTTCCCCAATTTTAACATCCCTTGAATCTTTCTCAATTTTAACACCCCTTGAATCTTCCCCAATTCTAACATCCCTTGAATCTTTCTCAATTTGAACATCCCTTGAATCTTTCTCACTTTTAACATCCCTTGAATCTTCCACATTTTTAACATCCCTTGAATCTTTCTCAATTTTAACACCCCTTGAATCTTCCCCAATTTTAACATCCCTTGAATCTTTCTCAATTTTAACACCCCTTGAATCTCTCCCAATTTTAACATCCCTTGAATCTTTCTCAATTTTAACATCCCTTGAATATTCCCCAATTTTAACATCCCTTGAATCTTTCTCAATTTTAACATCCCTTGAATCTTCCCCATTTTTAACATCCCTTGAATCTTTCTCAATTTTAACACCCCTTGAATCTTCCTCAATTTTAACATCCCTTGAATCTTCCCCAATTTTAACATCCCTTGAATCTTTCTCAATTTTAACATCCCTTGAATCTTCCCCATTTTTAACATCCCTTGAATCCTCCCCAATTTGAACATCCCTTTAATCTTCCCCAGTTTTAGTTTCACTTAAATCTTCTCCAGTTTAACTTCACTTAAATCTTCCCCAATTTTATCTTCACTTGAATCTTCCTCAGTTTTAGCTTCCCTCGAATCTTCTTATAATGGTTCAGATGGGATGACCTTGTAAAGACTTGGCGGGTGCAACACCGGTAACAAAAGATTGGTTTTAAGAATTGGTGAACCAAATGCGGTTTATTCGATTGTACCATATTTGGCCGATGATTGGGTTTTAGATCTGCATTGGCCCAGTCCTAATTTTAACTGTGTGTTTAAATACAATCATGCAAACATTTTTAAACATTTATATTAGAAACTATTTAATTGTTAATACCTCATATGAGTGTATGACTATGAGGTCTTCTATTTTGCTTTCATTCTGTTTGGAATACAGCAATTGATCTTGGCTTGATTTCCTAGGGAAAAATTAAACAACCATTTTACCTTTAATGTTTGAACATTAGCTTGGAATTAAATATGCATTAGCTTACAATTAAATCACCATAAATAATAATGTAGCTATAGACATTCTTTTTATCACTTATATTAAGCATATATTTGCTTGAAACATGAGCTAAAATAGAAGAAATATTTTAAAGAACATCAAACACAAATAATGTGTTAAGATTTATAAACCTAGCTAATACTTAAATTACATTTTACTTAGCTTAATCTCATTTACAATTGAAATCATTCCTCTTCATGCACTGCAACAATTAATTATTGATATAAAATAAAGATTGCACTGACCCCACAATCCTAACATCAGAGATTGTATGTAAAGGCACATGAATTAATACATTGTTGTCCGCGTTGTTTTGCTCATCTCCAACACTAATTGCCGTGACGTTGAACGTGAGTTCTTTAGTGTTAGCTGGTACACCTTTCATGTCCAGTTCCAGTTCTAACACCCTCTGAAAACATTAAAAATACGATGTTGTCTGCATTACTTTTTTATCAGTATTTTTGCAGGCTGTTGTTGAATGAATCACTGGTTTATGTCTTTAAAGAATTAAGATTTAGCAGTCACACTCTTTCTATTGTTAACATTGTATGATGTATGCGCATAGTATTTATTTCAGGACACATTTGGATGTTTTTACTAAGTTTTACAATTATATACAATGAATATCGGTCTCATAATTAATTAATGGACATTATTTCACCTTAAGTATAGCTTAGATGGTTATTATTATTAGTGTAATCTCACCTTTTCATCACTGATAAGTGGATTGCCTGTGTCACACTCTAGATGTAAGTACTTAATGGTGTTTGTGGTAGAGACCTGCTGGCAGGTAGGGGGCATTCTAACCAGTGCTGTCTCTTTTGGTATTTCTACAATCACTCGACTCAGGAAAGCTGGTTCTAACAGGCTTATCACAGTGATGTGCAGTGATACTGTCTCAAGTGTTCCGATAATATAGGGTAATCTGCATTGGAAGAAACAAAAAAAGGCTCTAATTGATGAACAAGTTTGATTCATTAACTAAATAAGTTACCCACATTGGTGATTCATACTGTTTAAAAGATCTGTCTTGCAATAAAATTATTTGCCAGTGGTGAAGAGGTCTGGGTATGAATCCTCTTCGGGTATAGTGAGAGTGATTTTTCCTAAATGGTTTTTCCATCTTCCTTCATGCACATTTGGGTATATTTCTTATAAATTATACCTACACCATTAGTGTTGATACCCATAGAGCCTTGACGAGTGGTCGGATATGCTGCACATATTGTAATGATCACACAGTAAATGTGTCTAGCTTTGAGACAGGAATAATCCTGACTAGTTACAATTGTGTGGGTTTTTTCCATAGCATTCTGTCATACATCTAAATTAATACCAATGCAGTTTATGTTGTTAATAACCTCATGTTTAGCACAACAGTAAAAAAAAAGTTAAATACAGGCAAGTTTTTGTGGTTGACCTGGTATCGATGTTAACAAAATGTTTATGACCAAAAGTGACCTAGCAGTTTAGGGGTAAGGTGTCGAACTTCTGCTCTAGGGGTCCAGGGTTTAATACTCAATCCCGGCACAGATTTAGCTGATTGCCAAACCTTTCCTTCACCTTTGACAGCATGTGTATTAATCATAACTTGTGAATGTGTGGAGTGCCAGGTCTCCACCATGGTTCGGATCCCACGTTAAACTGTAAGTCCTCCATTTCATCTCACAATCACCCTACTATTACACATTAGCGTAGGTGTGTATAATCCAAATGGGTAGTAGGACTCGGTGCTAATAATAATAATAATAATAATAATTTATGACCAAGATGATACCAGAGCTTAGTTTCGTAATTCTTTCCTTGACCAGATGAAAGAGTATGGTTACGACCAATGAGCCGAGAATTTGTGCACCTATTTCAAAGCAGCATCACTTCTTATGTTAGATTTAAACGCCTATAACTTCGTAATCAATGGATTTTAAGTTTTATTAAATTAAAATGGATAGCGATTACTAGCTATAAATACATTAAAGTAAGTAGGCTGTTTAGTCATGGATAAAGTGAGTACTATATGATCTAGGCCTATTTAATATTACATACGTACCTCATGTTATCTTAAGGTTATTTTTGGAAAAATGTGTTTTGCTTGACATGTTGTGTAAATATTAGAACTAGACAAAATAAGCACAAATCTACCTAAGAATAAAATTAAAAAGTTCATTTTCTATCGATTTGCAGTAGATAATTACATAAATGGTCAGAACCATTTGGTTGAAAACACTTGATATCAAGACATAACCAAGTCAATCACGAAAACTCGCCTTTTGTTAACTTGAGACAACTGCTTGGACCCTATGACAGTGTACCACTCACTTGATGTTTAGTAACTCTGCCGTGAGTTTGAGGTCTGTCCTACATGTGTCTTCCTCTCCGCAACCTGTAGCATAAGGTACCCTCAGAACCACCGTGGAGGGCATGTCTGGGTCCAAAATTGGGCAAGTCTTGCAAAACTCTTCAACATAAAAGTGACAATGTACTTATTTATTATAGAGTAAATTACTTTACAGCTCACTAATTTGATATTATTTCACTAACTCAATAATAATAATAATAATAATACTGATTATTATTTTTTGAAAATTAAATATTTTGAAATATGTATTATGAGTTTTCAAATTAAGTTAGAATTAATTGACCCGAAACGCGCCCATCCTCAGGCCGAGTTGTTATGATTGCAACTATTTTAAAAAAGGATGGTGTGTGGGGCAGAGGGTATAAGAAGATTTTTAAAGGAAAAAAAAAGGGGGAGGGAAATTGAATAGGTCCCTTCTTTAAATAGTTTCATCAGGATATTAATGTTAAAAAATCGCCAGAGGAAAGGCATTATATTTCCCTTGTATATTAAGGTTCCCTGGGGCGGATGTGGGAAAGAGAACTACAGTTGGACACTAAGGGACTCCCCTAACAACACTAGTTTTTCAAACTTTGGTACCACTAGGCCACATAAAAAAATGTGTTATCACTCTTTATTCAAATACATGTTAAAAAAATAAGACCTATTAATAGGAATATAACTCAGAACCTTTGGGTTAGCGCACTAACTGAGCTATTCAGGATTCTCTTGTGTTCCATGTGAGGGTTTGACCAGACTGACAAGTGCGTGAGCGAGCGAGCACGTAATTAGAAGATCCTAGTTCATTATAGAAAATGTCTCTGTCAAAGACACTTCACACATCTCTACTTCTCGAAAATTCTTACAACAAATATTGTATATGTATAAAAAAGAAATAAATGGTACGGAACTCCGCACAGACTTTCTTGCTCTATTGTTTGAAAATGGAGATATTTATTCAAAACTTGTAATATATGTGAAACGAAATAATATACACTAGCAAACCCAAGCACAAATTGCACTATACTTATTTATGTCAAACTTTTTTTTAGTCTCGATTTTAAATTTTATAATTTTGTTTTTAAATAATTAATGTCCTCATTTGTATGTTTGGACCGATAAAAAATAGATCAATGTTAGGTCTACAAGGGTCAACACTTCGTATTAAAATTTTAACTTATGGTTAGAATTTTTGACATTTTATTAGGTGTTGCAAATCTTCATGCCATTTCATTGCTATTAAATTCCTCATTTATAAATTTTGAATAATAAAAAACGTAAATATTGACTACTTGAGTCTAAAATAGATATATATCATTGTTGTACAAACATTTCTATTACGAGGTTTAAGGAAAAACAACACAAACTTTTAGAGACTTACTTGTATTTAATTACTCTATGGCATTGGAGAATTATTGCGATAAAAATTAAGTAGTAGGTATTTCTTTACAACTAAAGCTCACAAAATTGTATAAATATATTTGCCAATATCTCAAAAACTTTTGGATTTATAAAAATATATTTCATATAAAAGTTTTTTATTTTTAATAGTATTACAATTTTACAATAATAAGTTATTTAGTATCTCAAATAGTTGCAGAGATACGGAAGTTTCTGCTTCTGTAAGGTACCCTAAAAACCATTTTCATGATAAAATGAAAATAGCCAGTTTATTTATAATCTTAATTAACACTTAGATACGAATTTTAATCAAAATCGTTAGTCGGTTTTGAGAAAATCAATTTGTTCTCTTTTCGCCCTTTATTAAACTACTCTTAATTTTAAGTTTAAACAGACAGACATCATTGCAAATACCACTTTTTAGGGTTTTGAGGGTCTTGAACGTTGACATCCATCAACATTTCAGGTTAGATTTTCTTTTGCGGTCGCAATAATTTTGCCTTTTGTGTCCGAAAAGTTAAAAAATATATATTTATGTATAGCTTGAAAATTATTGTTTTTATAAAAATATGCTTTTTATAAAATATTTGTATTATAAAGAGACCTACATATTTGTAATGATAAGTAATTTCATATCTCAAATAGTTTAGGAGATATTATAAAAAAAAAATAATTTACTCATCAGACCAGAGCCCTTAAAGTCATTTTGCGAAAAAAATATTGAGAGAAGCCATTTTGTTTGGAATATTTATAAATGTTTAGAAATGAGATTAATCAAAATCGTTAGAGCCAATTTTGAGAAAATCGACTTGAAGTGTATCTGCATTTTTGTGGAAAGAAAGAGGAAAACCATTTAGGAGAAATCACCCTCAGTACACCTGGCTGGGATTCTAATCCCAATCTCCCTGTCATTGTCAGTCTAGTCTATTGCGAGAGTGATGCCTCCTTAGACCATGCAGCCTACTTCATGATATTGAACCATCACCCCACGATTAGCTATACAGTATATAAGTGTCCTAAAATAAGTGGTAGAGAGAACTAGCATGCTAGTCTTACATTTCAAGGTTTTCCCTCCACAAAGCTGGTCTTGACTAAACCCTACTTATAAGGCCTTCTTTATTCACCTTCACCGTTTTCACTAATCTAAAACCACGTACACTCTGAATAGTTAAAAAATACTTGGGGTGGTATGCGGGAACATTAGTGAATTCTTAATGAACCAGTTGTGTGATTCCAAGCACACTATCGCTTCACTTTTTAGCCTATGATGATGCAAGCAAACCCACGTAGCATCCATTTCCTTCTGGGACAGCATCTTAGGGCGTGGGGGGGGGAATCAAGTAGCCAGTGACGAGATGATTCGGTAACAATGGAAACATTTTTAGTGTCCTGAAGTGTTTTAAAATCAGATATTAGCCACACAGGTGGTGGATTGTCGTGTTGCACTCTATAGCTGTTGATGAAGGGGCAAAGGTTTAAATCTTGGCTCAATGAACTGAGGGTGGTTTTAACAACTGATTTATTGTTGTGGTTTTTCCATCCTCTCCCCACATTAATGCTGATGCTTATTTGTAAAGACCTAGTTTGATTATAATTTTGAAGTATTTTAACATATCAGTCTTACATATGTATTTTATATATATATATATATATATATATATATATATATATATAGGTATGGTTTATGATCTTACCAATTAAATTAGACCGTTAGTAGAAAGTGTGCCAAACCTATCGATAGTAATAAAAATGTAAAAATAAGAAGTTTTCCTAGTACTCAATGAACCAACATACAATAATATTGCCTAGCGCCTGTAAATTAGACTGTACCGGTTTGAGTGCATGCACTTGTAAAATAGAACCAGTTTATCTTTCAAGCGCGCACGCTCAGTCGCTTCAGTCTGGCCACCTCTCTTTACAACCCATGTGTTTTGGTTAATTTTTTAGTCGCTCGCTCAGTCCGGCCGTACCCTTAAACTTTCTTCTCTCTAAGTAAAGGTAATGTAAGCGTCTCGAATATTATTAAAATATATTTTATTAACCTTGAATTAAAGTTATAATTGTAATAGATAGTTAATTACCATACCTTCAGTAGCTCGCCTTCTTCGAACTGGAATAGGAAGGTTATCCTGCAGTTTATACTCTAGAGACACAGCTATTGGTTTGGAGAAATCTTGCAGACCTTCCTGAGAATATATTCACATTTTTTATATAGTTCCCTGTTTACATTAACTATGTTCATTACAAATACTACTTAAAACAGATTAATGGTTCACTGTTTACATTCCAAATACTAATTAAAAAGATGAATAGTTCAAAGAAGTACATGGAATACTATGATAATTTTAGTTACATATTATGAAAGCAGTTGCAAGAAAGAGGGATAGAAATGAATTCTCTTTTATCATATTCTATCCTTCTTTCCTATACTATCTTCTAAAAAGTACCTCAGAAAAAAAAAATTAGAGGTTTTCTTTAAAAGAGATATACTAATCATTTTAATAATTATTCCAAGAATTATTATTTTCATTCTACTATATTTTAGGATGGTATTGTTTCATAGTACTCCTAGCCTTACCCTTATCTTGACAGTGAAGTTTCTACAGACAGGTAGTCCTAGTTCAAGAGTCACATAATATGTGTAAATATTTGTAGAGTAGTCAGGATCAAAGTAAAATTGTGCTCTTCCATATGTCGGATCCACCTTCATTGTCAGGTCAGCTCCTAGACAGAGTTCAGTATGATATCTTAAAAAAGATATACAGGTAATATGTATGTTTTAAATTAATATAAAATGTATAGATACAAATATTTATACATTTTAAAATCTTATTAGTCTATTTATTGTCACTCATTTATTTCTTTGTTATACATGAGTCTGTGTACACACACACACACACACATCATAAATGAACCCTTATCAAAATAATTTGATACTTTTTGTCTGTTTGTGTATAGTTTAACACATCGATTTATTGTGAACTGTGATTTTATAGCCACCAGTGCAACATTAATCACAAGCCAATATAATCTTAACCTTCAAATTGATGTGCACCACAAAATATAATCAAATTAAACTATACACACAAGGAAAAAGTTTAAAAATGCGGCCCACTGAACAAAGAATATACCAAGCAAGGAAACACCCACAATGTTGCTAAACGAGGCATCATAAAGATGGACACGGCACCAATGATTAGGACAGTTCGCAATCCTGTCACCCCCAAGAATAATGTTCATTGAAGTGAAGTTTCAATAAGACACTGTTTCTGTGGCAGAGCCCTTCCACTACACCACACCATGTCTCACATATAGAAAAGTTTCCCCCAAACTCTGTATATTCGGAGAAAATGTACTAGGATATGCCCTCTACCAGAGAAACCATTCCAAGTTTTACTTACCTATAACACGTGCAAACTTTCCAAAGAAACTTATGCACACAGCGACCCTAAAGTTTGAAGCATTGAAGCTAATCTTGCGCACATCTGCTGTGATCTCAGCGTGAAGTGAGACCACAGGCCGAGATTTGAGCACTACAGCATGTCCTGAATCATAGGCACCAACTGCCACATCTTGAACAAAATATTAATCCAGATTGAGCTATAAATATGGATGAGCCCCTCAAACTTTGAACCCTTAAGGATATTTGAGACTCTAGACTTCAACAAAATTTCAGATTTGAAATTTTGAAAAGATAAAATTTCTAATTTGTAGTTTGAACTGTGTTTTAGAGCTATCATAATTCTACTAGTAGTTTAGACCAATCTAATAATAGGTTAAAGCTAGTAAGACTTCATGACATTAATTTACCACTTGATTTGAAGGAGAACAGGGTACCAGAACACTGAAAGAAGGGAACTATAGTACCAGTTTTTTTAAGAAAAAAGATAGGATGAGGTGTACGAATTAAAAGGGAATAATGCTGATGTGTGACTATACAAAAACATATGAGAATATATTGGAAAACAGAATAAGAATGAAATTGGAAGGAATATGGAGATAATAACAGCACGGATTTAGGGAAAAGAGGTCTACAATAGACTTGATAATGTTGTATGACAGCTGATGAGAAGAAAATACGAATTTGGAAAAGAATCTATAATGGTATTCCATGGTTGTGGAGAAGTCATTTGATAGTGTGAATAGAAATAAAGTCTGGAAAGCGATGGAGGAGATTGGAGCTGAAAGAGAAGTTGTAATGAGAGTAACATGTATATATGAGGATAACAGGAGCCTTTGTTAAGGTGGAAAAGAGGTGGACAGAGTGGTTCCAAATAAAAAATGGAGTGAAGTAGGGTAGTGCTCTCTCACCAATGCTATTTGTAATGGTATTGGAAATGAGCATGAATAAAGTGGTAAGGATACTTGGGGAGGAAAAATTAAAGCCATAATGTTTGCTGATGTCTTGATGGTATGGGAGGAGAAGAAAGAGGAAGTACAGAAACAGATATAGAAATGGAATGAGGAAGAGAAAAAGAGTGTAGAATGAAATTTAACAAAGCTAAGTGTGAAGTGATGGTAACGACAAGAAAGAGAATAAGACCTAGTAGACCTATACAGTTTAATGGAATAGAAGTGAGAAAGGTACAGAATGAAAAATATCTTGGAAGCATAAGAATAAGAGAAAACACATGGCTGAATAATTTACACTTACCATTATAATGGTTACCATCAATATCAAGCCCTTTAGAAATACTAATCCCAAATCCGAATATAGCATCATCTATCTCAGAAGCTGCAATTCGTTGGCTGTGTTTTGGGTTAATGCCATTTGGTTTTCCATTATAAATATATATTACACCTCTTCCAGAATTTTCATATGGTGCTCCCACGGCAATATCTACAATTAAAAAAAAAAGTAAACTAAGCTGTAGGCAATATGCAAATTTAGTAATTAAAACAAAAGTTAAATCATGCAAGGTTATTAGATTATTTGAGGTATTTATTTAGCGTGCACTTTCTGAACCAACATAATTATTATATTGACACATGAGAATTTCTATGAGTGATTTTGCCAGGAAAGGTGTTTTCACATTTTTAGCTTCCAGGGTTCTTTTACATGCCACAATCGACATGGGACCAACGCTTTACTTCCCCTCCGAAGGAACTTCGGATTTTCATCACTCAGGAAAAATCCTTTGACCCTGGTTGGGTTTGAACCCATGAACATCAGCACCTAAGGCAAGCACTTTACCCCAAGACCACCAAGGTCGACCTATGCAAAGTTCAAATTTGTTTTCACAAACTTTATGCTGATGAGCAAAGCTTTGATTTGAAAATTTAAAACAAACTTATTTGGTAGGTAGTTGCTAGGAATGATTTTGGGTGTAAAGTTAATTGTGTTTTATTTCTGAAGATAATATAAAGAATCATATTTTTTAGTTAGATAGCTTAATTGTATCACTGTATTACCTGCATACCCATCCAGATTAATATCTCCAATATTAGCAATGCTCGAACCAAAGCGTGCACCATGTACACTGGAGCCCATTATTTCACCAGCCACTTCAGTCATTCTTCCCTGAAACATATTATCAGTATTGTACTTTTTCTAAGATTTAATAAACACTTATTTCAAACAGAGGGTTATACCAACAATACACTTATTTTAAACAGATGGTTATTCTCACAATACACTTAAAGCTACCTAAAGACAGCAAAAACCCTTAGCTTAAAAACACAATATTATCACTACTTATTACAAGTAGGTAAACTTTTGGTAATGTGGTAAATTAAAAACACAATTAGGGCATCCCTGTTGGTATCAACTTGTATTAAACTAAAGCTCTTATACTTTTAAATTTTCACAACTAGCAAAGTTACTAGATTATACATCAAATCATGTGATCAGCAGCTATTACTTTTGATTGATATTATCTTAACCTAAAGGATAATATTAATAGTATGATACATCTGTATCAATTTTGACCTGTAGCTAGCAGTATTCCTTGAAATAACTACTAAGCGTTAAATCTTTGTTTGTTGTATTTCAACTAAGAAATGTATTCTTTATATTGAAAAAGATCGACAGCTGGAAACGAGAATCAAACCCCAGACCCTTGGATTGGTATGCCAATACGCTAACCACTGAGATATCCAGGAGTCTTCCCATGCCCAGAGTCATTCTTCACTCATACTTTAAGGCAGTCTCTATGATGGACATGCGGAAATCATCCGCTACATATGTATGATCAATTAAAATCACGAGCTATCAGATAATACAGCCACCTTCAACTCAGGAAGACTTTATGCAGCCAATAGTACAATGGCAACTGTACATATGCGCATACGATGGATGTAATAGCTAGGCTATTAAATAGCATATGTAGCTGACGATTTCCACACATCTATCACAGATTCTGCTAGAGGTGTGCAAAGTACACTTTTTCAATTTGAGGTGAACTCGAATCGAATTAATAAAATATTCTTGAAGCTGAATCAAAGTTCAAATATTTTCTTTTAGTTGTTGTATGCTTGAAAAAATATTATATTGTGGGTATTTAAATTACTTTATGCACTAAAATTACTTGGAAAATGTTTTATTACTCTGACAATCACAACATGCAATTCAATTTCTTTAATATAAATATTAATTTGTAATGTACACAACAGCTCAGAATGGCTATAATTGAACATAAATCGAGTGTTTTAGCTGTCGGTATTTTTACTGACTCAGCTTGAAGCCAGAATTTGTTTTGGAGTGAAGTATAAGGTGATGTTTGTTTTGAAACTTTGCACACCCCTAGATTATGCCTTAAATATGAGTGAAGAATGACCCTGTGCATGGAACGACTCTTGGATAGCTCGGTGGTTAGAGCATTGGTGTAAGTACTAGGCCACAGGTCCTGGGCTCAATCCTCGTGTTCAGGTGTCATTTTTCAATTTAAGGAATATGCTATTTATACGCGACTATAACCATAATTACAAATATAATAGCTTGGTTATTAAATACATTGAGAAAGGTATGGTACTTATTCACAAACTGTGCGCGCGCGCACACACACACACACACACACACACACACACACACATTCAAACACAAAAGAACTTGGCAAACTTGTTTTCTTACCTCTTCCTGGTTAATGTAGACATACACCCTGCCCTCATCTCCTGTTGGTAGTCCTGAGTTGTGAATCCCCAGGGAGTGAAGTGGTGCTCCTACCACAAGGTCGTCCAGACCATCGTTGTTCAAGTCTACAACACACAGTGTTGCACCAAAGTACTCTCCCATCTGGTAGCCTTCCAGTTCCAATAGGATCTTAAGTGGCATGTCGTTGTTCCAAGGGAAGTCGAAGATAAACACCTGTAGATCAACAAATCAACAACTATGATGATGGAATTAGCACTAATGTGCATAAAATCAGAGCGCTACATATATTTTGGTGTGGACATGGTTTGGAAATTATATCATCCGTTCAGAACTACTTTTGTCAAAACGATGGCTAGCAGTTTGTAACGTGTTAGTCACTTTCTAACACGAACACTCAATGAAACCCTACAATAGGTTTAAAACTATTAATACCAGATCTAATAAGTTCTAGTAATGTGTGGAAGATATAGACTCACTGAGACATCATAAGTGGGAGACGCCCAATTCTCTTCAAAAATGCCCCAGCGAATGAGACAACTCGGCTTCGAAGACCATCACACAAAAACATAAAACATCTGGGCCAGACAATAAGTAAATGAGAGAGGATTCATTCGGGGACTTACCAACAGACGTCGACGAGCGCTAGTTGTCGGGTGGTGTGATCTTTGATTATTACCACCCCCTTTCGTACATGGCGATAACCTTGCCAAATTTTGTTAGTCCCACTGGTATAAATAGGCCTGTCCTCGGTTCACGTATATCTATTCTATTGTAACCACTCGTCAGAGGAACTGCTGGAAGAAATTCACGATCATCTGCTAAGACTACGTTCTGAAGACTGTGATGGTTGAGGTGTCTGTCTCACTTCCTCGCCGCAGAGTAAGCTATGGCTGATACTATAAGTACTATGGGATACTGTAAATTTCATTGAGCTTTGAGCTCTATTGTTCTATGTCCATATGACATAGTTTTTGTATGTCAGTTCTACTGACGTGTTTCTCTATGCCCTTAAAGCATTGATTATTTTGTTGAGCTTTGAGCTCAATTGTTCTATTTCCATATGACATAGTTTTTGCATATCAGTACTGCTGACTTAATTCCCTATGCCAATAAGGCATAGTTTATAACTTTATGCACTACCATTCTATGTCTATTAGAATTAGTATCAAATATTAGGGTCAAGATTAGACTCCTTAGACTATATGACCATGCTGCGGCTAGTTTAAGGAATAGAATGAAATAATGCAGTATACCAGTTATCTATTGCTTTGTTTTGCGACCTAATTGGGTCTGTAACTGACACTTGTCTCTGATGTGTCTGACTGTGCACTGGCAGGCAGTGCGCAACTTGTGGAAGTGCTACTTGCCCATAGTAGTGGCCCGCAGGGTTTTGTCAGTTGTCTACAGGCTCCTTGTGGCGCCTTTAGCATTAGTCGAAAACAATCACTATTTTGTCTAGTAATATTGTCCCCTTTCCAGGGTAACAGAATAAATACACTATTGATTGCTCAGGCAGTATTAATCAGGAAGAGTCTGGCCATAATATCTGTAGCGTCTATATTCCTGGTATTTCACCATTTAGTTGTAAAATAATAGTTTCTCTTCTAGGAGCTTATAACGTTGTAATGACTAACTCCCTATGGAGTTAGCTCAAGCTAATTAGTTCATGTTAATTACCTCCCTTGTAGCTCCTTAAACTGGGACTGTTGTAGGTTTATTATATATTATACATTTAGAATCACGTGGAAATAATACCTTTTATACCTAAACCAGTGGTTCTTAAAGTGTGTTTTGAAGCACCCTACTGTGTCTTGCCATGAAAATATGGATACATTTATAACAAAGTTTACAAGTATTGCGTAAAAAAATATTATTGTTTTAATTAATATTAATTTAATGCCCCTACATTGATTTTTTAATCTCTAAAAAGTATTTTATTTTAATTTAGGGCTTTACAAAGGTTTTTTTACTAACTTGAAACATCTACACATTAGGATGTTTCATACCAAAGATGCCACAAAATATCGGTGATGTATTAAAATTACAAAAATGTTGTTAAATACTTGTATAACTAACAACTTACTACTACTACTTTGCTACTTTAGTGGTTGCAATGCCACTCCTTGAGTACCAGATCCCACATTGCTTGTTGCATAGTCTAACCGCTAACACATCACTTTCATATTATACTGAATTGCCAATGATGAGGAGATTTGGATTTGAATCCCTGTCGGGTGTACTGTGTTTCTATTAATGGTATTCCAAATCTTCCTCCAAGCAAGTTTGGGTACAATTCCTCCATCAGCATAAGGTGTATAACTCGAACAGGTACTAAAACATAGCAAATAAAAGCAATACTTATAATTCGACTGACCTTTCCTTTATAGTTAGCTGCTCTTGGCGCTCCACTGACATACAGTGTCTGAGAGGCGTTTTGAAAGAATTGGCCAGAGCCCAACGAATAACCTGAAAAAGTTAAATTAAATATAATTGTTGATTTTTAAAACTATATTACTTATGAATGATATCACATACAACACTAAACTTAAGTGTTGTGATGTGTTTCAATCACACATTTATAGTAATAAATAAGTGAAACAAAAACATATTTTATAGTCCTGAAAGATATAAACAAACAATCAACCACCTGGTATTAAGTTAATTACTAATTGTGTGTTGAAAGAATGGAAAAATATAATCTTAGCTACTTTATTATTAATTTTTAAACCAACTCAAAACTATGGATTACCTTACTTCATATCACAAAATACCTGTATGATTAGAAATTTATGGGCGTGCGAGACTCAAAAGTATCTCAAAAATTCAAGAAAAAAATAACCCTGATCTCATCTCGAAAGTTAAAAAATGAATCTCGAAAATTCGAGAAATTAAAAAAGAAGCAAATAATGGTCATACCAAATTATAAAACCAAACCGGGAATTTATTATTTCTAATAATACCATAGTAACCTAAAAATAGGCTGCATCCCCTCCCCCCCTCACCCCAAAAACAGCCTTTACTAAGAAATGTTTTGGTTATAAATACTGTTTTTCAATATCAAACTTTGACAATATAAGCTGTTACACTACAAAATTAAATTATAAATGGTGTTCAGTGTAAGTAACTACCTATCACTATTATATTAATTGCATTTAAAATATGTTTTAGGTATCTCAAGTGTTTGAATGAACTATATATAAGACAATCTAGATCATGCACCATCTAAAATGTCAAAAAGGAACTCTACATACTATATATTTACTTTAATAAACTTTTTTTTTTACTTTCAAAGGACGTTGTCTTGTTCTCGTGTTTCGATACTTTTTAATATTTTCATCTTGAGATCGTCTCGGCCTAAAAAATTGGTTCCCGCACAACCCTACTTAGAATAAGATATTAAAATGCAACTCAACAGAAATATTTGTTCCTCCAAACATTATGCAGTGAGGGATATTTGCGATTCTTCTCTTTCCCCAACTTTCAGACATTTCTGGCTTCAAGAAGTACTTACCAAAGTATCCAACAGATGTAAGTTTTGGAGTGTAGTATGGATTTGGAGCATATGGTTGGTTAAAACCAGATTCATCCTGTGAGTGAGGCGTGGTTTTATATCTCACGACACTACCTGAAATATGGCAAGGGTACAACGTACATTATTGATCAGGTTAAGTTAGGTGTTATCCATAAACTATGTCATGTTAATTTTGTGTTGTTTTTTAACCCCTCCCCTCACTTGTCACACATTGTCACAATTTTGTGTAGCCCCCTTTTAATATTATGTCACAATATCACACAACCTCCACCCTATTAAAATAGTATGTTTAATTGGGGATCCTATATAACCCTTTTACTGAAACATGTTTGTATGTGTTTGCCAAGCTTGACGATCAAAGTCGAAGAGTTGATCATTGTTTATATGTGCATGCAGTCAAGTTTATTAGCACAGAACGCTGCCTGATACGTTTAATTGTAATGTGAAGTCATGTATTATCTGACTCCCCTATCTTGTCAAGCTTTTTTACCCTGGGCACTACTGCCCGCTACCCTCCGATATGCCTGCATAGTTTATGAACAGCCCATAAGTAAAATAAACCATTTTCATGTTTTTTAGTTTAGTTTAAATAGGATTTTTTTTCTGCACGTAGTATGTTTGGGCTCTTTGCATATTTACACTAATATAATAGTGATGAGGTAAATATAATTTAAAGGAATTGTATCTACATTTGCAAGGAGAAAGAGTGGGAAACCATTAAGGAAAAAACAGCTATGTAGACCCGGTCAAGTTTCAAACCTTGACCTCCCCATCAATGCCAAACCAGACCAGATGACACTGATGCCATGGTCAGCGTACCCACCAAAGGAGATTTTAAATAATCTAAAGAGTATGAATAATACTTAAGATTATGAATAAGAATATGTCATTGTGAATCCCATGTCACAACTTAGTTTTTGCCAGTTCAAATTTTTATTGTTGGGGATATATTTGGGGAATAACGTTATAATAAAACCATAACTCATGAAAAAATAATATGTTACAAGTCTGGAAGCAATTCACATTAAAATTATTCAGAAAAAAAGTGTTTTCTTAAATCACAAAACTTCAAATTTAAATATTGTTACACTTAATAAAGATATGTCATTCTTACCTTTCCAGTCAAATACACCTGGTGCCCCAATCAAAAGCTCAGAACCATCCTTAAAAATAAAATAAAAACGTTTTTATTTGATTTATTGCAATTGTAAAAATATATTCAAAATGTTGTGATGTCAATAGTTTTCAGCTAGTGGAAATTTGCATTAAACCATATTTTACTAACTATCCTTTTGCATACCGCATAGTACTATCGCATATTTTTACCCTTGTCTTTGTCCTTGCTCATTCTACCTTTAAGTTGGTTGATTCTCACAGCATTTATCTTCTGTCTGCTCTTGAGTATCCTACCTTATTCTACGTATCTTCTTTTCTTACTTTCAAGAGTGATAAAGTGCATAGACCTAGGCCCAATGCACAAATAGTACCCCACCTTGGCTTAGCTCAGCTACATTTAGGAGTAGTATTTTTGTCTTTTTATTTTATTTTTTATAACAGTTAATAAAGATAATTACATTATTTATTTATTTGAGTTATTTAACGTGCCTTTTCTGAACCGACTGATTATATCAGAACACTAGAATTTCTATGAGCGAAAGGGCCTACCAATTTTGATGGAAAGTTATTTCACATACCTTTCAAGGTTTTTTTACAAGACACAATCGACATGGGACAGAGAGAGTTACTTTCCTTCCAAATAAAGTTGTGATATGGATTTTTTATCACAAAATCCAGTGGGTTTTAGCCCACCAACATCGGGTCCTGAGGCAAACTTTACCCCAAGACCACCAATGTCGACCTAACATTAATCAAATTATATAAACTCGGATTGTTTTAGGAAATTTAGTGAGTTTATTCTTACTAGCCCCTAGAATATAAAATATAAGTTTTATAAAATTAAATAACTGGATATTAAATAATCGCCTTTATTACATCACAACATTTTACCCTTCAGTATATTTACTGTGCATTTTTTGAACCAGTTGATAGTATTTTTACATGACTTATAAGATAATTTAATTCCTTAACAGACACAATACTAAGTCCCTTGGCTGTTTAACACATCACCATGAAATAGGACGTCCAAATTTTAACAATTATATTCTTTTTGGAGGGCCATACCAAGACTTGAACCTGACATTCATATCTATGTAGGCCAACAAAGATGTACTACTTATTGACTGAGAAAAAAATAAATTACTCTGCATGTTCAATTACTTTGCAAAATTGTAAATGCGATAAATATTGTCCTACCTTGACAAGATGCACTGATATTCCAGCTTCCCCGTATGCGTAATAGAACACTTCTGTCGAATTTTCATCTGGATGTTTAGGTTTTATCGTGTACCCCTGTTTGTCTGTGGGAACAAGATTTGCTTTAAAACTTGGGTCAAAGCTATAATAACATTATCAATCCAATAACATGATTTAAATATTTACTAGGTATGGCAATAACTACTAAATATATTTGGATTAAAAAAGTCACAAACTTTAATTCAAAAAACTCTAAAGATTATATTTGTCTACCTCGATGGTCTTGGGGTAAAGTGCTCACCTTCGGACCTGATAATCATGACTTCAAACCCAATCGAGGTTGACAGATTTTTCTTGAGTGATAAAAATTCATAGTATAGTTTCTTTTAAAGGGGAAATAAAGCTGTTGGTCCTATGTCGACTGTGGCATGTAAAATAACCCTGGAAGATATGTGAAAATACCTTTCTCGGCAAAATTGGCAGGTCCTTTAGTGCTCGCTCATATAAATTTAGTGTGGAAGGCAAACAGGCAACCACCACATTTTCTGAACTCCCTTTGTATAAGGGATTTATACCAGATGGTGTGGGCACCACTAACCAGTCGAAGGGTTGAGTGCATGACCCGTTCCGGATGGAAATAAATCATATCAAGCCAACCTCCGGGTTGTTGACTTAAGAAGAGCCTTGATTTATTACATTTAAGATTGTTTTTGCTTTAAACATTTTTTTTGATAATTTTTTTTTGAAAATCCAAATTTTAATATGTTTAAACTGCCCAAATAACAATTTAGTTAAATTGCTAAGTTTTCGTCCACAACAGTATGACATGAGTCTAGCCCAATTTTGAGATTTTTTCAAAATGTTGTAAGTAGATATGTGAAAAGGAAAATTTTCCTTATATTTTTTTCTGGAAAATTTTCCAAAACCGAAAACTTTTAATTATTATTTCTGTAAAATAATTTTAACTGATTAAATGGAACTAATGTAATTAATATATATTTCAACGTTTATACTTGAGATTAATTTCTTCTAAGAGAGTTAACACCAGAAACATATCAAACGAGCTTCAGTGGCCACACGGTTTAACGTGCCACTCTTGCAATAGAATAGACTGCCAATGTCAGGAAGATTGGTTTTCAATCCTGGTTGAGTGCACTGAGGAAAATTTTTCCTAAATGGTTTTCCACTTTCACTCCACACAAATGCGGGTGCAGCTCCTTTAAATTCAGTCTTCCTCGTCCCTAACACATTGGCGTAATTAGTACATAGACGTACAACCCAAACGGGTAGTAAGACGCGATGCTAAAAAAAAAGTAAGTCCCAGTAAAGAAACAAATGAATGAAAGACTTTGTAGACTTGTTATGTTCATAAATCATACTTGAATTATTTTTTTATCATAAATAAGTTTGTTAAAATAATGTTAAGGTTGGTTCGACATTTATCTTCCCTCTCCCCTATTTCTATTCTTTGTGCTTCCTAACCACCCCTCCCTCACCTCTGTGCCGCCTACCCCGTTCTTATAACCCACTCATCTCTAAACACACCATATTTTGAAGTATGATAGGCTCTAGGAGTCACATATACAATTTAACCCCCCTCCTACCGCAGAAAAGTTTCATCTGTAGATGTAAGAGTTTTTTGCACAATAGATTATTGATTATAAGAGATTTTAGATGTAATAATAATAATAATAATAATAATAATAATAATAATAATAATAATAATAATAATAATAATAATAATGATGATGATGCTGATGATGACTTTATTTGGGCAAAGTTAAGGCCAGCACCTTTTCTTATACTTAGCCCTGAAGTGCAAAATACAAAGAATTGGTTATCACAATATCTTTGAATAGACATGATATAGTTTTTTGAAAATAATGTGCAAATTAAAGTAAAAACATTCACAAACACTTCAACCTTTCAACACCATATGACTTAAGTGTTTATTTAAATGTTTTTACTTTTATTAATTTGTGAATTATTTTCTATACTTCAAATGTGTTTATTCAATGTTGCATTTTTAATGTGTGTAAAGAACATTATTTTATGAAAGAAAGTAAAAGGACTATCACTGTAGGCATGAACAATACCACAAATTTCATTAAGTCCCAAAGTGCTCACTACTTTGTCAAAAAAGTTAGTAATACAAGTAATGTACAAATCTTTAGCATTGGACAAATAGTGAAATGTTGGTTGAAGGGAAATTTACAAAAGATAAAACAATAAAGAATAGGGAGTGGTTAAATTTAAGTGTAGTTATTAATTATATGTCCAAACAATCTAAAATCAACTTTGCTCCTTGTGCAAATCAAAACTAAAAAAAAAGAAGTATTTTCTCAAATATTGTTAGCGGGAAGTTAGAAATTCATCCTAAAATTATTTTCCTTAAAATATAATACATGAATTAAAAAAAAATTCTAATGAGTAATTAAGTCTGTTTGCTAGTCCCATTACAAGTTTTGACTCCATATAGTTTAAATATTTTCAGTTACATTTTATGCACTCAAAGCAATATGATTCAAATTTTCAAGAAATGTAAGAACATCACTCTTGCCAAAAGGATAATTTCTTATTTTTTATTTGTGATTTTGGTGCTATTCGACAAAATATCAAGATGTGGCAGTGGTGCTTTCCTGTGTCCCTAAAACTCATTCTCATCTTGCATCGAGTATATCCCAATTTAACTTACTGGAGCCGAGTAGAGGCAGCCATTCCTCAGCCTTTCTATCAGGCCTAGAGATGCTATTAGGACTGGACCAGTAGCAAATTCCATTCATCAGATAGTAGTCAATGTTTATGTTGTTCTTCCATCGCGGACCACACACCTGCCAACAAAACACATCCCTTTGTTTGTAAAACACCAAGATTATCTTATTATTTTAGAACCACGTCTTACTACTCATTCAGATTAGACGCTTATTTACTAATTACACCAATGAATTTAGAGATTAGGACGATTATATTTAGAGGAAGTGTACCCACATTTGCATGGAGAGTGAGAGTGGAAAACTATTTAGGAAAAAACAATCTCAGTACATCCAATCAAGATTTGAACCTCGATCTTCCCATCATCAACAGCCTACTTTATTGCGAGCATAGGTAGTGCAAAGTGGGTACCAGGATTATTAATTATTTGATTTAAAAGGTAGAGATAGGGAAGGTAATTTATAGGACATGCACTCATTTATGCAGTGGCGATGGGAGAAGCACTGAGTGGAAAACCACTTTCGGTGCACCCAGTCAAAATTTGAACTTGAATGTCAGTCATAGTCTATAGAGTAAATTGTAAGCTTGGCACCTTAGACCATGCGACTACAAGTGCAGGAAGGTAAAGGAAATTGAACCAAACCATAGAAAGTCCGGAAAAGCGAAGATCTTGAGCTAATAGTTAAATATATCTAAAGAACTATATGCCAATCTTAATATGAAAATTTAAATGAAATTAAAATAACTGTTTCAGATAGTTAATAATTATATTAAACATTCATAATTTTTAGAACAAATTAAATGTGATGCCTAATAGAAATAAAGGTAATCAAATGAGGAAGGTAAGGGTGGAGGTGTGTGTAGTAAACTCACCACTAGGGGGCTGTTCTCTCTTCCCTCCACCACATCTATTGCTCCTCCAATCCATGCATTATCCTTCTTGTGCTTGTAACTGAACCCATTCGCTGCTAACTTCTTACCATTGCCTGTGAACATTTTACATTTCAATTACCTTCCAATTTCAACCAAAAGTATTCCTCAAACGTCAAATCAGTTTTAAGTTCACAGTAGTTTCTGACCAGACATTCTTTATTAAGATAATAAATGAGTGAATTTAATTAAATATTTATCAGAACTTAAGATAAAATTTTAATCTTATTCAAGTTTACTTAGAATGTTAAACAGAATAGTATACAGTAAACACAAGGGGGGAAAAAATCTTGATAATATGTGATTTGTAAGTTTTTTTAAACCTATTATTACAGCCAAACAAGTCCCCTGGCTCTTGGCCACTCTTTTATCCATCATCACAAATATGAAAATACAATAATAACAGGTGGGGACTTTCAAAAAATAAGATAACCTTGAAATGTTGTTATTTTTCATCACAGTTATAGTATAACATAACTTCTCAGTCAATGCTTGTCTTTTTTTGAATTTTATATAAAATTTTATCTCTTTTAAAGGCTGTAATAAAGGAAAGGGTCCAAGGTTTAAGCCCAATGTTTGTATTCTCCGAGCTGGAAGTCTTATAATATTAAATTAAATTTAAAAAATATATTGTTAAGAAAATCCCTTGAAATCTTCTCTGGGGGACTACACCCCGAAACACTGCAAGGAAGTACCCCCCACCCCGAAGATATATATCAGGGCTATCTCATTCCTACTGATTGGTCGCTGGCTCTACAGATGGGCAAGGGATAAAATAAAGTCTTAATTACATAGCTAGGTACAGCCCTGTCAACAAATGTATAATTTTCTCTCCATTGAGTCAGCACTAGGAAGGAAAGACACATCACTAGTGGCCAGTCCACTGATATAGTTCACCTGTAGGGTCTAGGACGATCTGAGAACACTTGTTGTCTTGGGAGAGATCACACTGGTACGTCACGCCCGGCTGGAAGATGCTCAGGTGGTTCTGGAGAGTCGAGTTGGCTCGGGGCGCACCAACCACCAACCTGTACATAGCACGTCACATATCATACACACAACATTTATTTAATCCTCTTTGTGTCACTATCTCAGAAGATACACATTTTTGTTCACCTTGCCCCCCTCTCTCCTACTTTACTACCACTCATGGATAGCACCTAACTTAGTTAGACATAGTTCCATTATAGGCAAGGCCAGTTATGAACTACCAACATATTTTTTGTGCCCAATGTTTATATAATTTTACTATTTTTTAGGGTTATTTGATAACATTTTAATATAAATCAAAAGTGACACATGCAGATCACATGGTTTGATCTATGAATATGTGAAAATAGATATATTAACATAGATAAGGTTCTTTCTATGAAAGTTGGACTGTAATACAGCACGAATCAGACAATGCATCGTACTACAATTTTCTGTATTCTGTTTTAAAATACAACAAAATTGAGGAGGGAAACCGTATTACCATTTTTTGCAAAACAAGTATATAAAACAATATAAAAAATTGTTTTAAAATAATAAAAACTGTTTCAATTATTTCATTAATACAAATGTTGTTGTTGTTTAGTAAAGAATTCAGAAAACTCGACTCGGATAGGTTTTCTGGTTTGATCAAATCTTGTGTCTAATAACCCGGCTAATCTGGTGTTAAATGGGATCTTAGAGTTAAATCTCCATCAATGATCACATGGTATAAGGCGCCAGTCTTGCAATGGACTGAACTGCCAATGATGATCAGATTGTGGTTCAAATTGTCAGGTGCACCGAGGTTTATTTCCTATATTGTTTTCCATTCTGCCTTCATGTAAATGCAGGTACACTTTTTAATTTAATTTTTCCAGCACCATGTCTTACTACTACCTGTTGGGGTTATACACTTATGCACTATTTTCACCAATGTTTTTAGGAATCAGAAAGATCATATTAAAGGTAGTGTACCCGAATTTGCGTGGGAGGGTGAAAAACCATTTTTCAAAACCCTCACCAGTACACCAGACCGAAATTCGAACCTCGATCTCCCCATCATCGGAAGTCTAGCCTACTGCAAAAGTAGTGCATTAGACCACGCGGCCACCGAAGCGAGTTGCAGGTACATTTCCTTTAAATTTAACCTTCCTCATTCCTATCACATAAGTGTCATTGGTTTTCATGTGGATAAGCCTAATGGTTAGTAGTAGTAACATTTTATTGATTTAGACAAATTACTTTTGACCCTTTTTGAAACAAAAAATAAATAAATTGGATAATATTTGGAATAAACACATTCATAAATGTATTTACTATTTTATACATAAGTGAAGCATATATTATGAATCCCGAAAGCTTAATATTGTACAAGTAGATAATTTGTGTACATGAGAAAGTATGTGCATTGTATTTTGTCTCGATAAGTCACTTTTCCTTGTGGCATAATATTACGAAAGCTGCATACGTTGGTGATTACTCATTGTATGGTACGGAAACTGTTCCCGGATTTAATTAATGCTGTCGAAAATATATATAGCTCTTCCAGGGGCGTAGAAAGCTAATTTTTATAGGGGTGTCCAGGTCCCCCCTCTCCCTCAGCCTGCCCTTTCTTTCAAACTTTAAGTAGTTATAGAATATTTTTTTGAGTCAGTCGGTATATTGAGATAATGGGTGAGGGAAGGTAGTAAACCTACCTTCATAAGCTACAAACTTCACTTCTGACAGTTGCTCTGTTATTTAAGCTGCACTTTCATAGGGTGATTCCTCAAGTAGGATCTTACAGGTGATAGCAAAAACGTTGGCTTCATTTTTTCGGACCCCACTTACTCGGCTCATTCCAAGAAACGTCCTTTGTTTTTCAATACCATATGAATGTTTGAGAAAAGAATTACAGTATTTGAAATATTGACAGAGCTAATTTTACAATCATAAGTTTTACATGGTGTATCTTAAAGGTTAATATTAAAATATTAATACTTGGTTGCTGACATATACAATTAAAACTATAGTAAAAGTAAAAAACTTAAACATTAAGTTTCTTTATGNCCCTTTAAGGGGCGTACAACAAATTCCAGGGGATTAATCCCCTTGCTACGCCCTTGTTCTCTTCTATACATTTGGTGACACTTTGTACTAAACTTCTTAGACAAAAGTTGTTACAATGGTGTATCACTCACTTTCTAAATGCACAGGTCCAATCAGTAGGCCTACATGACTTACAAACTAATTTATCCAAGGACCACACATCAAGTACTAATAGCATCTAGATATTAACTATTGTTTAATTAATGGCGTGTCTGGGCTACATCACTTTGTAGCTCAGCCTGGGGGAAGATAAACCAGTACTAATGAAGCATTACCCAGGGGACACCTGAATGTACTAATCATACATTCTTTATGTGGAGACTCTTTCCATGCCCTGATGAGATGAGGTGACGTTTATAGTGAATTTGAGAGTTTGAAGTCAATGAAGATCTTAAACCTAGCTTAAGCATAACTAACCAAAACCTGGTTAAAATGGGAATTATTTCCCTTACGAGAAAGATCCCCCAGTACCAGCCATGAATCGAGCCCAGAGCCTCTAGGTCGGCAACAACGAGGTCGATAAATATCTACAAATCAGAAGTTGTTTATTCCACCAAATCCGAGGTATTATCATTTTAATTATATAAGCTAATGGGTTATAGAAAATAAAGAAAACTTTTTAAAGGAAATTAACTCACATTTTTAAGGAGGGGGAGTGGAATACCATTTAAGGGAAAAAAACACCATTTCACCAGGCCGGGATTCGAAATCCCAACCTCCTCTTCATTAAAGAACCAGACTAGATAAGCTTTACGTTTGACATTTAATCAGTGTGTTCATCGATGCAAATAATTGGATAGGAATAGCCCTTACAAGTACAATCAATTACAGTATTAGTTTTTCTCTGTCGACTTCAGTGATCTTGGGGTAAAGTGTTATCCTCAGAACCCGATGTTCGTGGGTTCAAACCCAGCTGGGGTCAATGAATTTTTCTTGAACGATAAAAATCAGTTGCAGCTTCCTTCAAAGGGGAAGTAAAGCCATCGGTCCCATGTTGATTGTGGCTTGTAAAAGAACCCTGGAAGATACGTGAAAATATATTTCCTGGCAACATTGGTAGGCCTTTTCATGCTCGCTCATAGAAATGAAGTGTGGAAAGTAATGTAGAAACTCCACATTTCCTGAACTTCCCTAGTGCATGGAATTCCTACCAGATGGTGCAGGCAACACTAACCAGCTCCAGATGAATAGAAATTACATCAAACCAACCTTTGAGTTGTTGACTTAAGAAGAAGAAGAAGTGTTTCTTCAATATTTCTTTGTTTGCTGAATCTTTATTTTTATTAAGTTATTGAGAATTTAAAAATAAAGTTAGATTTAACTCATCACTGATATAGCGAGGTCCAACACGTTAGCTCAGTCGTTAGCGTGTCTGTCAATTGAGCCATGGCCCATGAATTCCGGGTTAGATTCCCAGCACGGCCGAAAAATGTACCGTTGGTGAAAATGTGAGTTACCCCTTTCATAGTGATGAATTAACACCCATGGCGGTAGGGGGGGAAAGCTGAGTGTTGTGTCTGTTCTAGATTTAAGTTGTGTGCCGGCTAGGTTGCACCAGGCTAGTATTTTAGTTCAAGTTGTTGTGACATCACCTCCAGACGACGCTGGCATAGGGTTGCGCAGCGCAGCTTGGAGGGTCGGCAGTTCGAGCTCAGTCACTTGAAGTAAGAGTTCGCTCGCTGTAAGTAGAAGACTGGGGAGCGGACGTGTTGAATCCAGAGAGGGGATCGTAAGCCTCGTGGACGAGGCCTGTTGGTGACCATGCGGAGTGGATAATGAAAGTTTGATTTGTACAACACAACAATAATAAAGTTCAAGAAAGCACGATAGCATTGAGTGTTGTCTTTCTTGTATGATCCCTGCATTTGACTAAGTGGAAATGGGTGATTGTCTACAAACTGGGGCTTTTAATGTCCCTACACTCTTCTTATATATAAAATTCTCGTGTCACAATGTTCGTTCCCGTACTCCTCCGAAACGGCTTGACCGATTCTCATGAAATTTTGTGAGCATATTGAGTAGGTCTGAGAATCGGCCAACATCTATTTTTCATACCTCTTAGTGATAAGGGTTGTCCACCCTTAACATTTTTCTATAATTTTTAGACATTTTTTTAATATCTTTATTTTTTTTATTATGTCGCATTAAAAAATACATACAACCCTAAATTTTTACCCTTTTATCACCAACCCCTATTTTTTAATAGCCATTTTAGTAATTTAATCATTTTTCATCCCCGGTCGATAACTGATCAATCGTCATGTGCCAATTCAATTCAAACGTATTCAGTTTCCGATTAGATTGGCATTTGCAATGACTATCAACAAATCCCAAGGTCAAACGATGTCTATTTGTGGCTTAGATTTGAGAACACCATGTTTTTCACACGGACAATTATACGTGGCATGCTCTCGAGTGGGTAAACCATCCAGTTTGTTTGTGTTAGCTAAAGATGGACTAACAAAAAATATTGTTCACGCTATGGCATTAAGAGATTGATATTGTTTGTTAGTGTTACTGTCGTAATTGATTAATTAATGATATATAATTTTAAGGAATAAATTATAATAACTTAAAAATAATGTTTGCCTTTTGTTATTTTTATATTCCCTCATCGTTCACAGCGCTCCATGCCTATTTCACGCATATACCACATTCTTACACACTTACAATAAGTAAGCTATTTTTTGTCTACACTAGAAATTACTTAAAAATTATTTATATGGCAAAACAACGTTTGCCGGGTCAGCTAGTATTATATATAATTCCTCTGTAGATGTTTTATACTTGAAAGTTTATCAAGTTGTTGTAATGTTGATTTAATTCTAACATTAATTTCTTTCTATTAGTTCTACATTTAATTTTTTTTTAAATGTAGATGTAAAACATCATTCCCCTATATTGTCCTAACTACAAATTCAGTAACAAATCAATTAAATACTTTAGACAATATAATAGCACTTTTACATATATGTATCTTAAATCATTAGTGTTTATTAAAAAAACTTTTAAACTTCTTAATTTGAGCTTTATCTCTTGTCTCCAGTTTTAATCTGTGATTTCTATGGTAGATCATTAGTTAATTTCCCAGTTAAGATATAAAGGTAGCTGCATTATTGTTGAAATAAATAATTAAAAGAAGTTGTGCAGTTGACATTTCTATTCTAACACTTGTCTTTGTATGTGCATATTCTTTTGAGTGTTCATTGTTGCACTGTCACTATTGAAAGCATCATTCCCCTGGTGTGTTTAAAATTACTTATTTATTGTAATATAAAGTTTATATGTTATCAACAATAGAAACAATAATAATATATTTCCATAGACATATTTTTAAGTATTTTAGAATAAACCACATGGATAATTCAATCTCATAACCTCATAATCATCATTCCTTTGTACTTTCTTTGGACAGGGGAATGACAGGTAGGCCAGGGGAATGATTACTTGAACTTTCATGTATTATAAACAATATTTTTCAAATTATCATGTTTCTATTAATGTTTACCTATTTTATTAAATCCAGATAAATAATAAATAACTAGCCTATAATGCTTATATTATTTAATGATTAAATGATATAGCCTACTATTCAAAATTTGAGAAGATTAGTTATTCTACTGATACATTCAGGAAAGTAATTATTAAGAAACTAGGCCTATAAATTTAGTAATTTGACTCAAAAGAATTAGCTAAAATATCTGTATTTAGTCATTAATGATGATTCTTTATTTTTTCAAACAAGTAGGCCTAATAAGCAGTTTGTTTTCAAATTTTTGTCAGCTTGTCATTTTAATATTCTAGCCTACTAAAGATTAATTAATTTATAATTTTTTAGGTACTTTTAAAACATCACGAAGAAGAGTATGAAAAATATAGTTAGTGAGGAAGAGAATTTAAATAAGAAAAGAAAAGCAAAATAGGAGCGTTATAAAAAAATTAAAGATGATCCAGTGAAGATAGAAGAGCAAAGATGAAAGGAACGGCTGAAATATTTGAAGAAGAAAGAGAAGAAAATAGTAAATCCTATCAAAGATCAAACCCCATGTGAACAAAGGAAGAAACGGAAACAATGGCGGATTAATTCTAAAAATTACAGAACTAACCCCAAAGAAAAAGAGAATCAAAAGACTAACCTGCAAGATACAGATCAACCAGACTCTGTTTCTAAAATAGGTGCTTCAACAACAAAAAGAACAAAATCTGGGAAGAAAAGAGCTATGAGATTTAGGAAAAGGCGCAATAGAGAGTTTAAGAAAGAGGACGAGTTGATAAACAAACTAATAGGGGATGTTCAAAAGTACAGGAAAAGATGTGAACGTTTACAGAAAAATAAAAGCCACTGCCCACCTACTCCCAGCACCCGTGCTAAACAAATGCTAAGAAAAGAGGTAAGACCAATTCCTCAAGTTGTTAAGACACTTTTGTTTGCTGAAGCTATCAAAGATCAACTTAATGAAAACTACAAGAAGGTAGATTCAAACAAAGAAAAGCAATTATTTAAAAATATTATTGCAGGAAAATTAATTAAGAAATATTGTCTTTACAATCAGTGTTCAGAAAACTTTTTAGAATTTGACAGCAACAGTCGAATTTGAATGCCAGGCCTCCACCGTGGTTCGGATTCCACGTTAAACTGTAGGTCCTCCATTTCATCTCACAATCACCCTACCATTACATATTAGCGTGAGTGCGTATAACCCGAACGGGTAGTAAGACGCGGTGCTAATTATAATAATAATAATAATAACAGTCGAATTTGTCCTGGAAAAAAAAACTTCATCACAAAAAAAAAAGTTACTAAACAAAAACGGTATCTGAATGACACATCGAGAAACCTTCATAAGAAGCTTTTGAGGTACTATCCAGATAAATTGGTTACATGAATTTTTCTGCAGACACCGTCCATTTAGGGTGAAATCAATGAGAGTGAGTGATCGAGATACTTGCAAGTGTATCACACATGTAAACATGGAACTATTGATCAAGGGATTGTTCAAGGTAGGTGTTTTAGGGGAAAATACAACTGCTGGTATTGTGGGATAATTCTGTTGTGTTGACAAAACTGAAAAATGTCTTTTACGTGAATGTGACATTTGCATGGGTCGTAAATCTTCATCTAGTGACTTTATTGTCAATTCAGCTGGACAATATTTCAAATAGATGCCAAAGAAAGAAAGTTTCTTCGACACAAAAATCCTAAAAGAAAAAACTGTTGTAAAAATGATTGAAGGTTTGGTTGAAACCACAATCTATGATATGGTGCAAGAATTTGAGAAGCATATATGTTTCTTAAAACATGAAGGGAGAGCAGTACATCAATATAATAAGATAGTAACATTAAAAACAAAACTTTCAGCAAATGAAGCTCTAGTTCATATGGACTTGAGTGAAAACTACTCTTTAAAATATGCTGAGGAAACTCAAAGCTTCCACTTTGGTGGATCACAACAACAGATATCACTGCATACTGTTGTTATTTACTCGAGAGAAGCTAATGGAGAGTTGACGACTAAATGCTTTAGTATGCTATCAAAATCACTCCAACACAATATACCAGATATCTGGGCTCACCTCCAACCAGTTTTGAACTACACTGAAAATAATTATGAGGTTGACACACTTCACTTTTTAAGTGATAGTCTAGCCACACAATATCACAACAAGACCATGTTTTATGTTTTGGCAACAAAGCTTGATAAATTCTACCCCAAATTAAAGACATTTACTTGGAATTATTTGGAAGCTGGCCATGGGAAAGGTGCTCCCGATGGTGTTAGGGCAGTATGTAAAAGGACAACAGACAGACTTGTGGCAGAAGGTAATGATGTAGCCACATTTGAAACTTTAATAACAACTTTAGCTGAAAATGTTCTTGGAATAGATATTATTGCAATAGCCAACGACCAAATTGAAAATGTATCATTACAGTCAGAGCAAAAATGCTTTAAACGTTTTTATGGTACCATGTAAGTACATCAAGTAGTTGGGGATGCAAAATCTTGTATTCTGAGCTTACGAAAACTTAGTTGTTTTAAGTGTCAAAGGTGCACACATTAAGAAATTATCACATTAAGATATGAATCTAAAATATCATGTTTTGCGGAAGATGAACTTTATGTCAGTCATCAGCCAAAACACTGCAAAGAGTTGCGTTATGAAGATGTTTGCTCGAGTAGTGAAGATGATGAAGGCAATGAAAACAATGTTTCAGTAAATAGGCTCCCTTTAAGTGTAGAAAATTTAAAAACTGTAACATTTGTACTCATTCAATTAATTGGAAACAAATTTTCTAAACAACATCGTAAATATATGTACGTTGCAGTTTGCCAGAACCAAGTAGAGGAAGATGGTGACATCAAATTAATGTACTTTAGAGTTAGCGACCAAAAAGGAATTCAGCTCTTCAAACGCGATGAAGATGGTGTTTCATACATTTCATTTGAACAAATAGTTTCAATTCTTCCAGAACCATCCCTTGAGTTATGAGGGAACAGAGTGTTTTATAAATTTCCAAATGCAGTTGACATATTTGAACAACATTAGAGCTAAATGTTTTTATGAAACATATTTTAAGCTAAAATTGAAGGTTATCAACATTAGATGAAAATATATTATACTTAAAGACATTCCCCTGCTTATGGCATCATTCCCCTGTTAACCTATATTTTAATAATTGCAAATAAATACTAAATAATAAAAACTAAAAGTGTTCCTTTAAATGTCATCATTGTAGTAATGTTTAGAACTTAATTATAAAAATGCCATTTATTTTTTCACATTTGACTTTTTCCATTTTTCACCCTCAAAACACCCAGTTTGTAGACAATAACCCAAATATGTCGCCGAGCAGTGGTGATTCGCGAGGATCAGATGAGCTGTACCCAGGAGTTGGCGGTCCAAGGGGTTGGGCACAGTTGATTTTTAAGTTAATAATAATAATAATAATAATATTTAGCACCGCGTCTTACTACCCGTTCGGGTTGTACGCTTTAAGTGCTAATTACTCTAATGGATTAGGAATTGGGAAGGTTGAATTAGAGGAAGTGAACCCACATTTGCGTGGAGGGAGAGTGGGGAACCATTTAGGAAAAACCACCCCCAGTTCACCCGACCGAGATTCAAACCTTGATCTCCCCGTCCTCAGCAGTCAAGCAGCTCAACAAGACTAACGCGTTAGCCAACTATGCCACCGAGGCGGGTGATTTTTAAGTTGTGTGCTGATATAATTAGTCGGTTCGGAAAGTGCATGTTAACTACCTCAAATAAATGAAAATGAAAATGATATGGCGAGTAATAGATAAGGGTCGTGCCAGTCATCCATAAACCACTTAATGCTTTTTTATAACTTGTTTTGATGTTCTGCTTCTCCATGTAACACCATGTAGACATTCGAAATTTCGAATCCAAATCCGAATCTTAGTAAGATTCGAATTTGATTTGAAATTATTGTAAGAATCAGGTTTGTTTCAAAATTTTTAATATAAATAAATCTTAGATTCGGATTCAATATATTTAGCTCGAAATTCGAATCTATTCATACATACTTAACAAAATGAATATAATCAGACCGGAAACCTGTCACGTGATAGAGTAAAGAGAGAAATTAACTTGAGTCCAGGTAATAAAGGAATCACGTGGGAAACAATATTGTTTGTGACAATAAATATCTTGTAGTATATAAAATGTTTATCAACTTTTTTTTTAAATATTTAATTATTAGATTTGATTCAAAACTTAGCACACTAAAATATTTAACACAAATTCGATTTGAAACAATATCATAGTAAGTCTAAAACAAATTAATCGATTCAGATCTGAACCTATGTTTAAAATAAAATATTGTACCTATATAACTTTTTTTAAGCATGGGATTCGATTAATTCAAATAAATGTATCCTGAGATTAAATTCGGGTTCAATTCGAGAAAGTGAGCCAAGATTCGGATTCGATTCGAAATTGAAAATGATGGATTTGCACAGGTTTAAGAGTGAATATCATTATTTTATAGGGTAGCTTTAGTGACATTAAAATTTTAATAATACTGAGAATCAGAAATTTATACATATTTTTACTAATGTTGAAAATTTTAACAATAATAGAGTGATATTATTTTTTAAACATTAGAGTTTAAGTATATAATTTGAAGAATAAATTGAAAAAAGACACTTGGACACGTGAATCAAACTCGGAACCTTTGGCTTTGTGCACCAATTGAGCTATCCAGGGATCGTCCCATGATCAGGGTCATTATTCACTTATATTTTAAGGCAGAGTCTGTGATGGACTTGTGGATATAATTGGAGACTCGGCTTTGGCTTTATGCTGCCTTAAAATATGAGTGAAGAATGACCTGAGCACGTGACAATCCCCGGATGGCTCAGTGGTACAGCATTGGCCCCCCACTAAGTCGAAGGCCTCAGGTTTGATTCTCGTGTACAGGTGTCATTTTTAAATCTATTCGATTATAATCGAGATACGGCTCATATCTGTAGTTATAAGCACCGCTTTTCATATATACTTTAGGGTGTTGGAGTCCTGTAACTTCTTACAGAAATTGAACTATTGGCTCCAAATAATATATTCTGGCTGTGATATATTTTTTTAAATATAATAATTTGTAATATTTTTTAAATTTGATCAAATTGGAGTTTTAATCAAAGGAATTAAATTAGTAGGTATCTCAAAAACTATTAATTTTAAGTAGAGGCTATTTTTTAACTGTCATAATGACTTGCTATAGATGATCTTGTAAAGATGACCTTATTACTTTATAAAATATTTAATATTTATTATTACATTTTTATATAACCCTTTGTAATGATTTATTTTATTTTTATCTTAATATTTAATTTAAAAAAAAATGTATTTCAAACATATGGTGAATCAGTTCAGAGCTGTTAGGTACTGGATTTTTGCCTGAGGGTGGTTTTCCCCTAAATGATTTTACACTCTCCCTCCACGCAAATGCTGGTTCACTTCCTTTAAATTCAACCTTCCCCAAATCCTAACCCATTAGTGTAATTAGTATTTAAGCGTACAATCCAAACGGGCAGTAAAACGCGGTGCTAAATGAATAAAAAGATATCAACATGTTAAGAAAATTACTCTATGTCTGTAGTGGAGCAATATTTTTTTATTTTGGCAACAAAAAAAAAGTTTTGCCATAAAAACTTCAAAAACAATGGTCTTTTCTCGCGTCCCCTTCCATCCCATCTTGTCACAGACGACGAAGACAGTTCTTGGGATCGAAGAAGGTGATGGGCGGAAGGGGGGGGGGTAAACTGACATATCTCCGGATGAAGTGACGAGACGTCTTGTAACTAACATTCCAAGTCAAGGAGAAGAAAGTCACGTGCCTCGTTTCCTCGTCGCATACCCCGCGTCGTGTCATACATGTAAATGTAACCAGTTGACCTTGTGAGGTAGGAGAGTTAATTTGTAAGGAATTGGCCTTCTTCTCAACAGCCGGCTCGTGTAAACTACACAGACTAGCAACTCAACTGGACCGGTATTAACAACCTCCAGCCTTCAAGGTCCGACTCATCAGACGGGAGAAGATAAACTTTTGAATGAAAATCACAAAGTCACTCGTATGAAAACAAGCTCACGGCCTATCAGCCGGAAAATTAAATACAAGTTTTACGCTCGAACCAGAAAACGTAACGCAGAGGTTATTATGTATTATTATTTTGACAGCAGTGAAATAAGAGATCTGGCAAATAGTTTTTTTTTATTATCCCCACGAATTATTAACCATTCAGATCAAAAATGACGAATTACTCTAATAGGGTAGGGATGAGGAAGGAAGCATTTTTGAGGTGATCTACCCGCATTTGAATAGAAGGAGGGGGGGGAAACCATTTTAGGGAAAACCACCCTCAGCCATGTGGGACGTGAACCCCTCCCTTATCTTCAGCAGGCCAGTCTAGCACGAGAGTGACGCCTTAGACCATTCGGTCACTGAAACTGGTTTAATTTTAAATGAATTAATTTTAGGCTGTGTTGTGTTATTTTTTTTAATAAGGTGAAATTGTTCCATTGCTATCTATAGTATGATTTTGATAGGAAGAACATTAAACGCTAGTTAGTAAGGTTACTAAAACAATTTTAATATATCCATACATCAAGTCATGTTTTCTGCAGCTGTCACTTTTGATATATGCTATCAATAACTTATGTATAGAATAATATAAACAAAGTAAAAGGTTATTGATATTGGTCGCAAAGAGAATATATGTTTGAATTTTCTCTACTATTCTTCCAACCAAAATCAGGGTATGGACCTGATTGACAATGTTTTATTGCTTGATTTTAGAACCGCTTCTTACCATCCCTTCGGGATATTCGTGTGTGTGTGTGCTAACTATGATAATGTGTTAGATATGAGTAAGGTTGAGTTTAGAGGAAGTGTACCCACATTTTATTGAAGGTAGAGTGGAAAAAACACCCTCACTACACCCGACCCGGGAGACTGTCGCAGTTTTGCGCATTCCAAACTTGACCAAGACTTGAAAATTCTCTTATGACGAACGCTGATACATTTCCGTAAAACCCATCTTCACCCATCCTGTTAAGTTAGTGTGACCCACATCTGTTGGGCACGTGGACAAAGGTGACATTATCGTCTGGTATGTTTTGTCGGTGATGGGGAGGCCGGGGTTCGAATCTCGTTTGGGTGTACTCGGGTGGTTTTCTATAGATGGTTTTTATCACTATCATTCCACGAAAATGCGAATTTACTTCTTATAAATCATATATTCTTCCTCTCAACCCTATTAATATGAGGATAGTCCAAATGGGCGCTGCCCAGTTTTCATATGACAGATAGAAAAGCTACTAGATCTACTTTCACGTATTCATACGCCAAATCATGTAATATTCCTTTGCCACTTATGATGGATATTATCAATACATATAAAATAACATTAATAAAATGGTAAATTGTATCGATGTTGATTGCAAAAAAAAAAATATATGTGTACCTTCTAAGAGGTCATTCTTAAAGGAATTGGTACCTACGTGACACAAAAGTCGTAAATTTGCCCAGTTCATGAATCGGACAAATTTCCGCCCATTCAGTAAATTGCTCTCTTCTCCTGACTATTTCACGAACTGGGCAAAAAAATATCCCAGTTCATGAATTGTGAAGCGCTTGTGCTGTTCAATTCATCAACTGTCTATTTCATGAACTGGGCACATCCAATTATTACCCAATTCATTAACAGGACGATTTTTTGCCCGGTCCGTGAAATGAAGAAGCAAAACATAGTTTTGATCTTAGTTAATTTAACTTTTAATCGTCTTAGAATGAAAGGTTAAGTTAAGTTAAGTTAGGCTGGATGTAATGTCTTAAAACGAATTTCGGCTAAGTTTGTAGTAGTACAATAAGTTCAAGTTCATGAAATGAGCAAGAGTTAATACAATTTTTTCCCAGTTAGTGAAATGGTCAAGCGAAGAAGCCAATGAACACAACGAACAGAAAGTTGTTCATTTCATAAATTGGCCAGTTTCATTATTGGGGTGTAACACATACACTCGTTGGAGTCATCCAATCACGTTAGACTAAATGCTGGGATAGCAATCAATTTAACGTTCACTTAACGTAACGGTTCTCCTCGTGTTTTTAAATGGAAGTCATCACGATGCAGTTAACTCAACGTCCACTTAACTTAAGGAGTTTCCGTGAAGGTACCACGAGTTTTATCTAGATAATTTCTGTTGCGAGTGACGTCAACAATGCTATTTAGTACTTCATTTGTTTGTTTATGGTCGTCAAGACGTCGTAGCCTCTTGTTACACTTTATTTTGCATATCTAGTGAAGCTTCTATTGCAAGTAATTGTATCCTAATCAGCCATAAATAGCTGGGTTCAATTTTAATGAACCATTTGTTTTCAAACAGTTCCAATCCATTGTCTGTGTTTTGCTCTAATTATTACGTTAAGTTACGTGAATTATGGTCACACACTAGTTTCTTTACGTTAAATGAACGTTAAGTTTATCGTGAACCCAGCATAACGTCTGGATATTCACGTCAACTTTAGTGACGTAGGATCTAACTTGATTTCCGAAAGAGGAAATGTTGGTTGAAGCAGTTCCCAGAGAAACAAACAAAAACAAATCTAAACTCCTTTAACCAATAAAAGCGACCGAAACATTGTGAGCATATGTTATCTTCTATTTTGCGAACCCACATCAATGACATCACAAACCAACGACTTTTTTTTTGTCTGACGATAACAACTTTAGACACCGCAGACACAACAATATCATCACTATGAAAGGGTTTCTCTCTTCACGTGGACGAGTGAAATGATTCTTCATTTCATCTTATCTACAACAAAGAAAGATATTGAGCAATACAAAATAATAGCGGATGTTCGTTACCAGCTACAGTCAAGTTTTCATTGGGAGAACCTTCTCTGACAGCTAGAAAAGCTACCAGACCTACGTTCACATATTCATACGCCAGTCCATGTGATCTTCACCTGTCACTTTTAATATATATTATCCATTAGGTCTGCCCTTAACAGACGTGGGGCCCTGGGCGGACTTCGTTTGGGAGTCCCCTAGTTACCCGCCTTCCCTCCTTTCTTTCCCCAAAATATGAACAAATAAATTAATTTAAAGCTCGATTATTGTTTAACGCTATTACAGTAGTTTGCACCTATTTACCAATTTCCATTCGTATGAGGTACCGGGAAAAAACCCAGTAGGTGTATATATATATATATGTAACAATTAATGACAAATCCTCGGTACCGGCACAGATTTATCTGATTACCAAACCCTTCCTTCACCTCTGACAAGACATCTTGTGAATGTGGGGAATGCCAGGCCTCCACCGTGGTTCGGATTCCACGTTAAACTGTAGGTCCTCCATTTCATCTCACAATCACCCTACCATTACACATTAGCGTAAGTGCGTATAACCCGAACGGGTAGTAAGACGCGGTGCTAATAATAATAATAAT
>CABEEJ010000109.1:381011-396445 GCA_901482245.1 Timema douglasi
CTATCTTGAGCTAGTTCTACCCAGTCCACCTCACTACACCCTATCCCTATCTTGAGCTAGTTCTACCCAGTCCACCTCATTACACCCTATCCCTATCTTGAGCTAGTTCTACCCAGTCTTCCTCATTACACCCTATCCCTATCTCGAGCTAGTTCTACCCAATCTAACTCATTACACCCTATCCCTATCTCGAGCTAGTTCTACCCAGTCTTCCTCATTACACCCTATCCCTATCTCGAGCTAGTTCTACCCAGTCCCCCTCGTTACACCCTATCCCTATCTCGAGCTAGTTCTACCCAAGTCCTCCTCACTACACCCTATCCCTATCTTGAGCTAGTTCTACCCAGTCCTCCTCACTACACCCTATCCCTATCTCGAGCTAGTTCTACCCAGTCCTCCTCATTACACCCTATCCCTATCTCGAGCTAGTTCTATCCAATCCCCCTCACCATATCTCTTCCAAATTCATTCTAATGATATCCTCCCATGTATGTCTAGGTCTTCCTACCGGTCGCTTAGGTCTACCAATGGTTTTACCAGTCAATACCTTGAATGAGATTTTAGTTCCTTCCATTCGCGCTGCACGTCCTTCCCACCGTAAACTGTGAGATTTGATTAACCTAACATTGTCTGGTGTTGAATATAGGTTATGTAGTGCATCATTATATAACCTCCTACATTCTCCATTTTTGTCATACCTTTTTGTACCAAATATTTTCTTATGTGCATACTCTATTTTTGAGCCCTAAATTTCTTCTCGCCATGTAAGCTAAGAGACCACATTTCACAGCCAAAGAGAGCAACTGGTAAAATTATTGTTTTATATATTCTGAGTTTTAAACTCCTTGAAAGCAGGCGAGTTGTCAAAAACTTACTGACCGACTAATATCAAGCATTTCCCCGACTGTATTTTTTTTTTAATTCCCACTCTAATATTGTTATTACTAATTATAATTGTTTCTGAATACTTACACTCATTAACGCTACAAAATGGTATTATGTTGTTCGTACTAATTTCAAAATTGTCGGACTCAATATATGCTTTCTGTGTAATCATGTACTTATCAACGTTCAATTATTAACCTATTCCCCTGCTTGTCTCTAATAAAATTACTGCATATCTTGTAACAACTTCCTTACTATTACCTAATCAATCTAAATCATCTGCGTATAGCTACGTTGCACCGGTTAGTGTCGATAGCTATAAAATAAAACTAATAATTATTATGTATTAAAATAATATCACTGTTAATAGCAAAAAAGTTTTTATTTCTAAAAGGCTCTTGGGCTGTAAAATTGGACTGTAGTTTATGAATCGGAAAAATTACTGTTCGGAGTTTCATTTATCAGACGTGTGCACAAATGTACTACCTTACTGATAACACAGCCATAACTATGCAGTTAATGGGGTTGAGCACGATTCTAAGAAAGGAGGAAGTCACATTTATTGAGAGAATGAGTTAGACCCGTTGTTTTTTTATCATAGTTTTGCGATCACGTCCTTTAGCAATCATCACATTTGTTAGAAACCACTCCTAAAGCACTATTCTATAATGACGGGTATCTTCAATCCAATTGTCATAGGTAGAGCACTTATCTGGCGGCTAGAACAGTTACTAAATCTATTTTTACGTGTTCACACTTCAAGTCATGGAATATAAAGCTGTCACTTTTGATATACAAATTATAAATTCATATGAAATAACATCAATAATATAATAATATGTTATCTATATTGGCCGCAAAAAAATCTAATGTCGGGCTCAACTTAACGTTCACGCAACATAGCGTTCACTTACGGTACGCTTAACGTTAAGAGTGCTTTCCTACCAAATTCTTACTATAGGCACCCCTATAACAAGAAGAGTGGTGCGGTACAGTCTGTTAACAGGGTGAGGCTTTATCTCACTTCTGCTATGTTGCGGCATTTGAAAAGTATCCCTAGACGTAAAAGATCATCATAAAACAGAAACAATTTCGATGTATACTTGTACCTTAGGGTACAACGAGTTTCAGCGATTCCATCTGCAAACATCCAAACATTTCCATGAAAGAGCGGAGTAGATATTTTGTGGGGAAATTTATATTTTATATGTTTTTTCAAGGCATCTTAATACACCACCGGGCCAGCCGCATACTTACATTAATGAGTTAAGGATTAGGAAGGTAGTATTTGATTTAACTGCACCCACATTTGTGCGGAAGAAAGAGTGAGAAGCCATTCAGGGAAAAAAATATCCTAGGTGTACCCAGCCCGGATCGAATCCTGACCTCCTAAAATCCATCACCAGCAAGTTAAACCAGAAATACTAACTTGAAGTTTAGTCCGCGTGCTCACCAAAGCGGCTAAGAATCAATAGGTGACTCCTCAGTTATACTGTCCTTGTCCTATCCTATTATTGTAAATATGCGGATAGCTCTGATGAGAAGTAAGACGCGGATAGGGTTTTTAAAATTAATATGATTGAGTCCAATTTTCATAAGAAGCCTTTTAAAAATATATAAACATATTTTTTGTGCTCAACAATGATAATAATATTTTATTATATTAATAGTGTTATTTTATAAGTTTTGATAGCATAAATTAAAAGTGACAATTATTGAAGATCACATAACTTGACGCATGAATACGTGAAAGTAGAACTAATAGCTTTTATAGCTGTCATACAAGGTTCTTCCTTTGAAAATTGGACTATTCCCAGCCTAAAGAAATAGGAAAATAAATAGAACGGAGCACCACACAGACTTCCTCCCGCTTTTATCTTAAAAAATATATATTTACTAAAAACTAATAAGATTCGTGAAATGAAATAGTAGTTATATACAGTACATTGTTGTACATACACTACACCAAAGATCATAAATGAAATAATATACTTTATTCGTTACTCTGTGGCATTGGTTCTCAAACTGTGATTCGCGAACTCCCACGGGGCTTGCGAAATCTCCCAGGGGGTCCGCCAAAATATTTCAGTAATGGCGGATTTATAATTAGTAGTATGTGAAATTTTGCGAGCCACAATTACAAGATTCTATTATCTAAAGTTGACGAGTTTTCTATCCATTGTCTTTTCAGAAACCTACGCTTACTTTTTCTACTACCCCATCAATAATGTGTTTCGCTTTCCACAACAGAAAGTCTCAGTTCTAAAAGTGACTTGAGATTTTATTTATCGTTTGTGTTTCCTGATTTTATAACTTTTTGCCATCCAAATCAAGCGCATCCTTCTCACTAAGTCAAGTGAAGAGGTTAGTAGCTGTTAAAACTTGTAAACAATTTTGAAACTTGAATCGACATGTAATTTTGTGATTACAGGAAGGTATTTCATTTATATAAAACAGCCATTTCCAGTACCTCTTTAAAAAAACATGTGAAATGTTATAATATTGTGATAATAAAGATAAAAATTCTTACTACTTTGCTTATTTAATTTCAGTTTTGATTTTTAAAATAAATGTATTATTATTTGAACTCGTACTTAAGTATTTTCAATATTATTGCATTATTTTTGGCGGGGTATCCCAAAGTTCCAACCGGAGCTATAGTAGATTAATTTAAAAGTATTACACCTTTTAATTGTAATTAATAACTAAATTGATTAAAAATTAGCTATAAAATTATGTGTGTGACTATGAATATTTATCAGGGGGTTGGTGCTACTCAGAACGCGAGACGATAAAGTTTGGGAACCACTGCTATATGGCATTAGGAACTAGGAACACTGTTACAGAAAAATTGCGCATAAAAATCAAATTCATTTTCAAATACCTGAATTTAAAAGTATGTATATTTGATTATATCTCAGAAACCATTGGTTTTATAAAAATATATTTCAAATAAAAGATGTTTAGCTTTAACATAATTACAACTGTACAATGATAAGCTATTTCGTATCTCAAATAATTGTGGAGGAACGATCAAAATGGGAAAATTTCCCCATGTAAAGTACCCTCAGACTAAGTTTCACGAGAAAATGAGAGTTTACATCTTATTTATATTGATAAACAGTGTCTAGATATAAAATTTAATCAAAATCGTTAAAGCGAATCTCAAGAAAAAATTTTTTTTTATTTTTTTGCCCTTTAGTAAACTACCGTACCGTTAAATCTAGGGTTAGAAATCTAATTCCAAACCTCCCTGAAAACCCCCGATCCCAAGTTTTAGCCCAATCGGTAATGCAGAAACCACTTGTCTGGTTTTAGGGGGTCATAAAACGTCGACATTATTTTTTATCAAAATCCCTAGTTCGATTTTTATTTTTTTGCGATCACAATACTTTCTCTCCGAGATGTCGAGAGAAAGTAAAAAGAGTGTATTTTTAAGATAGTATGACATCTAAATCATAATGTAAAAAATAATAATTCCAAAATGCACTCGGCTGGAAACAAAATGCCGGCCCCCCATGGAAGAGATCGTGCGATTCGCTTTCCGCGTGACCAGCCCCGGGCGAGTGGCTCGGAAGATGACCTTCACCACTCGCCCGCAATTAACCAAGGAAAAAAACCAGGAATATCCGCAGGGGTGGCCTAACAGTGGCCCGTCAAGACATTTTGAATGGCCCGCCAGCTGTCTATAATATTGTTCCCTGCTTAAAAGGCATAAATGACAATTTTGATATGTTTCAAGAACTTTGAGGACTTTGTCAATTATCGACAACAACTGAAAGGGAACTCTCTTCAGTGGTTGAACAGTCTAAGGCGTCATTCTCGTGTTATATTGACCTGCTGAAGACGGGGAGGTCGGAGTTCCAATCCCGGTCGGGTACTAAATGGTTTCCCATGCTCCTTCCACGCAAATGCGGGTATATTACATCTAAAATGATTCCTCCCTAATCCCTACCCCATTAGAGTAATTAGCTAAGTCGTTAGCGTGTCTATCTATCTACTAGGCTAAGGGTCTTGTTCATTTCCCGGCATGGCCGAAAAATGTATCATTGGTGAAATGTGGGTTTCCCCCTTTAAGAGTGATGAATTAACGGTCGGGGGCTGGATGTTGTGTCTGTTCTAGATTTACGTTAGTAAATAAGTCGTGTGCTGATATAATCAGTCGGTTCATAAAGAGCCCGTTAAATTATTCAAATAAATAAAAATTAGAGTAATTATCATAATTAGATGCGTATAATCGAAACACGATGATAAAAAAAACTGGAAGGAATATTTTGAATCAGTGGAAAACTGTGTAGAAAAATGTGATATAGTTGGGAATAAGGGTTCGGCCAAACTGACAAGTGAGCGACTGGGGGTTTTGGCAAGTGATTTATTGTTGTGTTTTTTTCATCCTCTATCCACGCTAATTGTGATTCTTATTTATAAAGGCCTACATTGATTATAATATTGAAGTATTTTAACATATCAGTTTAACATAACTATATATATATGGTTTATGATCGTACCAATTAAATTAGACCGTTAGTAGCAAGTGTGCCAAACCTATCGATAGTAATAAAAATGTCAAAATGAGAAGTTTTCCTAGCACTCAATGAACCAACATACAATAATATGGCCTAGCGCCTGTAAACTAGACTGTACCGGTTCGAGCGCGCCCACTTGAAAAATATAACCAGTTCTATCTATCAAGCGCTCGCTCCAGTCTGGCCACCTCTCTTTACAACCAATGTGTTCTATTCCATATTTTAGTCGCTCGCCCAGTCTGGCCATCCCCTAAGTTGGAGTGGACTATAAGCTTGACAGTATTTAAACGGATGGTGCTCCGGCGATGCTAGGGAAGAGAAATGGCCGTTTTCCTTTACGTTTTCCTCAGCGAGGAAGCTATTTTCATACCACTGTGTAATTCACATCGAGGCTTTGTTTGCTAGATACATGAGCTCTCATCATGTTATTGAGCATACATTGCGTTGTGTCATTATGATTTGATCACAGGAACTCAACCAAAAAGTTTAGGGAACATTTTAAGAGGAAGCAAACGATTATGGTGAACTTTTAGTTCATGACTCAGATTACTTTCTTGGGGAGAAATACTTTCACGTTTCTTCAAACTAAAATACCATGTACTTTCATTTTTGGAGCTGAAAAGTGTTATGCCTAGTGGAATGTCTTAATAAAACGACCAGTTTACCTGTAGGTTACTGCACATAGATTTTATTATTTTAGAAAATCCTGTGAGATAACCTTAGATTTTTGTTTAAAGTATTTTTAGTAAAAAAAGAGCCTGGATATTAATTTGCTATCCCGATATCAAATATGCTATGCAGAAGTATATTTGGGAAGAAGTGAAGAAGGAGGGTTGAAGAAGGACCTTCATATGGGCTCTAACAATTTACTAGCCCTAGATTTGAAAAAGATTGGCCACCCCTGCCCTAGCGGATGTTCTGTGGACGACAAAATATCGGTTATCTTAAAACACAGGCAACACACACTAGCTCGTGAAACTAACTTGTTTTTACTCACTGTCAGAGGGCCTAGTTCGGTTCCATATTATACCTTAAATACTTCACAATATATTAACACTCGGTACGGATGACTGCCGTTAACACATATTCATTTTAATACATTTTGGAAAAATTACACCTGGACGCAATAAATCAAACCCAGGAGTTGGGTTTGATACATATTTCTAGGGATCATTTTTAAACATAAATTTATATTAAATAGTTTAGTATTTTTGTAATCGTGTGGGTTCTGTCCTTTTACCTACATACATATTATTGGTTTTATAGAGGTTGAGTATGGATCGAGTGACGAAGCAAATATATGATTGTAGAGTGTGTGTGGATCAAAAGAAAGGGGTGGATAAATATTGTATACGAATGTGTGAAAAAGAGAAACATTAAGGGTTTATAGAATAAAAAAGAATGTATGATGTATGGATGTTGTTGAAACGTAGAAATTATTCAAGGATGGGGAAGTAAGTAGAAAGTTCGTGAGGATGGATTACGTACAAAGTTGTTTTTTAAGCTATATACAATTTCTTGCCTACACGGTAAGGGAATGTAGTGATTTAATAATATTTAGCACCGCGTCTTACTACCCGTTCGGGTTATACGCTTTTAAGTACTGATTACGATAATGGATTAGGAACTGGGTAGGTTGAATTAGAGGAAGTGAACCCGCATTTGCGTGGAGGGAGAGTGGAAAACAATTTAGGAAAAAACCACCCCCAGTTCACCCGACCGAGATTCGAACCTCGATCTCCCCGTCCTCAGCGGTCGAGCTCAACACGACAAGCGCGTTAGCTAACTACGCCACCGAGGCGGGTAATGTAGTGATTAATTGTGTGTGTGTCTTTATGATGAAAATCACATATCCTGACGTATGAATACATGAACGTATATCAAGTAGCTTTTCTTACTGTCAGATGTTCTCCCGAAAATGTTATTGTGGTAGAACGTGTGCTATGCAATTCGTTTATAATTAGTGAACTAATTGCTAATTCAGATCTCTGTTTAGAAAGTGAATTTTGTAAATATCACCTTATAAAATACAATATCTTGTTGTCCCCTCAGTGCTCGAGCGTGGTCCCACATCTTACCAGGTGACCGCTCCGCCCTTGAACCTCGCTGATGACCACCAAGTGGCAAAGGTACATTTATTACGACATCTGAAATATTAGTCTACATGATTTTCTTTCTCTGTCTTTTTGTTACTTTGCCTTTTGTTACCCGTCAAGGTTATTCGCATAGCTACCCTAATGGGGTAAATAGGAGAAAGGTAATATTTAGGTGAATTGTAACCGTATATGCGTGAAGGAAGAGTGGGACACGATTCAGGATAAAACAGTACTTTGACACCAAAGAGAGGGGACTTTAATACACGTTTCTTCCCGTCTCCGGCAAACCAGACGAGATGAAACCTACGCCTTTTACCAAGTACCCACCGATGCGAGTTTATTATTTTTTACTATTGAAATATTTGTGTCCCTTGTGTGTAGTCGTCGGTCGGTAATGAATTGTGGACCAAGTTTAGTATATTAAGTTTTTCCAGGGTTTCTCTTACTATGGTACGTGTACACAGCATACCAATGAGTTTTATTAATCATAGTAATTTTTTTTATAATAGTTCGATAGACAAATTAATTCAGATTTTGACGTTATGCCATGAACTTTATTTTATAAGCCACAAAAAGCTTTCTTTCACTCTATCAAGCTTTGTTTTTATTCAAATGTGTATGTACCATTTTATAATTTACAATTTTTTTTTTAAATATATACAAATGAAGGTTGGGTAAGCCATGTCCCAAAAGGGTAAATGAGGGTACATTACATCTAAAAAGTTTCCTTCCTCATCCCTATTCCAGTAGAGTAATGATCATATATACAGTAGCTCCATGGCTTCTTTGGTGTTGACTGACAGCTCACAGCTGACATCTGACAGTCAACATTTAGGTATATACCTAAATTTTGATCGTCAGAAGTGACAGCTGCTAAACACATGTTTTTGCAGATCATATGGTTCGGCGTAGGGATAAATAATTTGGTCTGGTAACTTTTCAAAGCCATCAGCTATCAGCTGTGAGCTGTCAGTCAGCACCAAAGAAGTCATGGGGCTACTGTACTTATAACCTGAACAGGCAGTAATGTTTTTTTAACATCTCATCTCCTAGCAATCATTCGTAAAGGCTGTACTAAGAAGACCTTGTTGACCTTTGGAGCTGGCCCTTGAATGACCACCACACACCCCCTTGAGGTCAAACGCGTTGAATATAATTAGAAGGGCCTTGATATTTAATCACGTTTGCACTTTGATTTAACTATATACGACCATTCGGTACGATGATATCTTTTTAAAGGCTAGGAAGATTTATTTTTGTATTCAAGGTGGGTGGACACTTAACAGGGTTCGTCCTAGGGTCAACCACGTGGGCCACGAGATCAGTGGACATCTTTGTTAATTGACAGATTATTCCCCTGTGTCTATAGAGCCTGGTTCGAATTCCTATGGGGTGTATTGAGGGTAGTTTTTATTAAAGAGTTTCTCACCCTGCCTACATGCAAATGTGGATACATTTTCTATACATTCTTTCTTCCTCCTTCATACACACTTAGGGTAAATATTTGGATAGTAAGACGCAGAGCACCAAAAAAAGTAACTTTTCACAGCCGTTAGATACCGCCCTTCTTACCGTGTTCTTACTATAGTTTTAAAATACACTCTTTTTGCCGTGTTCTTACTATAGTTTTACAATACTCACTTCGTGCAGTGTTCTTACTATGGTTTTACAATACACCCTTCTTGCCATGTTATTACTATGGTTTTACAATACTCCCTTCTTGCCGTGTTCTTACCATAGTTTTACATTACTCCCTTCTTGCCGTGTTTTTATTATAGTTTTAAAATACACTCTTCTTGCCGTGTTCTTACTATAGTTTTACAATACTACCTTCGTACAGTGTTCTTAATATAGTTTTACAATACTCCCTTCTTGCCGTGTTCTTACTATAGTTTTACAATACTTCCTTCTTGCCGTGTTCTTACTATAGTTTCTGATTACCAAACCCTTCCTTCACCTCTGACAAGATATCTTGTGAATGTGGGGAATGCCAGGCCTCCACCGTGGTTCGGATCCCACGTTAAACTGTAGGTCCTCCATTTCATCTCACAATCACCCTACCATTACATATTAGCGTAAGTGCGTATAACCCGAACGGGTAGTAAGACGCGGTGCTAATAATAATAATAATAATAATATCTCAATAAATGATTACAGGAACTGATAAGATAGTTTAAGGAGTGCAACAGCCCTTACAAAAACTTGGATAGTTAACTAGGTAAGCATTTCCTACTGGAGACTTGGAAATAACAGTGACTCATGCTGGAATAAGTCTACAAAAGTTTAACAGATCATGTCATGTTATTCATAGTTCGAGGATTTCTTTGAAATAATGAGACTCACTTATACCGGGAGTTAAAATCACTTTTCGCCGAAACGAATTAGAATTTTCCTTTTATTTACAAATCTTAAAAGAGAATCTCATAAACATATTTATTGGTAGACCTATGATTTTACTCTCCATCTTTAATTTTATTCACATTAATTTTTAAACTGCTGTGGAAAATATTCTGTATTTTGTGCACTGCGTCTTCTACTCGTCCTAGCTATTCGTATATTTTCATTTTGGGGTAGGGATCATGACGACATTGGTGCACCCGGGAGGGAGGGGAGACAAATGAGGAAGTTTCCCCCCCTCCCCCCAGACCCAAATTATTTTAATGTAATCTTAAAATATATACATTTTATTAGATCCCCGTCTTACTACCCGTTATACGCTTATGTACAGATTACTCGAATGGTTTTAGGGATTAGGAAGGTTATATTGAGAGGAGGGGTGCCCACATTTAAAATAGAGGGAGAGTGGACAATCATTTTGGAAAAACCATCCTCAGTGCACCCGATCGAAATTCGAACCTCGATCTCCCCGTCATCGTCTAATCTAACGCGAGAGTAGCGTATTTGACCATGCGGTTACCGAAGTGGGTCGCCTCGAGTTTATCTATAAAATCGAGCACCGAAGTCGTGTTGAACGAATTTAATCTAAATTTTTTAGTCTAATAGGCTATTAATTTCAAAATTTTGCCAAACGAAGACTACTATTAATAGTTTCTAGGTGCAGCCAAATATTTTTACTTCTTACTAGAGAGGTAGGCCTACTCTCCTTTGGGTTGGAGGGCAAACCTCTTTTAAAAAACCCTTTAATTTGCTAACCACCCCCTTCAACCCCCACACCAAAATTTAATTCTGGCTACAACCTTGATTGTTTCCCCCCTCCCAACCGCTAAAGTAAATTTCTGGGTACGCCACTGAGTGAATGTAGAATTTATTGGAAATGTATCTGTAATTGTGTTCAGGTTGAAAGACAAACTATTTAGAAAAATCTACCTTCAGTACAGTCGGTCCGGATTCCAACTCCAAACCTTCACGTCACAGGCAATCCAGTTTATTGCGAGCCTGACGTCTTGGATCGCGTGGCCGCGGCCAAAGAGTTGACTCTCAAAGATCATTTGTTGCTTCGAATTCCGATGATGTAATAACTTATTAGTCCTTATTCTAAGCTATATATAGAAGTGGACGCATGCGCATTTACAATCGGGGCATAATTATTAGAAGCCAGGTTAAACAAGACCTTTAGTAAAAAGGGTTTTTTTGAACATACTACTAACAAACTTATGTATTCTAAACGGGTATGGTTGATATAATGAATAGAGGGGATTTCTTTGGCTTGGGATGGTTTTAAACCTCAACGGAAAAATCCGGCGTTAAAAAACTATATTATTTGTGACAATTTTTCTTAAATTGATCTTATGCCCGTCTCCTTCCTTATTTATTGTATTAATTTAATATATATATATTTATAGCAAGATTACTTACCTTACATTATTCTATGATGGTATCTATAGTATGATTTTGGTAGGAAGAACAGTAGAGTTAGTTATTAAAGTTACTAAAACAATTTTAATATATTCATAGATCAAGTCATGTTATCTGCAGCTGTCACTTTTAATAGATATTATCAATACATATAGAATGGCACAAGTAATATAGTAAAGTGTTATCAATGTTGGCCGCAAATAAATATGTATGAATTTTCTTTTCTGTTCTTCCAACCAAAATTAGGGTATACTTCGGTGGTCTTGGGGTAAAGTGCTCGCCTCAGGACCCGATGTTCGTGGGTTCAAACCCAGCCGGATTCAACGGATTTTTCTTGAGCGATAAAGATCCGTAGCATAGCATCCTTCGGAGGAGATGTAAATCCGTCGGTCTCATGTCGATTGTGGCATGATGTTAAATAACTCTGAAAGGTTTGTTACGAATACCTTTCCCGGCAAAATTGGTAAGCTCTTTCTTTCTCGTTCATAGAAATTATCGTGTACTGATATAAGTCGGTTCAGAAAGTGAATGAAAAAATCTACTATGGTATAGCTTATAAGATTGGGTCATTGTGTAATCCGTCAAGGTAAGACTATCACTTTTCACGGCAAACTGGATGTTCATAGCTATAGTAGAATTCTGGTAGAAAGAACAGTTTACAAACATATTTTTTTTTTGAAAACATTGAAAAGATTTTATTGTAGCATCAATATTAGTAGATATTGAAAAAACCTATCAAAAGTGTCAGCTGCGATTCACTTGCCTTGACGTATATATGTTTTAACATTATTTTAGAATATTTTGTAACCGTCTGGATCCATTCATTGTAAAAGACTTCTACTATACTAAATGATTGCGTACTCACCAAGAATTTTCAACACCGATATCCGACTGTTTCCGAAGGGCGACGGTGAACCCGAAGTAGCTGCCCACCTGCCCCTTAGGGTCGACGATCACGTGGGCGTGTTGAGATGCCAAGTTGAAAGCCCCGCACTTGTGTGTCGTCCACAGGAACCAATAAAACACAGCACTCGCAACAGACGAATATACCATTGTTGCAGAGACAGCCATCAATCAACGGACGGACAATGCCACCGAGCGTCGCCAAGTCCAAGCGGAGAGGAAGTTGCACGGCTGATAGCGAGTCACCAACTAACACAATATCCGCTCTCCGGCATGGTGCTGAATCCAACGATTACTGGCTTTATCTTGGTTGAGTTCGTCTTTTGTTCCCTCTTTTCCTAGATATTTAATTCCATATAAGGAAACGAGATGGTATTGGCGCAGCGTACGTTAGTTAACCGTCTTCTTTTCAATAACAACAATAAAAAAAAACTTGACCCTCACACAGTCTCGTACAAATTTCTTGAATAAATACAATACCGGTGCAGTTTATATTTTTATAAATTGGCCACAATGATAACATTCGCGGCGATTCAACGCTATGCTTCAAGAAACACGCCTGACCTACAGCAGCGCGATGCTATGAATGAGTGAACTATGTGAGCCGGCTTTCCAACAATACAGTCTTATAGTAGGTATTTGTTTCGTGACTCAGGACTTCATTGCTGATTTGCAAGTGTCACACTACATTTTGAAACATCAACTTAGTGTGACGTCACCCTGGTCATTCCAAGGAGTGCCACAGACGCGTCACTGTGGATTGAGGTGAACATTAAGGCCGATAAGTCAACACTAAATACATGGCACAAGAAAACGAAAGAGAAGAAACGGAAAGCTGCCACGAGTCTCGTTTATGGTTCAGGAATGTTGAGTTAGTGTCTTTTAAGGGCCAATTTTAGCGCTTTACCAATATTAGGGATTTATTAATAGGTTAGAATTGGCACTTTCTAACCTTTATAGGGTTTGTTTATTTTCCTTTCTTTCACACACACCCTTAAGACAGTACATCCCTTTCCACATGGGTGTGCTGGCAGGAGATAAGGGAGAGTGGGTAGTGAAGGATGCCTCTTACTCACTTTTTTTTTTAGAAACATGGCCACCATCAAAGGGCCAACCTTTCCCCACCCTTTATCCCTCCCATTCGACATCTCCCTTTCTCCTCCTGCCACGCCCCCCACATCCAGAAACCATAACAATACTTTCCCTACGAATGGTGATGCAACTCTCCTTTTCACCTCATGTGGAAGCCGGGTTGAGGCATCGTGACCCATAATGGTGAGTTCCCCTCTCAGCACAAACCTCTACCCTCCAGTCATTAGACTACGCGAACCCATAATGTTACATTCCATTATAAAACAACCACTTCATTACAGGATTAACCACTCCACCCCCCACACCTCACTTCACCTTCCCTGAACCCTTCACACCCTACACCAAAACCCCATAACTGTTCCCTTTCCCAACGATGCTACTCTCCTACCCCTCTCTTCACCCTCCACACCCCTCACCAGCCAACCATAAAGCCATCCCCGATCTTCCTCTTTATCAATCTCTAAGTATACTTTCTAAACACTAATATCCTTTATTCTTCATTTTAAAGGAATAAGGACCTAAGACGAATAAAATAATATACAACATATATTATAAGATTATGGTATGAATCCTAGGGTATAGGAAAAGGTGTAACCAAAATAACCTTACACCCTATCCCACCCCTGTCTTCCTGTATTAGCTGACAAGCGACAGCTGGCCTGATAGTGTTGCAATGGTCAACTACTTTAAACTATAAAGGTAAATTCCCCTCTCAAAGCCCTTACCTGACCCAACCCTCTCTCCACCTCAACCCCAATTCTCAAACCAAATGATGAAGCAACTTCCCTTCTCTTCCCCACCTTCGCATCGGGATAAAGAAAGGGCCCTCCCCACACTTCAAAGTAGATTCTGACAAGTATGTCAACCTCACTTTCCCTTCACATAAATGCAGGTAGACTCCCTCTAAACCTCGCTTTTCTCATCTCTAGCTCATGGCGAAGTTTGGAGATGATGGTTGAAGTTTGATGAAGCTCTGTGAAATTTTGTGAAGTAGTGCAGATTGTTAAAACTATTTGAATTTGGGCTTTGATTAAAAAATCTTCAATTAATTTTAATGTTCTACTGAAACGGAGTGTTTTGAATAGCCAGCTAAGTAATTTATGGGTAATGTTAAATTAGTTTTTATTATATGTTGTGATAAAATAATAATAGTGAATGTCCCCCCGCCCCCATAGTTGGAAAGGAAAGTCCAGCAAATCCATGCTTATACACTTTGTCAGTTATTGCCCTTCTTTCGCAGAGCAGGAGATTTGAATTTTTTTTCATTTCATAACAATAAATATTTTCGCCCAAATAAATAAAATATTGCTTTAGTAAATATGTTTAGTTTAATTTTCTAAACTTAGTGATCTCAATATTTCTTGAACATTTGTCAGGGGCATAATGGCATTTGAACAAAAACTTTTTATATGAAGATAAAAAGTCCTGATCAAATTCTGCATTACCGTGACAAATATTCAATTTATTCTGACCAAAATTGTTTTTTGTTATGAAAACCACAAAAAATACTAATCTTAAGTCATGTTTCCTTTCACCCTACCTCAAGTGAGATATTTTTTAGTGCTACACACATTACTGCCTATTTGGGTTCCTAGCAACTTTGATTAGTTTTAGGACACATCATAAGAAGGATAAATTTGAAGAAAATGCATTTAAGTTCTTCTAGAGAGAGTGGTGTAACCATGCTGAAAGTAGCAAAATACATAAAAACTCTTAATACAACTAATCATAATTTGAATTAAAGCTCAACTTCTTGAGTTACGAAGGCTAGTTTGAATCACGATTTTCAACATAGTGGAATGTAATAGTAGGGAAATAGTTGTGTGTGGTAGCTGCACTAATGGTGAACGTCAACTTAATACCTAGTCTGGTTTGCCGATAAACAATAAGTCTGGGTTTAAGTCCCAGTAGAGTGTAGTGAAAAACTATTTTTTTCTAAATAGGTTAGCACTTCCCCTCCTCACAGCGTATTTCTTACAAATTATACCTTTGCACTTCCCTTCCTCACAGCATATATCTTCTAAATTATACCTTCGCACTTCCCCTCCTCACAGCATATATCTTCTAAATTATACCTTCGCACTTCCTCTCCTCACAGCATATATCTTCTAAATTA
>CABEEJ010000109.1:400097-444227 GCA_901482245.1 Timema douglasi
TTATTATTATTATTATTAGCACCGCGTCTTACTACCCGTTCGGGTTATACACACTTACGCTAATGTGTAATGGTAGGGTGATTGTGAGATGAAATGAAGGACCTACAGTTTAACGTGGCATTCTCCACATTCACAAGATGTCTTGTCAGAGGTGAAGGAAGGGTTTGGTAATCAGATAAATCTTTGCCGGGACCGAGGATCGAACCTCGGCCGCCAGCATAGAAGTCTGACACCTTACCCCTAGACCGCCAGGTCACCTACATATTATTAATTTCTTTCTTTTCTGATGATTGGCTTATTGTACTCTCTGTCAAGTAAGAACAATAATTAGTATAATTTCAACACATTTAATAGGCTTAATGGATTGATCTATTTACTAAAGGATAAAAATTGAACAAAATAGCTGGGTCCAATATATGTTGAAAGGAATAGAAGAACAAGGCTTACATGCCAAAAAAAAAGTAGGTACACAGGTTCATATTTAAAATACAGCCAAACCTCTTCAGTGATTGCATGGTCTAAGGCATGGATTACCAAATTCTCTGTGTAAGGGAGCTACTTTCAAAATGTCATTGTTTCCAAGAGCTTCCCGGGTTAAAAATTGGATGTATTGCATATTGGCTTCCTATTATTTTAACCTGCATAGCGGCTTTGCCATCACATCTTTATTCAGTCGAGGTTGAACTATGTGACTTGGATTCATAATTGTAGTAGAAATAAAGTAAAAATGTTAGTAAATGTCTTGCTAAAATTAACTTTGTAATACTAGAAAATGCATGGATTTTTCCTATCTCACAACTTTCTTTGCGCATTTCTGAGAATTCACATTGACAGACAGAGATGTCGTTGGACCAGCTAGCAATTCTAAAATATTCCTTTAACAAGTGTCCTGGTGAACAACTTCATGGCAAACTTGATTTGTTTTATAATTATGAAAATGTTTCAAACAAATAATAATTTAAACATGTAATTCTTTCCAAGTTCTCACAAAAGGAACTATGTGCAAACATGAGTTTATGTCAATAATGGTTAGTGAGTTTATAAACCTTTTTACTTTGTATTTTTTTCCAACTAAATAAATTATGTGCAAAATATTTTTTTTTAAATAATTTTAAAAAAATGGAGAGGTTCGCATAGTCTTAAGAAAGAATGTAATTTTTATTTAAAACAGACAAAAACATCTAAGTTAATATTTTGCAATAATTTAATTTATACACAAAAAAGGATTTTCACTTGCATTTTTTTGTACATAATGTTTTATATTATTATGTTATGTTTTTGTGCTAGTAATACTTTAAGGCATTGAATTATTATTATTTTGTTGAGTTACAAAGTATAAGCTTATAATATTATGTACTGATGTAAAATAAGCCTAAGTTAAATGATAAGCATATAAAATGGAAAACATAGTCTATATTATAGTTTATAATACTGAGATTTGTGCACCAAGTGGTATTTTGTTCTCCAGCCACCACTAGGATATACAAAAATGAACCCGATACTGTGGAGTTGATATCGTGCAGATTAAAGCATCAAAGAGCATGTTTTTTCCGGCATATCTTATTACCTGTTCAGGTTATAGACATACATTAAACTAACAAAATAGTGATGAGGAAGGTAGAATTTTTTAGGAAATGTACATGCATTTGTTATGTGGGAGAGTAGGAAACCATTTAGGAAACACCACCTTCACCACATTTGACCAGAATAAAAACCCCAATCTCCCCACTAATGGTAATTCAAACTAACACAAGTGTAATCCGCTAGACTATGAGACCATGATACGAGTTATGATGCCTCAGGTGCACTATCTGAAACTTAAACCCTGTTTTTCTATTTGAGTTAATGCCTTGTACTGTGATTTTAAAAGATGTCCAAAATAATGATGGTTTTTGGGACTCATTGAGATGTCTGGTGGCTAAATGCAGCTTAATTTTGCTCAGAATCTTTGTTTCATTGCTCAAGCGGTCTCCACAAAAGATACAGATGGAAACTAGTCGGTCACAATTTTCATTCCAAGTGAAACCGACCACTAAATAGCCATCATTACATTGTTAAAATACTGTAGGAGGCTTAAAACTGGAACTAGTGGTAGATTTATCTCAAGATGGTTTGTTAGATTAAAACCTCAGGAAATTTTGCGGCACATCGGTTGGAAACCGCTGGGTTAGCGGTTAGATTATGTTTGTTATTTATATCACTGCATCTTTCTACTTATTCGAATTGAGAATGAAGATTGAATTTAGATGAAGTGTATCCACATTTGCATGGAGGGAAATTGGAAAATATTTAGGAAAAGCCACTACTCAGTACACCCAATCGAGAGTCGAATCCCAGTCATTGACATATCAGCCTATTGTGTGACACCTTGGACCATTCAACCACCAAAGTAGGTTTGCGTATATTGGCTAAGCCAAAGTGTCACAACCAGTTTGCTAATGGTGAATTCCTATCTGGCGGGTTGTTTTTTCATCTCTTTATTTTCTATAAATATTGACTTTTGAAACAAATTGGTTAACCAATTTACACACATAAGGTATTTTTTTGTATTTACTTGAATATAAAAATTTGATTTTCCTAGTATATATTTTAAAAATTAACTCATACTACATTGAGCATATTAAAACCCTATGCTGTGTGTAAAAAGTTCTTGAAGTTACTGTAGTAATAGATACCATACGAAAGACAAATTTGTTCATAGTTTGTATTAGGGCTGTGGAGTCTATGCCAAGCCTTAGATTCAGACTCCTCTATTTTACTACTGCCCGACTCCATAAATGGCTCAAGTATATTAATTAATAACATACTACCGTGGTAAATTTCTCCAATAAATATTTACTTCATGGGAAGCTTCTTTGGCAATGTGAATTTTTATTTAAATAAATGTGTCAATCAATTTATAAATATTGCTCCTAAAGCATGAAAAAATATAGCATTAAAATTCTTTATTTACCATATATTGTTAAGAGCTACCGGTTTTTATTTTGAAGCCAGAGTCGGTGCATTTTTACTGACTCCACCCAAAATTGCTTAAAGCTCAGTCTCCATAGTCCTGGTTTGTATAGTAGTTATATATATATATATATAATACTATCATTTATTAGCTTAAATTGTATTATATTATTAGTTTGCTTTCGAAATCTAATGACACAAAAAATGTAATTTTTTCAGGTGGTGAATTTTTTGTTTCTAATTACAGTACAAGAGATAGTGAAATTGGCATCAATAAAACGAGTTCAACTGTACACATTTCTGTTGCAACCTACATATAAGTTTTAAATTTTTTGAAAGAAAAAGACTTTACATCCATTACTGTTTCATGCCAGGCCTCTGTGGTTCGGATTCCACGTTAAACTGTAGGTCCTCCATTTAATCCCACAATCATCCTACCATTACACAGTAGCGTGTGTACAACCCGAACAGGTAGTAAGATGCGGTGCTAATAATAATATTACTGTTTCCAGTTCATGGCCCGGGTCAGTTTTTTACTCGTCATATTTTTCCACTACCAGATAATTAGGCCTGTCGTATCTAAAGAAAATACCTATATATTAAATACCAAATTTTTGTATCGCTTGAATTTCATCTTAAAAGTAAAAGATATAAAAGAAGTTCACCCTATGCAGACATCTGTTAGTGTGTATGGTGTATGTATTGAAACACTACCAACGACCAACTAAAATAAATCAAACCCATTGTTTTTGCTTACTTTGCCTATTATTAGAATAGAACCTTAATTTATTGTATCACAATTTGATAGTAGGATTTTCTTAAAAAAAATTAGTTCTAAGCAACAACAAAACAGATGTGTAATTTTGGTTTTACCAAATACTATTCCTTTATTAAGACCATAATCTGGTTATGTGAAAAAAAATCAGCATTACTAGGTTTTGGAAGTAAGCTAAAATTTAATTTATTTGAAGTATTTAACGAGCACTTTTTGAACCGACTGATTATACCAACACACAATAATTTCTATGAGTGAGAGCAAAAGGGCCTACCAATTTTTCCAGGAAAGGTTTCTTCACATACTCCCCATGTTTCTTTTATATACCACAATAAGCATGGGACCGACAGCTTTACTTCCCCTCCGAAGTTTTAATCACTCAAGAAAAATCATTTGAACCAAGCTGGGTGTGAACCCGTGAGCATTATAATACATTTAGAGATTACCTGTGGGTAGGTCAAAAAAGAAAAAGTAAAGAGATGCAAAATAACTATATTAACAAGTAGGTTTGAGCTTCTTTAATTCAAATTTCATAGGTAAATAGGCTACACAAGACAGTAACAGGAAACAAAGTTTGAGTAAGGTTATTTTATTTAAAGGAGTAATTTTAAGTAAACAACTCAAACATTAATAGTTTATATTCCAGAAAAAAAGTTAATTTTACTCTTTGGAATTCAAATTTACTTATCTCCAGCCTTGAGCAAATTACTAAACAGCAGGCATGGACATTAGAAAGACTGTACAAAATTTAACACAAACAGATAGTGTAAAACAATAGCGTAAAATTATCAGATACAAAATACTATAGTTACAGAATTCAACCATTGGTCGATCATCGAATGTCCTGCTGGAACTAATCACAACGAGAGAAGTAATATAAGAAAACTAAAAGGTTGATCTTATAATACTTGCAGCAATTAAATTAGAATTTTAGCCAGGGAGTAGATGAGATGAACTTCATATTAATTTGTGAATAAAATATCAAGTAGAAAAAATTAAATTATAATATCTGCTCTCCTCCCCCCTTTTAAACACGCATGACGTTCCTTGCAGCAAGATGATATGAAACACAGGAAGTAAATTTATATTAAACAAAGAAAATAATTATTTTATGGAGAGTTGCCCTCAGATGGTTGGTCCAAGCGGGGCCTTTTCCTAGAGCCAGTCTCTTCCGTTGTTTCTAGGTTCATGTGGTCCCGTTTCTTCTGAGAATGCTGTGAATGAACATCATATTAACTTAAAAATAACAATAACCAAAATTTAAATATTCTCTATACATAAACTATAGTATTTTATCCAATATTAACTCAAGGCAATACACCTACGAAGCTAAGCTTTTAGCCAGCATTTTGCTAAGTTAAGCTCATTTAAAATTAAATCAAACTTCCTAGTCATTAGAGATGACTTGGTGCAATACTTACTTTCTTATCCCATTGCTGGTGAAGATATCTTAAAAGGATGTTAGCTTTTTCAGTAACTATAACTGGAATTAAATAAAGTATACAATTAGATCATAACTATATTACCGGTACAAAAGTTTAACTATAATATGTAAAGAAAGGTAAATAGGAAAAGGTGAAATATTCTTATTTATTGGCACTTTACACGCACCACAAAAGTGTCATTACTGCCGAGAACACTTTAACTTTATCCTTCAGTGTCAAACAAAAGAGGACATTCATTACCGACTTAGCGTAACTCAATTCAAGGACAAACAAAACAACTTCAAAGTAATAATAAACCAGCCTGCATGCTAAAACTTAACATTGTCAAGATTCAAACACAAATTCCCACAGGACCCAAGGAGAGGTACACATGAGTAACTAACTAGACTTACTTTGTTCAGAAGGGTATTCCTTAGTAGGTAAGTAGACAGAAGGACGTTTAACACATGTCCTACTGCCACTATCCGTATGGAAACGAGCAAAATTATTTTCATCATATGAAGGTAAACCTTTCAAAAATTCTGCTACAGACTGAAACAAAAATAACAATTTGATAGGTTTCTCATTGTATTACCTTATGGTTGCAGCAATACTTCCTGATCCTTAGAATCAAGCCCTATTTTTCTCTATACCTACATTATTAGGCATGTTTATTCAAGAAATATGAAGCTGCAACTTGAAATGTATTGCTTGATACAAAAAGATATTTATGGTAGTATAACTTGCATCATTTCATAGTAACTGCTATAAATAATAGCACTCCAGTGGGCCTATGAAGTATTTACACATTTCACACCTGGATCTAAAGTAAAAATATTTTGATATCAATTAGGCCTATCATCTAGAAGATTGTATGGAGTAGAGCTGAGAAAAGTACAGAACTTAAAATATCTTGGAAGTGTGATTGAAGAGAAAGATGGAAGTAAAGAAGATTTAATGAGAAGAGGACAGCAGGGAGAGTTGTTCTCTAGGTGCTATGGAAAAGAGAAGTGCCCTTGAAGTGTAAGGAAGTATTGTACAGCTCATACTTTTTACCTATTGTAAAATATGCAGCAGAAACATGGAGAATGAATGTAAGAGAGACTAGGAAAGTGGCAGCCATGGGAATGAAGTTTGTGAGGAGCATGTTAGCTGTCACGAGGAGAAACAGGATTAGGATTGAATTTATCCAGGAAAGAGGGAGGTACAAGTAGTACATGAAATAGTAGAGGAAGCAAGACTGAGATGGTATTGTCATTTAATAAGGACGGAGAGGGAGAGGATGCCAAAGAAAATGTTGGAAATGAAGTATGTGGGAAAAAGACTGCAGGGGAGGCCAAGAAAGAGATGGGAGGAGCAGATGACAGAAAGTATTCAAGTGAGAGGAGAAGAATGGGAGAAATTAGGGAAGGAAGAGTGGTGGAAGGATAGAGGAAGATGGAGTCATTTTAATAAACTGACCCGGCCACAGGCTGGAAACAGTTGTTGATGCTGCTGATGATGATCTAGATGGAAGCTAGGACCTATTCCTAACTGGAGAAAGCCCTTCACTTTCACAGAGTGAGTCTCTTCACCTCTGTGCGCTTCATTTAAAACAAATTCTGAATCATCTGTTTCGGTGGCCACATGGTCTAAGGAGTCCCTCTCGCAAAAGACTGGATTGCTGATGATGGGGAAGATTGGAGTTTGAATCCCAGTATAGTGTAATGAGAGTGGTTTTTCCACTCTCCCGCCCACTGTCAACTTGTTGAGAATAGCTTTTCCTCGTAGTTGATAGTGGTACTCCTGGAGAAGGGAAAGATGGGCGAGAATCTTAAAGTAATGATAACTGAAATAGGTTAAACTATCCGCAAAATGTGATTAGTCTTAATTGGGAAAGAGAAAGATTATGTGTCCATACAGAAAGCACTTTTGTCAGTTTTATCACTTTGAGAGTTGTTTTTAAACTTATAATGGTACCTAGAAGAATTTAGGTATGATAATTTTTCCTTGGAGCCTAAAAGAAAATCACTAAGATTTATTTATTTTATGTAACCTGAAGGATACTACATAAAGCATAATTTGCTATTATCAATATGAAGATGGAGTACACAGTCAGGCTAAACACTGGTTGTGAAATGTAGAAATGTATTTAGCATAATATCTAGTATGCCAATTTTTTTTTTTTTTTTCATTGAGCTAGCGAATAGGGTAGTGTGCTTTATAATTTTAGCACTCTACAACTTGTATGAATGAAACAAGCCAATTTAATTAAAATTATACTTAACCTACATAAAAAAATCAAACTTTTTTTTTAGTTGAGATCAACATACAGAAATAGTCTTTGTTCATTCTTATGTTTTTGGATGCAAGGTGTTCCGCTAACAACATAGACCTAATTCTACTTCTTATTAAAAGTTATAAACCATGTTTTCTTACAATGTTTCAAGATATAAAATTAAGCTAACCTAATCACATTGAAGAATATTTTATAAAAATTACATTCAAAAAAGAATGTGTTTGTAATATTTGTTCATACATCAAAAGTTAAATTTTGCTCCATTTTAATAGATTACCAAGTGAGAGATTAGCTTGTGCCATCAATGGGACCAAAAATCTTGCTGGATGTGTTAAAAAAAATCAAGCTAGGATAGGTTAAATTTTGGTGCATTTGAAAAGAAGTATAAATGTGAAGATTGAAAGTACCAAGAAGATGGCAGTAGATTAATATTTGTAACTGTCCACCCCAACTGTAAATTATATCTAGTATACTTTAAGAAATAGAAAGCATCAAGTTAGGGTATAATTTGTGCAGATTGCCAATGTTATTTAAACTTTTTTTTTATAAATAGCCTCAATGCAGCTTAAAACAAATCTATTTATTAATAATAGTTTTTTTAATCTTTCATAATATAATGTAACTAAGCTATTTGTAATATGGATGACACAAACATGGAATGTTTTTTTTATTTTATAAATTTTACAGATTCTAGAAAAGATAATTTTTCGAGCTATCAAGAATAAAATAAAATATTGACAATGATAAAGTAATCTCCAGATGTATTGCTAAAAAAAAAGTACATATTAATTAAAACAAAGAAACATGATAGGACACTACATGATGACCCAACCCACATAAATTAACCAAAATACGCTGAATTATAAAAGGTGTAGCTAACGTTATACAAATTAATTTTTCCACGCATATAAAGCAAAATACTTAAAAACGTATGATCTGTTATATTAAAATACATATTTAATTTTACCATTTTGAAACTACTATATGTCATTCAATCACTACACAATTTTTAGAACAAATTCAGTATAGAGAGCAGCACATGTTTGGTTTAAAGTTTACCTTCATCATAAAATATGCCTAAAACCACAACAACAAAAACTTTCTAATAAGCCCCGATCTGTTTGATAGCGCTAGTATTGAAGTCTAAATTATAATCACGGTTATTAAAATTTAAACCCCAACACTAAATAGGTACGATTTTTTAGTTGTACCAAGGCTACACTTTCATAAAGATTATTTTTTAATAGAAATCTAACAGTTAGTTTGTTGATTTGTTTAAAGTTATTTTCAATTGGTTTTGTAAGTTTTGACACGTGTAAAACCTTTTCTACAAACTCTGCATGCATAAGGCGCTTTACTGTATTATTCTACTCTAGGACTAATTTAATCTGTATTTAATATAACTAAATTAGCCAGTTCAAATGTTTGGTTATAAGAAAAAGTGCAATTTCATATTAATAATAAGTAGCCCAAATCCTAATCAACGTTGTAGGAAATAAATGTTCTAAATTTCAATTCGTTAACTTAAGTTTTAGGCCTTTGTGTCTGAGCGATCTGTTTAATAAACCTTAAAATTAAATTAAAATGTAATTTAGTTCCGGAGGACCAGTTTTAGTCACACTAAAACATAGGTGGGATATGACCGTTAGTATAAAAAAATGTAATTTGTGGAGCCTACCTTTGAGTGATGTCTTTGGCTGGATATCCGGTACAATCTGAGTTCCAGTGGCGTGCGGTGACTTTTCTCAAAGAGGACTAGGTTTGAAGACACCTTTCATTATGGGGTTAAAGATGAATACTCTCCATATAATGTACAATATGTTAACTTAGCAAATACACTTTTACAGGTCATAGGGTAGGCAATTTATCTCCCTCCAACCGATTCACAATATTTAGACATGGAATAAACAAACAAATATATAAATAACCAAAACATGGAAAAAAATAAACACATAAATAATTACGTGTATAGTCTTTCATTTTTGTTTTAGCAGAAATGTCTGGAGTTGGCCTACTTTTCATTATTACTTGCTGCTTTTCTTCAAAAGTGAGGGCTCCAAACGAAACTGCGAATAATCGGTCGAGAGCACAGCATTGAGAAAGGTGATCGGCACTGCTACTTCCCACTGAACTACCTTCACTAACCCTGCTACTGGTCTCAGGTCCCTTCCCCAAGCTTTGTTGTGAGGGAACAGTTTCCAAATCCGAGTCCCCTTCCATAGTTCACACTTTCAAACACTGTCAAACTAAATTGACAATCGAACACTTTAACACTTCATAAGATCTCTTTCATCAATGAGAACAATTACATAAGCTTAACAACCACAACATTACCACTTATAAGAAGCAAACCAAAATTACATTTACCTGTGACAGAACGCCAAGTGTTAGCATATATCTTATTATAGAGATGGACTAGGCTGGTTTCACCTAGTCCTTTCCCCGGTAAGAGCCGATAAGACTCGAGCGCTTCCGATGTTAGTTGGGAGAGGGGAAGGGGTCCACGCAAGCAGCGGGAATATCATCTAGTATTGTGACAGCGCTTCTGATGTTAGTGTGTTGTCATTGTAGAGAGGGAAGGGGGTGTGGGGGCAGCGCACAAATAGCTAGAATATCGTTGAGTAATGTGACGCAAATTGAGTCTCAGATAGATTTTATTTTATGCTTTTATTTCCCGTTAAAATTTAACTCAAAATAAATAAACTAGAAATGTCTGGAGACTAGCCTAGTCCTACTAGTCCATTGACGGCACGCCACTGCTGAGTTCGATGGACTTATCTCCGAGTATTATCTTCTTATTAATTAATTCCCCCAAACAATAGCATTTTTAGAGTAAATATAAAATATAACATACAGATTGAACATTATTAACACATTATATACAACATAGCCACGCACTAAATCATTAACACAGAAGATTTGATAAGTTTTTCTTGGGAAGGAGAACGAGAGTATATAACCGACGTGTGACTGAGAATTGTGTTCAACGCACCCACACTGTTTGTAGAGTCCCACACGCCAGGTGTAACAGGGTGGACTTTTGGACGGTGGAAGAGGTTAGGGGGTGGCAGATTCCGAGAAATATACAGGTACGCAGAGTAGAGAGAAGGGAAATAGGGGGGAAATAACCAGTAAACGGTACCTAACAACGAACAGTGTTTTTAAGTGACCATAGCGAATAATGGAATATTCAACACTTTGAATTTTAAATCTAGTAGTGTTTCATTCTTGGAAAGTCTTGGTTGGTATTAGATAGTCATGTAAAGTTATTAGTTTTACCTTTCACTGCTAAGCACCGTGTTGTTTTATACCCGGAAGCTGTGAGATGCACCCAATGTGGAAAAATGCCAGATCTGGCCCAGAATTGTTATTGGTTAGCTCTGGAAATGCCAGATTTGCCCCAGATCGGCCCCGGTTCTGGGCATATCTGGCTCAGCTCTGGTCAGATTTGAATTTTCCACATGGGACGTGTGGCTTGCGCGAGTGGCCTCACAGTGGAAAGGGGAGGTTTGGCAGGAACAGCTAACCAATCAGAATATTAGTTCTTGGTGTCTGTTTTTTATATATTGAGAAGGGAAGCGTTAGACGCGCTACACTTCCCGGTTAGCATGTGAACTAGATAGACGTACTAGGGGGGGACTTCACTAATAGCAGTTACTTTCGTTTAGGGCGTTAGAGATGGGTGAAAGGAAAGCGAGATCAACATGGTGTATATGTAACGTGACCAGACGTCCCGCTTTGAGCGGGACAGTCCCACTTTGGGGAAATGTGTCCCGCTGTCCCCAAGATTTTCCATGGGACGCACAATTGTCCCGCTTTGGAGGGTAGTCCATTTTGTGAACTACATAAATTAATAAAAACGTTGTTATGACTCGTCTAGACACTCAGTGCGCCAGCCCAGTGCCTATCAGTCCAGTCTAGATGACGTGAATCCCCCTCCACCGTACCACACCAATGTACCCACAGCTACAGAACTACAGTATTCGTTCTGACTCAAGCCTCCTTCGGAAGTATTCGGTTGGACTCGTTAGTCGTCAACGTTAGTTAGCAGTACACAGGATTATTTATAGATCATTAGACCGACCAGTAACCTAAACTGTGTTTATTTATTTCGAAAGAGTTGTGTTTACTCTTTAGAAAGTTGTGTCGTATGCATTTAAGTTTGCAAACAAATATATTTAATAATGCCAAAAAGAAAGTGCTCTTTCAACGCTGACTTACGGGCTAAATATCCGTTCATAAAACTTAAAAGTGAAGCGAACAGTAGTGATGTCGTGTGTGAAAAATGTCGTACTGAGTTTAGTGTTGCGCACGGAGGTTCCTGTGATGTGGAAAAACATTTAAAATCTCATCGGCACGTAGCTTCAGACCAGGCTGCTTGTTCTAGTAAATCTATTTCTTTGTTTTTCAAAAGTAATGTGCCGTCCAAGAAAGATCTCGAAGTTTCTGCTGCCGAAGGTGTCTGGGCCTATCACACTGTACGAGAAAATCACAGCTTTCGTTCCAATGATTGTGCTTCAAAAGTAATAAGTACGTGCTTTGAACCAAAGTTTCATTGTGCCAGAACAAAATCGCAAGCCATTGTAACTCAAGTATTTGCACCATTGGCTGATTCACAACTTAAAAGGGGGTTGGAAAATGCAAATTATGTTTCCTTAATGACAGACGCATCTAACCACGGGTCACAAAAAATATTACCCGTGTTGGTGAGATATTTTGATAAGTTTGATGGGGTGAAAGTAAAAATATTGGACTTACGGTCTCAGCCTGGGGAAACTTCCGAAATTATTGTCAGTTATTTAAAGGACTTGTTGCGAAAGCATAACCTAACAGACAAAATAATTTCTTTCAGTGGGGATAACACAAACTGTATGTTTGGTGGTGCAGGAAGAAAAGGAACAGAGAATGTTTATCGCAAATTGGAAACTTTTTTGCAAAGGGATATTGTGGGTATTGGATGTGCTTCGCACATTATACACAACGCTATATTAAGTGCGTCTGATTGTCTGCCAGTAGATGTAGAAGTAGTGGTTGTGAAAATATATTCACACTTCTATATTTACACAGTAAGGGTGGAAAAATTTAAAGAAATTTGTGACACCATCGATATTGAGTACCAGAAAATGTTGGGGTACAGCAAAACACGATGGCTAGCGCTAATGCCTGCCGTGGAAAGAATTTTAAAATTGTATTTGCCACTTAAGGAATACTTTCTGAGTCAACCTAAATGCCCCGTGGTTTTGAAGACATTCTTTGAAGATGAACATTCATTAATGTGGTTATATTTCATACACAGCCAAGCAGCTACCTTCCAAAACTCAGTTTTAAAAGTGGAAGGTCAGAATGTTTCTGCCATCGAGGTTACTGCGGAGATAAAAACAATGAAAGAGAACCTTCAAAATAAGATTATCACTAGATTTATTCCTCATGTACTGCGCAACTTAATGACAAACAACTGTTCAGGACCTGAAAAAGAGGATTTTACCAAGACTATTGTAACATTTTACGAGACATCATTACAATATTTAGAGCAGTGGACAACGCATTTCGAGGACTTGGAAATGTTTGAATGGGCAACTCTGAAAAAAAATCCAGAATGGTCTGATGTTCAACTAGCCGTAGACTACCTTATTGATAAAAAACACTTCGACGCGTCTTCTGATACGGAGCTTTTTGATGAAATGACTTGTGTAAATAAATACATTGAGAACCATATTTCAGTGTGGAATGATAACAAATTAGAATCTGATAAACGGTGGCTTGAACTGCTTAAACATTTGAGAGAAAACTCCATAAACCATCAGCACATCAGTAAAATCGCAGAATATGTACTAGCACTGCCAGGAAGTAATGCAGCTGTTGAGAGAGTTTTTTCTGCAATGACAAAAGTGTGGACATCGGAGAAAACCCAACTTAGGGTGAGCATTTTAAGGTCAATATTAGTGACAAAAATTAATTTTGACTTGAGTTGCCAGGACTTTTATTCAATGTTACGGTCCTCACCAGCACTGTTAAAACAAATAAGTTCAAATACAAAGTATGAGTATGATGATTGAGTCTGTATGAAACATAAAAATGTACGCTTAGAATGTTGATGCTAAAATTTACTGAGTAAATAAATATAATGTGCTTTCTTTTCTATTTACTTGTATGTCTTTAGAGGTTTGTTTAAACAACAACAACATCAAAATAATTGTAAAAATAAACATCTAAATTAACTGTCCATACGTTTTCAATCACAGCCCCCACCCCCACAAAAAAAAAGTGTAGGCTTTGTTTTCTACTTGTTTTAAACAAATTACCACAAAACAGCAACGTCCGAACTCAGCTAAATACGAAACTTTTAACTTATACCTTACTTGCAGGGGTCATGGATGGCCTCAAAATACGATTTTTCAGGCTTAATTTTTTTTTAATCTGGGGGGAGGGGGGTTCCTCAGCCCCACTGGAGAGGTCTTCCATACCGATTATATTCCCCAAACCCCCTGGTATAAACATGTCCCACTTTAGGGCAGAGCAAATCTGGTCACGTTATGTATATGTGCCCCATGTGGCTGAATTAACATAGCTTATATACCGCAACTATGTCATAAAGTTTAAGTTTAAATTAATATTTTTTAACACAGAATATGAAGTGGCTAAAGTTTAATATGATTGCTATAGATGGAAAGTGGAACATTATCCTTGTAATGTCTGCTGGCTAACAATACAGCATTTAATTCAACCTATACATAGTATAACTTCTTGTTATAATAAAAAATCTCTCCACCCCGACCATTATTAAATAAAAACAAGATGAATCTGAGCGGCTCTACCTAACCAACTGAATGCCGTGGATAAAACCAAGATAAAAAGATGGAGACGAAGATTCTGACTAGTTAGACAAGTCTTACTACTTGTTTTGGTTATGCACCTATGTACTAATTAACAACACAAATGTGTTAAGGATACGGGAGGTTGAATCTTAGAGGAAGTGTACCATCATTTGTGTGCAGTGGAGCAGGAACGTTTTTATTTGAGGGGGTAAGGGGGTTAAAAATAATCATATGGTTTTATAGGGGATAGAATATTTTAGATAAAAAACACACAGGAAAATGTAATACAACTCAAGGCTGTAGCCAGGGGTTTTTTGGGAGTTCAAACCCCCCGCGAAATTTTATGAACGAAATATAACAATATCAAATATAACAATATCAAAATTAATATACAAATACAAATTAGGGGTGTGACAAAGAAAACCTTCCCCTTTAATTATAAACCATATTTACAATCAATTAGAGTAACAAAACAAATATTATTTACTCTTATTCTGTTGATGTACGTACAGTTGTGCCAACGTTGAATTTATTTATTTTCACTTCCCAAATAAAATAACTTTTAGCTTTCTTTAACATGGTAAAAACTCAACAAGATGATTAGAATTTTAAAATATACATATATTTTGGTCTTACCTCTGTATAAAACAATAAAATTCATTTTACCAGATATCAAAATGTGAACATTTTATTATTTGGCAATGAATACAAACTATCGCTGTGTCGTAGTCTTCAGTGGTTACAATTTGAACTAATTGTCAGAAAGTTGCAAGCTACGCTACCAGAATGAGCCTCTAGCACATGATGATATGATTGTTTCCTTGCTTCTTAATTGCCTAAGCGCGCGATTCAAGAATTATACCCCTATATTGGATTCATCTTTGTTTTGGAAGATTTATTCTTGAAAGAATTCGAACGTTTTCAAATGACGGGAGACAGAAGTAGCCCGAACAATTAAAAGAGAGATACGAGGCTTGATAACCTAAGATCTTGAGTGACAATGGTGTGTTTCATGTCCATGGAGTTGGAAATTGAATAAATTACGTGTGAGAATTGTGTTGCATCTCAGGAAATAATTTTAAACATGAATCTGAAGTGTGAGGAATCTACAGAAATGAAGTTGGGAGTTGCCAATTACTAATTTATGTAAATCCACTACAAGCAAAATCTCACGAACTATTCAAGGTATTTTCTCGAGAAGCGATTTTTTTTAGAAATCCTTGTAACATCAAATTTAATAAACAATTATATCTACCAGAATCAACAACACTCAGTGAGCCAGCATATTTTAAATGAATACACAAAAAAATCAACTCAATCTATTCTTCAATCAAGAAAATTATACTTCAAAATAATTATGATAGTATTTGATTTTTGAACATCCTAATTTTCTGGCCTTTTGTCCTTCATGGAAATATAATATAAAGACTATTTTTTAATTACTGAAACCTAATTGTATATCATATAACATTTATTTATACCTTTCATTGTTTAAATTATAACATATTTTATTTTTGTTAAAAAATGATCGGATTTTATAATCAAATTTAAACAATATAAATCTACTTTTTTTTTATTCGAAATAATCTACTTCTGGTCAAGTGAAATATTATCATAGATTTCATCTATTTTGCTTCCTGTAAACTTGTAGGATTACGTTAATCATAACGTGTAAGTGGAGTTTCACAGGAGGGTAGTAGGTAATTGCAAGGAAAATATAATACAAGGAAGTGAAACATTTTTTTTTCTTTATTAAATGTTTAACCTCATACATGATACAACTCAAGGTAATATATATACTTGCTTTGTTGAATATGTTGTTTGTATTTTTTTTCTTCTCTACTTTTTTTATTGTTGAGATGAAAAACTAGAGGTGGAACATTGTGATTGTTGGCCTAAGGGTCAAAGTGATAAGGTACTTTAAGGTTGTAACTATCCAAAGCCCCTCCCCAGTGGTCCCGAGATCATAGAGTCGCCGTGCAAATGAACTAGACTATTTCAGAGCCAGATGATAGGTTTCGAATATAAATGGAAGAAGTGAAGTTGTCTGAATTATAATACATAGTGGGGAAAGCCAGGCCTCCACCGTGGTTAGGATTCCACGTTAAACTGTAGGTCCTCCATTTCATCTCACAATCACCCTACCATTACACATTAGCGTAAGTGCGTATAACCCGAACGGGTAGTAAGACGCGGTAATAATAATAATAATAATAATATAATACATAAAATTTTTTATTATCATAAAATAATTTTTTCTTTATTATATAAAAGATTTTTTTTTCCACAGGGGCTGTGTTATCATTAAAAAAATCACTTCAAAGAGCTTCTAGAGGTGTTAAATATTTAGAAATTTTCATAGCCTTTAGCATTTTGGGAGTTATTTTACCATAAAAAAACACTTCACAGAGCTTCAAAAAGGGTTTAATATCTAGAAAATGTTCAAGCCTTCAGCAGTTAAGGGGTTATTTTACCATGAAAAAATCCACTTCAGAATGGTTATAGAACTGTTTATCATTTAGAATTGTTTCTAGCTTCCAGCAATTGGGGGATGTGCCCGGTCAACCCCCCCATGAAATTATTCGCTAGCTACGGCCTTGATACAACTGTCTTTCTCACTACACGGGTGATTGATTCTGAGAAATACTCGCACAAAACGAAAACACGCAAAGGAAATTGATTTTAACATAGGTGAAATAGGGAAAAGTAAATAAAAACCTAAAACTTATAACTGAATGCAATTTTTATTAATTTATCTGACTAGTACAATACTATAATTATCTCACACCTATTGTCAATCTTCAATCCCCTGATATATGTAAACAAATGCTATTTTTAATTAATTCATCTAATACAATTCTACAGGTATACTTACTGTTAATCTTCAATCTGGAATATCACTCTCTTACTTTCTTGAAGGCTCTTGCTCTCTTGATTGCCCTGGGATGGTAGGCTCTTGCTCTCTTGATGGTCCTGGGACGATAGGCTCTTAATCTCTTGACTGCGCTGGGATGGTAGGATCTTGATCTCTTGATGGCCCTTGGACGATAGGCTTCTGATCTCTTGAAGACCCTGGGACGGTAGCCTCTTGCTCTCTTGATGGCCCTGGTACGGTAGGCTCTTGGTGTATTAAAGGTCTTTGGATGGTGGTCTCTTGTTCTCTTGACAGCCCTTGGACGATAGGCTCTTTCTCTCTTGAAGGCCCTTGAACGGTACGCTGTTTATCTCGTGAAGGTCCTTCGACGGTATGGTCTTGTTATCTTGATGGCCCTCAAACAGTGGGCTCTTGCTCTGTTGAAGGCTCCTGGACGGTATGCTCTTGCTCTCTTGAAGGCCCTTGGATGGTAGGCTCTTGCTCTCTTGAAGGCCCCTGGATGGTAGACTCGTGCTCTTCTGACAGCCCTTGGACGGTAAGCTTTTGCTCTCTTGAAGGCCTTTGGACGGTAAGTCTTGCTGTCATGAAGGCCCTGGGACGTTAGACAAACAATTTTCAACTTTTTTGATGAAATAAGACTCAGCTGAAGGACAGCATTCTTCCTCTCTCTATAGAGTTATTATTAGCACCACGTCTTACTACCAGTTCGGGTTGTATGCACCTACGCTAATGTGTAATGGCAGGGTGATTGTGAGATGAAATGAAGGACCTACAGTTTAACGTGGAATCCGAACCACGGTGGAGGCCTAGGCCTGGCATTCCTCACATTCACAAGATGTCTTGTCAGAGGTGAAGGAAGGGTTTGGTTATCAGATAAATCTTTGCCGGGACCGAGAATTGAACCCTGGCCGCCAGCATAGAAGTCTGACACCTTACCTCTAGACCGCCAGGTCACCTCTATAGAGTTCTTTGTAGCAAGCCAAAGAACTCTGAATATCTCTGGCAACTTTGGTACTTCTATCCATGTTAGGGTCTTTCTCTCCAGTGATTATAACTGCATTGTCAATGTGCTTAAATAAATCAGCAAATTGTTTTGTTGAACGTTGTTTGATTGCCTCAACATAGTAAGGCTCTTCCTCTTCATTCTTCATGCCATTCTCAATTTTTAGAAGATTGGTGAGTTCTGTTTAGTGGAATTGGAGCAATTCATCCATATTTGCCTGGTCTATGTCTTAAAATCCAACAGATCTTGCTATGTCAACTATGTCAACTATGTCATGTCTTGAATTGGAAAGCTCGTGTTCAGGATCAAAATCATGAGAATCCGAAAATTCAGGCCAAATATTTATCCAAACTCCATACATACAGGACTGTTTAACTTCTGCCCCTGAATCTCCAATGTTGTCAATACCTCCTTCCCCCAAACCAAACTGTACAGTAAAGTTCATCGTCCCCACTAAAATGTGCGTGCACAAGGTCACGCCACTACCACACAGGGTGACTGCGCCATTACAGTCGACCAAGCGTTATATTTGTTATTTTGTTTGAATTGTGTTATAGTGAAAATGCATAAGTGAGATTGCGTATAACAAGGGATACCTACATTTAACGGCCCCATTGTGTATTTTTGTCATTTATTTTAGCCAGGCCAAACATTAGAATTAATACACACAAAAAAATTAAGAAATATTATGTTTGATGCGGCTCAGCTAAAAATTATGAAACACTGAAAATTAAAGTATGTTTCCATACACCTTTGCCCTATAATCGCTACTAGCTATAAAACTATTGCTCCATTTTTAATATATTACCAAGTGAGAGATTAGCTTGTGCCATCAATGGGACTAAAAATCTTGCCGGATGTGGCAATAAATTGTGCTGGATGTACTAAAAAATTCAGCTAAGATAGTTTAGATTTTGGTGCATTTGAAAAGATGTATAAATGTGAAGATTGAAAGTACCAAGCACATGGCAGTAGATTAATATTTGTAATTGTCCACCCCAACTGTAAGTTATATATAGTATACTTTAAGAAATAGAAAGCATCAAGTTAGGCTTTAATTTGTGCAGATTGCCATTGTTATTTAAACTTGTTTTTATATAAATAGCCTCAATGCAGCCTAAAACAAATCTATTTATTACTGATAGTTTTTTTAATCTTTCATAATATAACGTAACTAAGCTATTTTTAATATGGATGACACAAACATGGAATGTTTTTTCTTTTCTTTTATAAATTATACATATTCTAGAAAAAATATTTTTTCGAGCTATCAATTCAGTACAGTGATCTTTATTTTAAACTGGATGGATATAAACAAACGTATTGCCAAGGTCAAAATCGTGACGCTCAAGTTTATCATCTGCTATATTTGGTAGTTGGAGCTGGGGGGTTAGGGGAAGATTTAACGTTTTCTTTAAATGTTCTTATGCGAAAACATGTCCCTAATCAAGGCCTTACCCAGAGGAGTGTTTGGGGGTTCAAACCTCCCGCGAAATTGTATGAACAAAATATATATGGCTTTATTTATGGTTAATACAATATCAAAATTAAGATACAAATACAAATTATGAGGATGTGTTATTATAAAAAAAACCTTCAGAGAGCTTCTAGAGGTGTTAACTATTCAGAAATTTTCCTAGTCTTCAGCATTATGAGGGTTATTTTACCATAAAAAAACACTTCACAGAGTTTCAAAAAATGTTTAATATTTAGAAATTTTCCAAACCCTCGGCAGTTAGGGGGTTGTTTTGCCATGAATAAAATCCAGTTCACAATGATTCAAAAACTGTTTATCATTTAGAATTTTTTCTAGCTTCCAGCAATTGAGGGATGTTCCCCCCAATTCGCCCTGAAATTATTGTTTCTCTACGGCCTTGTCTCTGATGAATAAAAGTGTTGGGGTGACCTGGCGGTCTAGGGGTAAGGTGTCAGACTTCTATGCTGGTGGCCGGGGTCCAATCCCCGGCACCAGCATAGATTTATCTGATTACCAAACCCTGCCTTCACCTCTGACAAGACATCTTGTGAATGTGGGGAATGCCAGGCCTCCACCGTGGTTCGGATTCCACGTTAAACTGTAGGTCCTCCATTTTATCTCACAATCACCCTACCATTACACATTAGCGTAAGTGCGTATAACCCGAACGGGTAGTAAGACGCGGTAATAATAATAATATAATACATAATTTTTTTTATTATCATAAAATAATTTTTTCTTTATTATATAAAATAATAATAAAATAATAATAAAAGTGTTATTGTTTGAAAATAATGAAGTACTATACCACACTTAACTGAAGAATCATTTACATTAAAGGATATATAATTCAATTTTGAGGTAATACTGTAAAATACGAATAAAATCTGAAATATATTTAAATATGTAGTTATCATCCATGCTGTTTACATATTATATTAAAAGTTCGATAAATATAATGAATATGTATCTTAAAACTTGATTACATTTGTTTGAATGACAAAATGTTTGTAGTTGCCATACGGTCAAACGATCACTTAGGTTATACTTAGCACCACGTCTACTGCCATTCGGGTTTTACGCATTTATGCCAATTACGCAAATGTGTTAGGGATGAATATGGTTGATTCTAGATGAAGTGTACTCACATTTGTTTGGAATGAGAGTTGTAAATGTTTAGGAAAAATCCCCCTCAGTGCAACCAACCGGAATCGAACCTCAATCTCCCTGTCATTGGCAGTCCATTCTAGTGCGAGAGTGAAGCCGTAGACTAGAGGCTGGCAACATTTTTGATGTTGTGGGATTTATAAGTTTTAAAAAAATGTTTGGCTAATTTGAAATAAAGTAAAGCAAAAAAAAAAAGTTCAATTTTACATTTCCCAAATAGTAATTAGCTATTAAGTCTGTTTTTTGGACAAATTGTTTGTTTGCTAAATATTTTGTGGGCTAGATAAAATCAGTCAGTAGATTGCTGACCCTTGCCTTAAATAAGTTGATCACCAAGTGGGTACCTTCAATGTCACTCATCAGCGTAACAATTTATTGTGAGAATATATTACATACTGATGCCAGGCCTCCACCGTGGTTCGGATTCCACGTTAAACTGTAGGTCCTCCATTTCATCTCACAATCACCCTATCATTACACATATATCGTAAGTGCGTATAACCCGAACGGGTAGTAAGACGCGGTGCTAATAATAATAATAATATTACATACTGTGTATTGTGGAAATAATGTTTTGTACTACGAAAACTTTCTCCGTCAAAACTCATTTGTGACTCCCCAAACCATTTCTAAGCTAGGCCTATATAATAGATAAGTAAGGTTGTGCCGGATCTTATCTCAGCGCTCGGACAAGAACACAAATCATCCACTTCCTTTCTACTGTACGACTGCTCCAAAAATCTCCGGAGCATAAAGGAACAAGGTTGCCCCGGACCTGTTACAGCGCTGATCTGTATCAGAGTTGAGAAGCAAGATAATTTTTGGACCTGTTACAGCGCTGCCTGGGACAGAGAGACGAGGAAAAAGTTTACTCCGGACCTGTTACAGTGTGTATTTGATCCGTGGACCAGTGAAAAAAAGGAACAGCTCCTTTAGTCTGTCAGGAACATGTTGTGAATGTAACGTCAGAGGAGCAGTGACAAAGGAGCAGGTTGTGATTTTACAACCCATCCCTAGTTCAAACGATAATTTAGGTTATAGGCTTGTAGGAAGTACGGTATCTATTAAAACTTAACTGTTTAAGAATCCCAATTTGTAAGGCTTTAATTCGTACCACAATACTATAATATATTATAGTATTTAGTTACGATAATAGGCCATTTAGCATGGAAGCAGAAATTCACCTTTTGGAAGTTATTTTATCCCACCTAAACACTAATATAGAGTAGGATTCTGGTAAAGCCTTCTAAACGAGATTCCTTCAAACATCAACGTATAGATTATCCTACATCAACTTATTTAAAGAAAAAACTCACCAGGTTCGAACTTTCTTATGCTCTTCAAAACTTTTACTAACAATTTATTTCACTTAACTAATCACACATTGATTTATCTCATATATTCAATCAAATTAATGGACGATGTCAAAATGCCACTTTGCCTTGTGTGGATGTAGGAGAAAAAGATTTACCCTAAAGTTTTGTTCTTTCCTACACAATGGTATGCAGACGACAGCTCGAAAATTTCAGCCACAAATGTCAATCCAGTTATATTATAGAGATCAATGATCTATATTCCACTCACGGTAGGAATTACTCTCTGAAAGGTCTTTTTTAATTACCAATATACTACTATGTAATAGATTTATGGTAGGGAAAAAGACCTTTCAGAAAACAATTCCTACGGTGAGCGGACTTTAGACATCTAGTATAATATAGAAATCTCTGGATTGTATCCATGATGCCATGAAAGAGATCTGTGGCATTGTTTAATTGGCTCTCTCTATAACACTTGAGTGAAGTCCAATTGAGGAAAAGATTCGAGAATTATATGATTGTCCTGTCATTTCATCCTCGAATTACATCGCGTGAACATCACTGCCTGCTGGTATAAATTGGTATTATATCAATATAATTAATAGTATGTCAATTAAAACTATTTGAAATACACTCATTGTTGAGGCATGAAAAAACAAGTATTTTTTTTATTGTTTATTGTTATTAAATTGAATACATATTAAGAATTACAATCAATCTCTTTGAGCAAAGGTCAGAATGCAGATCTTATAGTAACATATATTATATTGCAGACATTAGCACAATATGGAGTACATCAATTACAAAATACTTTAAATGGTTTAAAATAATTTAATTTTTTAAACATACAAACAATTATTCATGCTTTTCTTTTAGCAATAGGCTATGACAATACAGTATTTTTTTACTAGACAATTTTCGTATTCTTTTAACATTTTCTACTAGTGTAACATGGTATTACAGATAATGATATTCTATAATAACCTTAGCATTTAACACCTATGCATACATAAAATAGATAATATTCAGAATATAATGCTGTTTAAGGTAGACGTACCAGTAGCTGACAGAGCTCCTATAGCTGACACTTCATTAATATTTCCTTAAAAATAAGCAAACTCTACTTTCAACTAAGTTCTGTGAGCATCCAAATTAAAGCCTGTTAATTTCTTGACAATAATCTTAAAGACCTGTTCTTTGAAAATCAAAAATGCAATCAATATGTTTGAAGTACTAAAGTGATGTATCAGCTTGTCTTCATTGTTTATCTTTGCTAGAACTACTAACTAAGAGGTAAGTAAACTTCATTTTATAATAATTTGCTAATCTGAGGGTTTTTATGAGAGTTATAGTGTTTATCTTTTCAGTAAACATTTGAATAAAGTAAATGGTATTGAAAAATACCATAATCCATCATATTAAACCTTTAACAATGGGTGTCAGGCATGGGTACATCAAAACTAAAGATGTCCCAATTGCTGACACCCATGTCATCCTTTGGTACATGTATACTTTTTTTAAATGTTGGACTTGAATATCTCAAATATATACCCATGTGTTGGCAAACAGGCCTATTGAATTTTTTTTTACCTCCCACTACCAGAACCAATAGCTGACACCCATGTCATCTATTGGTGCAACAATGTGTCAGGCACAGGTTCATTGATTTTCAGTTATCGAAATTCTTTTACCTATATAGTTTAGCAGTAAAACTCGTGTTTAGAAGAGGGATAACTTATTATATAAGATCAATTGTAAAAATTGTTAAGTTACATTCATTGTTGTAGTGGCAATATTGGTCTACCCAAACATTAGAATCAATAAAGAGTCCAATATCTAGGCTTAGTCATTTTAATTTAAGTAGTCATTTAGTTTATTTACATTTTTTTAATTTCACAAAATGGCAAGGGAAAAAAAAGATACTTCAATACCCCGAAGAGAGCATGCATTTAGCAATTGAAGCTGTACAAAAAGGCTCTCCAATTGCAACTGCTGCAAAGATATTTAAAGTACCAAGAGTCACACTCATGTACAAGGTGAAAGGAAAAAACCCTGTTAGTAGAAAAATGGGCCTAGAAACCATATTCACCAGCAATGAAGAACAACTTGTTGATTGGGTGTTGAAAACGGCTAAGGCTGGTTTTCCAGCTACAAAAGAAATATTTGTAGGAAGTGGTATGATGGGTTTAAACAGAGACATCCTGAAATTAGTGAAAGAGTATCACAAAACTTGACTATCAGTAGTCGTAATGTAACAGAAAATAAATTAAGAAATTGGTTTGATGAAGTCCATGCATATTTGGAGGAAAACAATTTGACTGAAATTGTACAGGATCCAATGAGAGTTTTTAATGCTGATAAGTCAGCTTTTTTTTTGAACCCAAAAGGGAATCGTGTGTTGGCTGCAAAGGGAGACAAGTCTGTCTAGTAAAGTGCAAATAACGATGAAAAAGAATGTCTTACTGTTTTGGTGAATGGAATGGCTAGCCTCACTGCACCTCCAATGATTATCTTTAGATATGTGAGAATACCAACTATATTAGCAGAAAGCGTACCTCAAGACTGGGAAATCGGTAAATCAGAGAGTGGATGGATGACAAGTGAAACTTTTTACGAGTACATAACAAATATTTTCCATCCATGGATAGTAAAACAGAACATTGAAATACCTGTCATTTTGTTTGTAGATGGACATACCTCTCATCTATCCCTGCATCTTAGCCAATTTTGTTCAACCAATGGGATAGTTCTAGTAGCACTATTCCCAAATGCTACCCATCTGTTGCAGCCCATGGATGTAGATATAGTTTTTGACCACCCAGTGTCTGATGTATTTGAAAAGTAAGGCCTAACTTATTTAAAAGTGGATACATTAAGTTAGGTAGGTACAGTTGATGAAAAAACATTTGCTCTTAAAATTATTAGCCTTACTTTAGATTATACACCTAAACATGTCTTTGTATGTTTAACAATCTATAACAGTAGCCTAAACTACCTTTATTTTATTACTATGTGATATAAAAAATAATAAATTAATGTAATTACTTAATTCGTTAAAGCAAATTACAGAAATTCATGACATCTATGTATAAAATTATCATGTATAAATCTATATCCTAAATAAGCAAATAAATATGAATATGTCAGCTATTGGATCACTACATGTCAACTACTGGTACATGAGCAAAATGTGACTGTCAGCTACTGGTACAGTGTCATAGTAACGTTATATTTAATTTTAAAAATGTCAATATACATATTTGAAAGTTTTAATAGACTAACTGCATTTAAAGTAGTACGGTCTATCTAATGATGCATTCATTCATTATTTTCTTCATCTAACTCCTTTAATATCCTGGATGAGAAGTAAATTTATTCTAAAAGTGTCAGCTACTGGTACGTTTACCTTATACCCATGGTAACGATTTAAAAAGTCACGCTGGTATGAGATTTTCACTTTTGTCAAGATTCGATTAGATGGATTTTAAGTTTCTTTTTAAATAAGTATAACGGGCTAATATTTTTTAACGAGGGTAAGTGGTTGTATAATCTGTACCCTTCAAAATTATAAGTTTTCTTGCCAAACCATGTTTGTGTTGTATGTGAGAATATGTCATTCACGTGCCTAGTATGATTGTGTTTTAATACTCTATTTGGCTTGTTCTTAAGTTCATTGTTGATGTGACGTAGTAAATTGAAATGATATATTCCTTTTATTGATAATATATTGAGATTATTGTAGATGTATTTGTTTGTATACGTTTTAGGCAAACCATATAGGCATACAAGTACTTAAAAATTTGTTTTGGGCTGTGTGAAGGGGTTAAAGGATGGCGAGTGCAGCAGATCCCCAGATGTGGCTGAGATATTGCAAATGGCTATGAATGAGGGGATAATAAATTGTATTTTTCACAGGTTGAGGCATTCCTGAGAATCTTCGTAGTATTCCTATTGGTGGTAATATTTTTTTTTTAGAACATAGTCTACATGTTTATGCAATCTCATATATTGATCTACATGTAGTCCTAGATATTTGATATTATTTGTTTTGAAAGAAATATTCCATTAATATGTGTATTAAAACACATTTGTGGTGACGAGAATAGTATGTAGCTGGCTTTTTCTGTATTAACTGTCAATTTTATTAGTTCTAAAATATTCATTTAGAATCATCAAGTCCTCTTGCATATGTACTATGGAGTTTTTTTATATTTCCACAAGATTTGTATAGTATTACAGTGTCGTCTGCTTAGAGGTTAGGTGAATCATTAAGTGGAAGTTTGCCTAGATCATTGTCGTAAATTAGTAAAAGAATAGGACCAAGAACATTTCCTTGTGGTTCGCCAATATTTAAATGCATTGCCTTGCTATTCAAGCCATTTACTTTTACATACTGCAACCTGTTTGTCGAATACTTTTTCAGAAGCTAAAAAGAGCAATACATCTAACCCCATTATATTCAAACATTTTTACAAGTAGGCCTATTGTATGATCAACAGTATCAAATGATTTACAGAGGTCAACAAACATAGAAGTGGCATATTTTCCTTTATCAATAGATTGTTGTAATTCACTTACAAGAGACAGTGCAGGTTTAGCTGTGTTTGAAGCAATCCTAAAGCCATATTGGTGTTCATAAAACATAGATTTGGTTTCATAATAGTTCATTAACCTCCTTTTTATTTCTTGCTCATATAAGTTACTAACGATACTAAGGGCCAGTTTCATAGTCAAGTTTAGTACGCCTCAAATGCGGCGCTTCACTAAATACAAGACGACACCTACCTAAACTCGAATGGAATGGGCCGTTCTCGCATAGGAAACTGGCCCATTCCACTCGAGTTTAGGTAGGTGTCGTCATGAACTTAGTGTAGCGCCGCACTTGAGGCGTACTAAATTTGACTATGAAACTGGCCCTAAGTACTGAATAAGGATGGTGATTATTAACATTTTTCCTGTCTCCATTTTAAAAAATTGGGGTGATTCTAGCTATTTTCAATGCATCTGGATATATAGCTGATTGAAACATATTAATATTGTGTGTCGGTTGGTGAACACACTTTTTAACTATGGCTGGTGTTATATCATCATGTCCTGGACTAGTCGTATTACAAAATTTTGTTATAATTAGTTTCAATTCTCTTTCATTAGTTGGGGCTAGGTAAATAGAGGTGGTTCAATTTTTAGTGTTCTAAGCTGCTCAACATTGTCACCTGGAACAGTTGGTATTTGACTGGACAGCTGTAACCCAATCATTGTGAAATGTTTACAAAATGTGTAAGCAATTTCTTTGGAGCTTGTTCATTATTGCATTATTTTGATTATCAGTTCTAACCATTTTATTAACAATTTTTATATTTCTGCACAGCATATTATTAATACTTTAATTTTTTCTCTATAAATTGATTATGTATTATATGTGTATTCACATAGTATTTGTATTATCAGTAAAAATTAGCACAATAATAACAATCTAAACTGGTATACTTAATTTGAAAAATCTTAAAAGTATAGGCCTTTCACTTTTAGAAAAAGACCCTTGTTATTAATTATGGCACTTTTTGTTTACTAACAAAACAATATTATTTATCAATCATTTTTATTAGTGGAATGTGTTTAAACCGTCTCAAAATAAAACAAAATATAAACAAAAATAATTATTCATACATGTTCAATAGTAGGATATTGATAGTGAAAACGCATTGGGGTATTAAAGTACCTTGCATTCCTGTTCATGTTAAATATACCAGCACACCTGCTCGAGGGTCAAGAGTAAAACCAAACTAATTTTGAGCATCTTTAATTCCTTTTTAACTACAATATAATACATGATTCTGACATACATACTGAAAACATGTTTTCAAGTGGATGGTATGAATTAAAGTAGCTTATACAAAACTTTATTTGGTAAAAATTAAGTTAACTTTTACAAAAGTGTATGTACAAAATACAAGATCATGACTTAGCCTGACAGTCAGTAAAATTATTTGGCCTGCGCGGCTGGTCCAAAAACACCAAGGAAAACAATAACCTATAGCCTATATGTGTGGTATGGTGTGTCAATGTATACTAACTTGAAATTATTAGTTTTATCTCTGAAGATCTGGAACATGTTTGTCTTTAACAATTTGAATCTTGGTGTCCAATAGCGCAGCGATCAGCCATTATAAACTATTGCCCTGGACACAGGACGAAGATGTGGATGTGTCCGTAACAAATTGTCGATTCTCTATAGGCCTAAAATTCTGTCTTTTTATAAAGTTCTCCTAATATTTTTGGGTTTTAGCTTTACTATGTGAAATCATGGAGATAGCTTTTCAAATAATCTTAATCAAAATCATAGACCTTTATGTATAGACAAATTTAATAAACGGCTATTTTTAATTTTTGAGTCATGTGTTGAAAATTTTGCTAATATTAATTTGTAATGTTGCATGTGAAAGACTGAAAAAAAAAGTATTTTGTGTCAGGAAAGTGTGGTAGAGTCAGGAATTTTCAAAACTTATAATGCATATGTTATCAACTTTGATCCAGGATTACTTTTATAACAGGCCAGTGTCTCTTTTGTTGGACTACGTTCAGGACTAAAGTGGTCTTACAATTATAACATAATTATATTACCTTGATGACAATTATTTAAATTTGTATGTTTAGTAATTTATTTTGTTTGTTTTGTCGGTTCTCAATTTTTAAAATTTTCTCTCTAAATCTTAACCCTATACCAGTATGATTTGTTTTCCTAAGTGGTATTTGGTTTGTATTTATAGCTGCCACTAGATACCAACCATCATGTCTGACAGCAAAGCACTGAAAGAAATCTCTTCCAAGTTCACTGAAGACACATTAACTGATGTAGTAAGAGTTGTCGCTGGAAGAAATGATATCCGCTTAGTCAGCTATAAAGTAACTAGTGCAACATCTCCTGGAGACAATTACATTACCTGTGTTTACCGCATAGCTGTGGAAGGCACCTCCCTCGATGGTGGACAGAATTACTCATTTTCGGTTATTGTGAAGGGTTTACCACCCAACCTTGGGCGGAGAAAGACATTTCATTCTACTCATAGTTTTGCAAATGAAGTTGCATTTTATGAAAAAGTAAGATTTTAAATAGATAATTCATAAGGTAAGTTGAACTTGATTGAAACTAAGCTTGAAAAGAATTTTAACTTAATGTAACTTTTATTTCACCTTAATTATATAAAATAGTACATAATCAAGCTTGAAAATGATACCACACGAATAAACTTAATTTCTTACCACCAATCAAACTTTTATCAAATCACCCGCCTCGGTGGCGTAGTTGGCTAGCGCGCTAGTTGTGTTGAGCTCGACTGCTGAGGACGGGGATATCGAGTTTCGAATCTCGGTCGGGTGAACTATTTTTTTTTTTTCCTAAATGGTTTTCTACTCTCCCTCCACGCAAATGCGGGTTTATTTCCTGTAATTCAACCTTCCCAATTCCTAATTCATTAGCGTAATTATATTACACCCTCCACCGATCCTATAGATAAGGCCCCTAAAACTATAGGACAGGAAGTATGTAACAATACATGGAAAATAACAACAGGAAATAGAGCAAAGTTTAAATGAAATATTCTTTAATTGGTTCAAAGTATGAAACAAACACGGGAAAGACGGCCTTAATTCAAAACATCCTATAGCTACTATTATGAAAGAAAACATTGGCTTATTCACAAAGTAAACTGGACTTAAGGTCTTCAAACATAAAGCTATGGCTGGTTACACATAAACCAAAACAAGACTTAAGGTCTTTCAAGACGTAAATGAAGAATAAGTTTTACACATGTTTCCTTGACATATCGAACAAACTTAACTTGCATTTAAGTTAACTCAAAGTACTAACAATTTACATTAGAGTTGGATCAACGTGATCCAAACACAAGTTTTGGCTAAGCAAAAATAAAAGATTCAAAGTCGAACGCAATTTCCTCTTCGCGTTGACTATACATTTAACATACTAATATAGGCCCATCGTTCATGACCTCAATAAAAGGTTGCGTAACAAACATAATTTAAATAAAGTTAAATGATCATTCCTAAAGTTCTACATTTTAAAGGTTCTTTCCTAACTCTATACTTCTAACGAATTTTCGGACCGAGTAGATCGTTGAACACGTACTCCNAATGTAATCAAAAGTCCTCAGCCACCCTTCAATCTGAAAACTCTAGGGTGGCAAATCACTGTTGCTAGCCATAAAAGGGTCTTAAAACAAGCGGATTGTGTGTGTGTTTCAGGTGCTACAAGAGTTTGGCAGACGGGGAGAATGATTTCCTTGTTCTGGAGGACCTGTCACCTGAAGGATACCAGCTGTTCAGTAGGACGAAAGGGTTGGACTTCCCTCACTGCACAAAGGTTATTCATATGCTTGGCAGGTTCCATGCTCTGTCGTATGCTTTAAAAGATCAAGAGCCAGACCTATACCAGGAGCTGGTAAAAAACAGTGTCAAGGTAGGATCAAATTAACATTAATTAAGCACTTATTAATTTTTTTTAAATAACCGTTTAAAATTATGCTAACAAAATAATTTATGCTAATTCAACAACAACAATAACTTACATTTATCAAGTTAATAATATCCACATTTAAATAATTCTTTGTACACACAGGAAACATATTACTTAGCCAGTAATAAAGCTTGGTATAATAACATGTTGCATCGCTTCTGTTTAATTGCAATGGATGCAATTTCAAAAGAATATCCCAACACCATCTATGAAGAAAAATTTAAGAAATTCTCTGAAGATAATCTTTACGATCACCTGGTGGACTTAGTTCAAAGAAGTAAGGAACCGTTTGGAGCCATCGGGCACGGTGATGCGTGGGCCTGTAACTTTCTTTACAAATACCACAAAGAAAGCGGTGATGGTAGTCCCAAGCTTGAAAAGACAAGAATGATAGACTTTCAGCTGGCCCGGTTTGGTTCTCCTGTCCTAGACCTGTCATTCTTCATCTATTCTTGTACCAGTCAAGAACTCAGGGAGGCTCATTACGAAGAATTGATCAAGGTGTTGTACACATTTTATCTTTTATAGTTTCTTTCAGCTTTAATTGTTCTTTGATTCAAGAAAGGCTGAACATAATAGATGGAATTCCTAGGGAACTGATATACAACTGAGTTGCATGGCCCTTTTGTTAGTTTTTATGTTGAGCACAAGACACTTTCTCGGCTTTCTTTTCATAATTAGAAGCTGTTTAGCTTTATTAGCCTTTGAAACAAACACTTGTCAAAAGTACATGATAGTTAGCCACCATTTGGTTTGTACATTTATTTAACTTGCCCGGAAACCTTGTAAAGGAATGATCTGTTGTGTGGATAGTAGACCTCAAAACAACACAAAAAGTCCATATTAACATGTGTCCTATGTTCGATGATTCCCTAGATATGGCCCTCTGAGGTTCTGCTAGAATTGTTAATACCTTTAATACATCCCTGGTGCACCTCTTGTGACTTAGGACATATGTTCATATGGACTTTTTGTGTTGTATTGAGGTCTAATACCCACAGCCCATTACTTTCCACCTAATGCAATACACCATGTGTTTGTTGGTTTGTGTGTGTTTGATGTTTATTTTAATGACATATTTTAAAACTTTGCAGATATACCACAATAGTTTATCAAACTTTCTCTCCGAGATGGGCTTATCTTCAGAGAAGCTGTTCCCTTTTAAAGCTTTCAAAGAAGAGCTAGTCAAGTACAGCAGACATGGCCTGGGGTTTGCTCTTGAATCTGTGCCTCTCTCATTGTTGGAGTCTAATGAAGCGCCAAATATCGAACTCATGGAGGGTGAGGAAGAGGTACCACTCGAAGACATATGGAATTTACATCCCATAAAAGACAAAGCTGGTCGTCTAAGGCTGTGTAATGTTGTAAAACATGCTGTGGACAATAATTATTTGTAAAAAAGGATATCGTGGATGTTTGTCTTAGTTAATGCCTACACAGTTCTGCGTTGAGTAAAATAATATTTTTTTGTTTTGGCCAAAGCTAAACTACTTTTTTTATTGGCAATAACAGAACAATTCAACATTTTCATTCCAGTATAATATGCAAATACATTCTGGTTTGCTTAGTGCCTATTAACATTGTAAAGCTATTGCATTTTATCTAACCACTTATTTTTAGTGATTTAATTTGATTTAACTATATTACACACTTTAACTGTGGTTTGGGTTAAATTTAGAAGTATAGTTCCCTATGTAAACCATATTATGTGTGTATATATAATTGTACTACATGTTCCTTAGTTCCTGAGAGTTTATGTATTATTAGTGTTTTATTTTTATTTAAATGTTTTATGCTGCTTAGTATCTTTAAATAAAATATTGCTATAAAATATTAAGTGTTATTTATTTTTGACAGTGTTATATAGTTGGTTGCTATCTTGTTGCTTAACAACTAGTGATGGAAGTGAAATTTTGCTATTCCTGCTTAGATAGAGACCACAACTTAATAACATGCCCATAAATAAATTTACTTTTAGTAGGGGTGTGAGCTTGTAATATATATTCATTCAATTGTTTGGCATTATAGGAACACTTGAGGTGTTTGTATGTTTTTTAGCACTGTCTCTCCCTACCTTTACAGTTTAAACACCTATGTACTAATACTACACTAATAGGTTAGGGATTAAGGAAGGCTTAATTTGAAGGAAATGCACTTGCATTTGCATGGAGAATGGCCAATTATTTAAGGAAAAAACACTTCATTGCGCTCGACCGGGATTGAATCCTGATCTCCCCATCTTAGGACAGTTTAGGCCAACGTGTTAAGACCACGCAGCGGGTGAGTGTGTGATATTGAATATCCACTAAAAAGCCTTGTGTTGGTATGTAGTCTTTTACATGTTCTAAACTTTCATTGGGGGAGGGCAAGAAGGGTGTTGTGAATCCCCCCCATTACCCCTTTTATCACTTTCCACATTAAAAACTTTGGTACCTCTTGCTCTTTAATGCAATAAGGATATTTAACACACCCTTATTATAGAAGTTTACGCTTGTACAAGCTTTTGTACGTGTGAAAATTAAAAAATGGCAGAGATCTTCAGGTGGTGGATGTAGCTGCATTAAGTATCATCCATAAAATTAAAAATGGCATTTGGACATGAGAGTGAACCTTAGACACTATCTCTACCACTAAGCTATCCAGAATTCTTCCCATGCTCGAGGTTTTTATTCGCTCGAAAACTTACAGCAGCCTCTATTATATGTGAGGAAATCATTGGCTACTATGAGCTACCCGCCTTGGTGGTGTAGTTAGCTAGTGCACGCTAGTTTCGTGCTGAGTTAGACTGATAGACGGGGAAATTGAGGTTTGAATCTTATTCGGGTGAACAGAGTCCCCCACCTCCCCCCCACAAGTGGTTTTCCACTCTCCCTCCAAATGTGGGTTCACTTCATCTGTATTCAACCTCCCCAATTTCTAACCCATTAATGTAATTAGTACTTAAGCGTATAACCTGAACTAATAGTAGGATGTGGTGCCAAGTATTATTACTAAGCTCTATCATTGCTGAATGACCCTAAGCATATGACATCCTGGATAGATCAGTGATAGACCATTGATGTGCTAAGCTAAGGGTTCAGGGTTCAAAATCTTGTTTCTGGGTGTTATTTTTCAACTTACAAACATCTCTACTAGCTCCAACTTTGAAATTGACTGGCGAATACCAATGACAGGACAGAAAAAAGGCAATACAACAATCACACGTAAGGACACCGTTTCCCTAACGTTGAAATAGTTCATTGAAAAATTAATAGGATGGAACAGCTTACACCACCTTTGCTTTGTTTTTACAAAAATAAATGTATATTTTCTTTATAACATTATGTGAATACAAATTTAACTAGTTTAACAAACTAAAATGTTCATCTACATGTAAATTAATCTTGTTATTTTTAATGAATTTCCACTTTGAGTTCTGGAGAGTATAAAACCATTTTTGAAAAATCACCCGCAGTTAATCTAAGAAATTTAAACCTCGCCATTCAAGAATATTGCGAGTATGATTTAGACCGTGACTGAACCAAAAATCCCAGTGACATCTTTGATAACACAAGGACATGGTAACACCAGAAGTGAATTCACACTACAGGCCCAATAGGCACGGGCATAAGAACCATCATATGAACAGTGTAGTTAAATGTGATCTGTATGCTTCTTTAACACGGTGAACACCACACTCGAGCTACACTCGGGTCCTCCTAAATATTTATATACACAGTCCCGAGATACACTCAGGTACAGTGTTCTGTAAATGTTTCCTAAGACTGTCGACTGTCTTAGTTCATAAAAAACACTAGGTGGCAGCACTTCCCCTAAGTTGTGAAAACTGAAATGTAGCATTGTGTATGCAACATTGTTTGCTCTCTACTACACTAAGGCAAATTATTGTTAGGCCAAAATATAATTTTTTTTCATTTAGTTTGTAATTAATTTATGATGGGTTTTTCTAGGTTTTATAACAAAATATGTACAAACCTTTAATTTTTTAAATTTCTTTTTATATAATTAAAAAAAAATAGTTTTACGTAGGGCTTAGAAAAATTACCACATTAAGTTTTTTTTTTACTTTTTCCTATGAAACAAAATCTGAAAGATCATAATAAACACACAAAAATAGTATTATATTTCAAAAAGTATTATCACAACAAAAATCCAAAATATCATAAATTTTGCCAGTATCTGAAAGTTCACCATGTAATTTCATGCCGGTGCAATGTGTTAAGAGCCCAACCAATTTATGTATACATAAAAATAACAAGACCAAATATTTTTCTACAAGGATTTCAGGGAATTATTGTATAATAGATGTCTTGGATATTATGTATAATTAAATTTGTACCTTAACTCATTAAAGATCTAATATTGTATTGCCCTTGCATTGGCTCACCACTTCTATTTTGTACATAGACATTCAGTACATTTTATTCAGAAACTACTTCACATAGTGAATACTGTAATAAAAATAATTAATCTAATAATAATGAAATTAGTATAATATAATAATAGTTTTTAAAAAGAAAAAAAAAATATATTTCTTTTATCTATACGATTTGTGTTTCTGTTGGGCGCCACCCCTGGTATCTAAGGGGAAAATAATAATCAAAAGGAACAATACATTTACCTCGGCTATAAACTCAGTGGCACGACGACCCTCAACCTCGAGACCACTGGGTAAACTTAAAACTAAAAAACATGAACAATTTAGATTTTAAAAAAATGGATTGTTGAAGAAAATGTAATTTAGGCTACCAATAAAAATAAATGTATAAAAAAAAACAATTGTTGGCACTTTTGTGAATTTATTGCTGTTTTCTTTTTGTCCACATCCAAATCCTACCTATGGAATTCCGGTTAATTATAATTATAATTTAATAAAGTATAGCACAATATTGTTGAGACCAAAAGAAGAGAAAAAATATATAGATACAATTAATAAAATTAATAATTAGACATCAAATAAAATGTTAAATAATTCTTTGTATTAGTCTGTCCTGCTGGAAATAAAAGAGTTCTGGTTTATTTAGGAAAAAGAAAGGAAATGATTGCAATAATCAAAAGTTGAAGAGTTGGTTTGACCTCACCCTTGTATAATTAGTCCATACTGAAAACACCATCTTCATAAATTTTGTTTCACTTGAAATTCTTCCACAATTTCAATGAGCCTAAACATGGTAGCTCTTACACACTCTCTTAGCTTCCTTTATTTACTAATTTCACTTTAATCTTTCACTTTTTAACCACTATAAAAATAATTTAAATTGGGAGCCCACATTCATTTGGCTCCATCTTGGGCCACCAAACCAGGAAGAACTCCCTCTACTATTCAAAACCTTCTAATCTTTTTTTCAAATTTAAAAATGTTCTATTCCAAGTCCAAAGAGAAAACAAACTATATATAAATAAAAACGAAAATGAATTGTTGGCTATAGACTAGTGATAAAATAAAAATGAAATGTAGTTTCAATATAAGTATTTAAATATAGCCAATTGAATATGAATAAAGTTTTTATAATGAATTAAATGTCTATTTCCTTCTGTCAAAATTAAAAATCGCGCTCGTTTTTTCTTCCTTCTTACCTTCCAAATCACGAAGCTCACTCCTCACTCGTTTGAACTTTGATAGCACTGCCCATGCGTTAAAAACAAAGATGGCCTACCTTCAAAATAAACACAGTCAATCACACTTCTTAAATGGATAATTAATATGCTTAATAAAAGGTAAGTGTTCTTCCTTAAATCAAAATTCCTTATTTAAATTATTTAAAACAATGTTTTACGTTGTTCCTTCCGTCCTTTTACTTAATTTAATATATGTAAACATTGTCATTAGTCAGGTTGGAAACCCGCTGGGGAAATTCGAAGATTTCACACGAAATTAAATTAGAAATTGTTCACAAAAGTAGAAAAAAATAGGGAAATACAAGGTAGGGTGGCAAATAACATCATAATACTCTATTCCTTTTAGTGTTATATACATTTCTATTCTTATGAATATTGGAAGTTGACAATTCATTGGCATTAGGATAGCTATAAAAATATGATTTTTTTAAATGACAAAATACACTAAATAATGTATCATAACCAATTTAGGAAAGAGTGAAACAATTTATCTTGTACAACTTAGGTTTTAATTTCAATTAAAAACAAAACCAAGACAGTTCAAAATTAACTTCAATTTACATTCATGTTTAAATATGACAAGTGAAAAATAACAATCTGTATGCTTTCTGCACCAATGCTCTACCTCAGTGTAGTATAACTGGAGACCCTCACGGTTTCCCAGAGAGATATTAAAGCGAAAGTTTTTGTGGCAGATGTAAAATAGCTAATAGTTCAAATAAAATCTGTATTTAAAATGTCATGATTGCATTTTACCATGGATTTATTTGATTAATAATATATGTAAATATATATTTAGCCTATAATGCTAAGAGAGTTTGAGAAAATCTGTACATGCATATTTCATAATACAGGTTAGGGACAGTAAATAAAACTGTGACAGTAAAATTTGAAAATTCTACCAACCAAAAATACAATCTATATATAAGTATTGAAAATAATTGTTTATTAAATTGTTGTGTGTAGGTCTATAGTAAGATGATGGAATTACTAAATATATCTTTGGTTTGTGGTGTGAAAAACGTTGGACCCCCCTGTTCTTACTGGTTCATCTCATATATAGCGATACTTTTCATTCATCGTCATATTGAGTTTGATTGTGCCAACTGGAGGAAGTATTGACTACTCAGAGCCATCTACACTTACAGCAACAGCGGCTCTATATTTGACTTAACTGATCTTGTGTACTACCATCATGCATCAGTTTAAGATGCAAATGAATTAATTTTATATTCAATTTATGTATTTGTATCAAAACATTTGTTAGGTATTTGAATTACAAAAAGATAAATGATTGATATATAATTTAAGTAAATGGTTTATTCACTGTCAGTCCCACCTACTTGTTGAAAGTGCACTTGCAAGATGTGTTGGGTTAAATTTTAACTTCAAAACAGACCATTGACGATAACACATCAGAAGATGTTAGTTCAACCCAAGTATTAAGAACGATAAGTACAATGAAAGAAATAATGTAAGGCTGTAAATTTATATAATATTAGATGACTACCATAATCTCAATATAAATGGACTGTGCTTGCAACTGATTGTAGAACCTTTGGGAGTTTATTCTTAACTATAGATTAATTTGGTTAACAATGACTTAAGGTAGAGCATATATATATATATAATATTATTGTATTTTATTCAAAGTGTTAATGGTCTCTTTAATTTTAACATATTGACATATCCTTCAGGGATTAAATCAAATAATCCTTTGATGTACTGGCCGATTTTTATTTGTACTCGGTTGAAATAACATTTTTATAAAAAGGACCTTTGACTTAGTATCACAATGCTCTAACCATTGATTTATACAGGAGTCGTCCTGTGCCCAGGGTCATTCTTATCCCATAACGAGGTTTGGGTCAAATCTTAGCCACATGTATCAAGGTGGTTTTTCATCAATGAATTTTCCCCTTTTCTTTCATTCAATTGAAGGTACAGTTACTCTAAATTCCACCTACTTGATCCCTACACTAACAAAGTGATTAAATGATGTTTAGATAAACAATGTGGAAACAACAATGGTGATGCCAATACATTGAAATTTGTCATTTGCCAAGTCAGCAATAATGTGATATTGATGGTCGCCAAATTGATTGAGAGGCAACTGAATTATTATCTACTCTATTATTTTAACACAAATAACCCTTGGAAATGACGGTTAGATTATAAGGCATATGAAGGAAGCTACGGCAGGTCTAGCAAGTAATGTAGTGGAAAAATATATGGATTGAATAAAAAACTAGGTGACCTGGTGATCTAGGAGTAAGGTGTCGGACTTCTGTGCGGGGGTCCGGGGTTCAATCCTTGGTCCCGGCACAGATTTATCTGATTACCAAACCTTTCCTTCACCTCTGACAAGACATCTTGTGAATGTGAGGAATGCCAGGCCTCCACCGTGGTTCGGATTCCAAGTTAAACTGTAGGTCCTCCATTTCATCTCACAATCACCCTACCATTACACATTAGTGTAAGTGCATATAACCAGAACGGGTAGTAAGACGCGGTGCTAATAATAATAATAATAATAATAAACTGATCTAGGCCACAGGATGGAAACAGTAATGGATGTAACTATAACTACGTGATTATAAGACATAAGAAGCTGTAACAGGTCTATCCAGGCAGTGGAAAATATATGGCTTGAATTAAAAATTGACCCAAACCACAAGCTGAAAACAGTAATGGATGTATAAAAAATGATTGGCATTTCTTTATTGTGTGTACTGATGTATTTTGAGATGAGTGAATCTCAACTAGAGAAACAATAAGTACTGCCCATCTAAGTCCCAGTCTTACAACAATTTTGCCTATGGTATCTACTTTATTTACGCAAACAGTATGCAATTATGTTATTTTAAAATGTGTATAAAACTTGGTCAAATTTTTCTAAAAATATTACATCACTAATAACATAATTTAATATTCTGAAAAATGAAAAATGACACCTGGACATGGGAATCGAACCTGGGACCTTTGGCTTAGTACGCCAATGCTCTTGCCACTGAGATATCCAGGATTCGTCCTGTGCCCATGGTCATTCTTCATTCTTCACTCATATTTTAAGGCAGTGTTTATAATGGATGTGCGGAAATCGTCGGCTACAAATGTGTGATTAATTAAGATCACGAGCTATCGGATAACGCAGCCACCTTCGACTCAGTAATTGGCTTAGTCCAGCCATTTGTACAATTATTATAGCTGTACGGGATTGCATATTAATGTATCAAATAGCCAAAGCTATTATTTATGCGTTTTACTGAGGATTACTCCATCTAGATATCTTATTTTGAAAAATTGAAAAATGACACCTGGACACGGGAATCGAACCCTGGACCTGACCCCAGCTGGTAGAAATTGCTGTGTAACTTGAACCACTTGGTTGCTCTTCCAGGTAATCTCAGTAGTGAGCATGCTTGCGGGGTATAAACAACAGTTGTGTTTTTGTTCATTATCATTGTCGTCATACAGTGTCCTAGGGCTCAGATTTGACCCCACCATACCAATATTGTGTAATTTTTTTTAAGTGTATTATTGTCGTTTTAGTGATTAATGTTTTATTTTCTTTGTTTTATTTATTTTTATATTTTCTAAGCGTGTGTTATTTTTGTTAAAGGATTATTTTTGGTTGATTATTTTACTTTGATTAGATTCAGACTGCTTGATTTATCTTTTACAATACTTTTTTTACTAATGGCCACGATTAACTTGAGAGACGATCCTGATGCAATTTTAGAAGAGGTATTCAACGATGACCCTGATTTTGTACTACCAGATACGTACGGACTCTGAATATTCCGATGCACCTTCGGAATGTAGTGATCATAATACACATTCAGAGCTTTCAAAGCAGAAAATGCAGATGAGGATGGGGTTCAAGATGAAGATGCAATACTCGACCGTTCTAACCTCCAGAATTATTGGTATTCAAAATCGAGATTCAAGTGGTCTATAAAGTTCCACCTGCGCAATCTTGTACAAGACAACATAATTTAGAGATGCATTTACCAGGTGTTGTAGGAGGTGCCAGAACTAACAAACCAAATGAACCAGTGGATGCTTGGCTTCTTCTAATTGATGAGGAAATGATCAATCAGGTTGTGGAGTACACTAATCTAAAAATAATGTACATGGTTGAAAATTATGGTGCTAATGCTGTGAACAGTCAATTCTCAAATCATGTTGACAAAATTGAGATGAAGGGGCTATTAGGACTTCTCATTCTATCTGGAGTATTTAAATCTAACTTTGAGGATGTTGAATTACTTAGGGCCACAGATGGTACTGGAAGGGAAATTTTTAGAACAACTATGTCACTGAAAAGGTTCCTCTTCCTCCTGACTAGCCTACGTTTTGATAATATCATGACGAGAGATGAAAGGAAAGCTCATGATCATCTTGCTCCAATATCACAACTTTTCGATGAACTTCTAATGAACTGCCAATCAAATTATTCCTGTGCTGAATATTTAACAGTAGATGAAATGCTCGTACCCTTCCGGGGTAGGTGTGCATTTAGAAGATACATGGGAAACAAACCAGCAAAATATGGACTGAAGATTTTCTGTCTATGTGTCGCGCGTACACATTATTTGTACAATGCTTTCATCGACTGTGAACAATTGCAAGTGCCAAACCCACGTCGCCTGTTGGTGTGTCCCTCATTGAGCCAGTGGCAAAGGACTGGCCTATGTTGGTACTCTCTGTGCTAACAAGAGAGAGATCCCCCAAGCATTCTTGCCTAATAAAGACTGAGAAATTTTGTCATCTGAATTTGGTTTCACTGGAAATACAACCATTGTCTCCTATGTCCCAAGAAAATCAAAATCTTTAGTGCTCTTGTCATCAATGACAAATAAGTTTTACCATGACATCATAAGAAACCTGAAATCATTGACTTTTATAACGTAACAAAAGTTGGTGTCGATTCCCTGGACCAGAAATGTGGAAACTATACTGTGGGCCGCCGTTCTAAGTGCTGGCCATTGACTTTATTTTACAGAACTGTTGACATTTCCTGTGCTAATACGTATGTTCTCTTCACTACTGCCAATCCTTAGAATAAACTTACAAGAAGGGACTTTCACATATCTGTTGGATAGACATTGATTCAGGTTCATATGATCTGAAGATTGGATGATAAGATCCCGCCAGAGTTGAGAGCAATGATTACCAGAATCAAAGGAGTTCCAGATGTGCCACAGCGAATGCCAAGAGAAGGACCTCCCAAAAGAGGGCGGTGCTACATATGTCAAAGGAAGATGGATCGGAAATATACAATCATGTGCAGTGAGTGCAACAATACTGTGTGTCCGCATCATGCTAACCAAACAACTACATGTAAAAACTGTTCTGCTTAGAGGTAAGTGGTGGGTTTTCAACAGATTCAATATTTATATGCAAAAAATATATGCTAAGTTTATTTACATATGTTATAAACTAAAGTCTGTTCAGCGTAGGAATTGTTTTCTGAAAGGCCTTTTACCCTACCAGAAATCTATTATTTAGGAGGATATTGGTAGGAAAAAAAACCTTTCAGAGAGTAATTCCTACAGTGAATGGAGTATATGTGTAAATCAAGTATAGCGAATTACTTAGAACTTTATTAATTAAAACAAATGACGTAGAATTTTTCCACATAAATGTTTTATTGCCAAATGCAGGAAATACCTACCAAATTAATTTTTAGCGCCTAAATTTTTTATCTATTTTAAAACACTTGACACATTAAATAATTTAAAACACATAGCCTATGATCATATTGATATATTTAGAGCTTGGCCTAAAAGTATTGTAAAAACTGAATATTGCCTACCTGTCATTTTTCACATTTTATTAATTTTTTTCAGCCTCTGGGTTAAGGTCATACCTCAATTGATTTGGAAAATGAAGTCATAGAACCAGTTTGTGAAAATCCAAAGATTTTTAATTATTTTAAAAAATAACTTTTTTTCCTTGGTAAATAAGTCTAATTGGATATTTATTTTGAAGTAAATAAAAACATTTAAGTAATGTTTATTTAAAAATTGATGTATAAATAAGTAATCTATATCTTTTTTGATTAAATATTTTTAAAACGAAAGAGTTTATTAATTTTTTTATTGCTGTGTCAAAAATGACCCCACCATACCAAATGTGTCCATATTTTTTGCCTTAGCAGATGAGGGTTAAAGTTGGTTATTAGCTTTTATATTGTTTTCAGAAACCATAGGCTATTATGTTGAAAGGTTCAATAAATATAATGAAAGAGGTATCTTAAAATTTGATTACATTTGTTTGAATGACAAACTTTGTGTAGTTGCCATACATTAAAACTATAACTTAGGTTATAGGCTTGTAGAAAGTATATTACCATTTTTTTTAAGTTGTCTCATATCTTGTATATTGATTCCAGAGACCATATTATATTGAAAGTTCGATAACTATAATGAGACAAGTTAGCTAAAAACTGTATTACTTTTGATTGAATGACATACTTAGTGTAGAAGTCTTACATTCAAATGATAATTTATGTTATAGGCTTATAGGAAGTAAGGTATCCACTAAACACTGAATTTAGTAAAAATCCCAATCTCCAAGGTATTATTTTGTACTGGAATAATATTAAATAAAGATATGTTTCGGTAGGATAAACGTCAATTTAGAATGGAAGTAAAAATTTCCTTCTGGAAGGTCTTTTGTTCTAACTAAACACGACTATAAAGAAGTCTGTTACTTTTTAGAACTCTCGTGAAAATTTAAGTGTTTCTTACCTCGTTTACTATCACTTTATAACCAATACATACAATACTTTTGTCAATAAATTTGCACAGTACTCTCTTTATGCGTACGAGCAGGTGGAATCAGTGTGGTTTTATTCTGTTGTTTCTGGGTTTTGTCCTTCCAAAACATCGATAACCACACAAAAGGTTGCATAGCTATTATTTTGGCGCTTGGAACTACTTGTAGTGAAATGCAAAAGCTGGATGTAGGGATGTTTGAAAAAAAGAGAAGAATATTCTCATCTAGTTTTGTTGAAGGAAACTGAAGTTAATGAAAAAACTTGAGCAAATACTTCAGAACCGCCAACACTCACCCTTTAAAGTTCTGAAAAAGTTAGGAGATGCCCTCTGTAAGCTCATTTCGAATGGTAGGGTCGTCACAGGTGGGAAAGAAGTACTGTAGTTGAATGTCGAGAATGATGAGGAACTAGTACTCAGCGAATTATCTGAGCTTCTTGGAGGTTCATGTTCCATATTTATTTTAACGAAGTCATGATTAAAAGTCCCTAAGCTTGCCTCAAAAAGGATATAATTTATTGCTTTCTCTGCGAAAGCTCTTTGTCTGGACTCTAAAGTCAGCAATTTTTCTCCTCAAGCTTTAGCAATAGTCGGAATGTTGCTGTCAGGGTTCGATGAGGTTTCCAAAAGGGTACATGCTTTTTGTAAAAGATTCTTTTGCTTCGAAATTGGACCTTGCATTCTTGTTTTTTTTTTTATTTCGAGGAGTTTGAAGAGGTGATGGTGGGGGAAGCATTGACGATGTTGAATCTGTGAAATTAGCAGAAGTCTGCTGAGTGCATCCACCTATTTCTTGACTCTGTGTACCATCCTCTTCCAACAATATCTTCATTGTTCCCAAGGACTAAATTGTCTGTAATGGGGTCTGTCATTGTTACCTTCAAAGGAGTGAGAAATGGGCTGTATCCGAATAGTCAAGTACACTTGACTTGATGCAGTCTTGATGAATTTACACTTCTCGCGGTTTTCATAGCCGAAGACTGCATCAAACTATTCGAACGGCAACATTCTTGGGCCCACAGTCATGAGGTTGGCACTGGTATAGGACAAGCTGATACCGTAAGTTAGTTTACCGCTCGTTCACCAGGAGTAGCTTGAAATGACGTCACAAAGG
>CABEEJ010000110.1:3058-17699 GCA_901482245.1 Timema douglasi
GGGGGGGGGGGGGGAGTTCTAAATGATTTTCCACTCTCGCTCCACGCAAATGTGGGCTCAATTCCTCTTTATTCAACCTCCTCAATTCCTAGTCCATTAGCTTAGTACGTAAGCGTATAACCCGGTCGGGTAGTAAGACGTGGTGCTAAATAATGATTTGTATCTAGACATTTTTTAAATCATATTACACAAGATGGCAATTCTGATTTTCTCATGAAAACGACTTTGAGGGTATTTTATACACGGGGAATTTTCTCATTTCCATGAATTCTCTGCAACCATTTGAGATACAAAATAACTTATCTTTGCAAAATTGTAGTACTATTAAAAATAAAAATCTTTTACTTGAAATATGGTTTTATAAAATCAATAGTTTCTGAACAATAAGCATATATATATATAATATATATATATTAATTCAGGTATTTGAAAATGAATTTGATTTTTATGCTCGTTGAAGGACAAAGATGTTTTTCTTTGCTCAATTTTTCTGTAACCATGTTCCTAGTTCCTAATGCCGTAGAGTAAGTAGGTAACAGTGTAAATTATTTAATTTATGATCTTTGGTGTGATATATCTACAACAATTATTTCGTTTCACAAATCTTACAAGTTTTTAGTAAATTTTTATTTTAAAATAACAGCAGGAGAAAGTCTGTGCGGTGCACCATATCATTTAATTATTATCATTATTTCTGTATAAGGTGAATTTAAAGTACATATTATAGCATTATTATTAATACTAAAAACAAACTATGTTTAAAGTACGTTAATCGGTGAATATATTGACGCTATTATGATGTCATCAAAATAGGGTCAAGTTCTCTAAATAAATAATTTCTGAGTTGTATATTTAATCACAAACCACTTGAAATGTCACTGAATTTTACTACAAACCATATGATTTAGACATGATTTATAGTTGACTTAAACAAGTACACTACTTTTGTTAGCTTGTTAGATTAGGCTATCTGCTATCACCGTTATATATGTAGGGTTATTGAGATATCTAGGTAAACAATTATACAGGTTGTAGTGGATGACAAGACAGGTATCTCCATGCGATGAACCTGGGGTCCAAATGGCAGTCCCATAAGACGTCAACGTTGGCGCTGTATGCACCTTGGGGGTAGGCAACACATCAATCTTCAGCATATAGCAAGGAGAGTGTGGTGTAAATTATTATGACTTTATTTATTAAGATATGTAAACATATGACTATACGTCTTAATCCATATGTCTAGCCCTGGTATTCTACTTTATTCTCTATTCCTATATCTTGAACTCTATTAAATAATTGTATAATCTAGCATTGTATAGGAGTGAGTCTCCTTAACCTAACTTAACACTAATGTAGTTTACTGCTTGGGTGTTACACGTTGTCCTTGATTCTTTTACTGAGGGTTTGATGCTGATACTGGCTGAAATGAGTGTCTGCGTGACAGTCAGCCTTCAGGGCAGTCAATGCCCTGGTCGTCCATCAGTGCCGGCCTCGGATTACACTTGTTGCCAAGTGGTCCGGGGCCATGGGGATTCTTAACCTGTCCAGTCATCCTTCCCTTGCATGTCTCTTTGTTGTTATGTTTTGCTTGCCAATAAATCAGGGGTAGGCTCCAGTCGTCAGAGACATTGCTGCCCCTGGACTCCTGTATTCCAACCTATGCCTTAGGCAGACCTCTTTAGGATTACTAAAGGGAACGATACATTACGTTTTTCCATACGTATCCCATACCTACTATCTTAAATCCTAGGTATTGTGTTTTCGGTTTACCTACTTTCTGTTTCGTCTACGTGTATTCTGCCCTCTCAATCACTGTCATCGTCCGTGTCATTACCCTCCTCTATACGAGTGTCTCTTCTTCTGTTCTGCCTATGTCTCTCTTCCTTAAGTTTGTCAATATAATAGTCACGTTCCTTGAGTGAGATTAGAGTTGATATTCCGTCGAGGGGTTTCAACTGAATAGTAACAGGCATTCAATTGCCTAGCAACACTACCAATAAATAATTGCTGATTCTTTAAAAGACAGTTGCTGTCCCTGACAAGGGTTGATATTGGGAGCGCAAAGGCACATTGACTGAGGAAGTTAATTCACTTCTTATTGAGAGCTATTCACTGCAGCAGAACGTTCCCATTTGCATACAGTACCAAATTTGACGTCTCTAGCGCCACTGACGCCAAGTTCATTGCGTGGAAATACTTGTATTGTCACTCTTACAACCTATATAATCATTTATATCTGGAGATATGAATAGCTATGTATACACGCAGTTAGACTCTTTCATCCCACGGGTAAGCCGCATCAATGATATATATATATATATATAACTGCTGACTCCACGCTATAGCCTCGTGATCCTGGTCTGCTGAATACCCACTGGGGTCATACTCAGCAAAAATTTTAGTCTTAAGAATTTTGGAGGTAACTAAAACACTTAGGTAATCGGTGTGAGAAGTTTCAGCTATTGGGAAGTTTGATAAAAACTCTGGACCAACAAATATAAGTGGCTTTTATTAAATAGATGTGATTTAAAAAAGTGATGCAAGCTGTTGGCTACGTGGAATATATGTTAAGTTCATCTAGTTTGGTTTTCCATGGATGTTAGAGGTTTAAATCCTGGTTGGGCGTAACAAGAGTGATTTTAATAAATAGTTTCTCACTTTCCTACCACGCACATTCGGATATATTTTCCCCAAACTCTAATTTTCTCATTTAAATTATAGTAATTAAATATGTATTGCCCAAATGGGTAGTAATACGTGGATAAAACTTTAAAAAAGGTGTAAATAACATTTGGGTTGATGTTTAGCCACATTAAGAGAGGCATTAATTTAATCAATAAATATATGAGTGTGTTACTCTTTACGTTTACCTTTATTTTTGCAAACCTTTTATCCTCTCTTTTGTATTATTTTCCTTGTTTATTATAAAATGCTTACTAACTTTCTATTTTATCTTAAAAATGTATGTGTTTAGTAATTTAATAAGATAGCGTTTTGAAGGGATGCTAAAGTAAATGGTATGTCACAATCGTACATAATTTCTCATGTTGCCTACTATAGTTAAGAAAATAAACATAGATAAATGCCCATAAAATGAAATTTTCTCCTAAAAATTAGTACATCCTATTATTTATCATGGAAACCTCTCCTCGAATGCTCATTTTGAGCAAAATTGTTAGAGCCATTTTCTAATAATTTCAAATGTTCAGTAATAAATCATTAGTAAACTAAGACATATAAAGAAATTCTCCAAAACACAATGAGAGCTATACCATAAAATTTATTATGGACACTATTTAGAAATATATTTGGAACAAAGTCGTTAATTATATGTTAACAGTTTAATGGTTTTACAATTTACTCTTTATTTTAAATCTCGGATTAAAATCACGATTTATTCTCTATGTATCACCATAATAACATCTAAATAACAAATTTGAACACAATAATTCATAAAACTAATTCCGTAGTAGCCCTTGGAAAGGATATACAACCTACCTTTTTGAGTTTGCTGGTTCATAAAACGAGGATCCTTCACATTATCGAAGTGTAAGGTTGTCATAATTACTATACTTTATTTATATAAGAAAGGAAAAACACACACTAACAATATGCAAAAGCATGGTCTAGGAACTGCACGAATGAATTCCAGAATCTGATAATTATAAAACAATGTTTAGAAAAGCAGACAAAGGGTTCGTTTATTTCCTTCTGACAATGAATTCCCGCCCATCAAATGGACAATATCGGTCCCACCACATTTCCCAATGGGAAATAAATTGGACAGAAGAATAAACCTTAATAAGTTTCCTGCTGTTACTCTTGACTTCGTTCAACACCACGTGGAACTGTTTATATTAGGGGGAGGGGAGGTTGTACTGAAAAATAGCCTGCTCTACGGTTTCTTTGTGTTAGACTAGTGAATCCCATTCTTTGACAGCTGTTTCTCTGTAGTCTGACAGTTATTTACAAACTAAGCGCCAGATTTCAACTCGTTTCTTTTGCATTTAGGGAACGGTAGTGAATTCAGTTTTCCAATGGTACATTATGTATCTTACCAAGAGTCAAACTAAGTACTCTTATCCCAGTGAACACACGCTATACGTAACTGAGAAATTTGTTGACATATGAAGGAAAGAGTAAATAACACACATCTTTCTTAGAATTGACAGGAAAACTTAATTGGAAAAATTATCTACCATCCTTTTGTTTTCCCGGTTTTATTTTCAACACAAAGCCTACCAACCATCCAGGCTATTCACATATGTATCACGTTAGCATTGTAGGAATAAGGATGATATAGTTTTAGAGGTATTGTACCTGCATTTGCATGGAGGGAGAATACGCATGAAAACGTTTAGAAAAATCCACCCAGCAGGGATTTTAACCCTGACCTCCCATGACAGAAAAACTTGATCAGATTACCAAATTGATGATTTGTCTGCGTGTCCAAGCAATGTGGGCGATGGTTTTTATTATTTTGGTTGAATTGACTTCACTGTTTTACCCGTCAGACATATAAGTGACCCGCCTCGGTGGTGGAATGGTCTAGGTAAACTTGTGGCCCTATTACTGGATTTGTGCAGCCCATGTACCTCATAATTAACCAACATACAAATTAACCCTTTTTATAAAAATAAACAAAATACAACATATAAAGTTGAGTGATATTTGAGAATACGGCAGTGTTTGAGGAAATATGGAATGTGAGGTTGGGATATATACCAAATTTGCACTCTTTTTTAGACAAGAATCAACTTTCAAAAGTTTTTGAATCCATGGACCACAAGTGCATGAAAGCTCAGTGAACTCAGACTCAAAAAGGTCTAAAGTATGAAAGTACCTTAGAAACAAAATTTAAATCAGACAATCTTACCATTACTTCAAGTAAAATTCATAATTCATGGTAAAAAGATTGGGTGAGTCGTGTTGATTTATGTAAGGTCCTACTATTTTCTTTTCATAATAATATGGTAATAAGCCTTAATAATCTTTAGTTTGTAAAATTATTATTGACATTTATGTAATGCTATCCCCTCAGTATTTTCAATTGTCAATGTGGTCCTTATGTTCAAACGAGTTTGACACGCATGGTCTAAGCTATCACAATAGACTGGACTGTCAATAACACATAGATGAAGGTTCGAATCTCTACCAAACAGACTAATTTTTTTACTCATTGGCTTGCCACTTGTCCTCCACGTAAACGCTGACACAATTCCTCAAAATCCAACCTTCCTCATCCTTATCATATTATTGTAATTCATTCTTATACGAGTAACCCAAACGGGGGGAGAGAGATAGAGAGAGAAATATGGGGTGACCGGAAGAAAAAACTTTCCAGTAAAGTCCAATATTTGTCTACTAATGTATAAGATATGTCTAGTGTCCTTGTAAATATACCAGCCTAGTCCTGCATCACTGGTTGCATACTCACTGGGGGTACGATCCAGAGAAATGTGGCATGAATCAGAGTGACTATAACATTCATTTATTTCATTATATTAGTTTTACTATCATTCGGGATATTAAAATTCCAATTTCGTTCCAGGAATGTATAAACACGCGTCACACCAATTAACTGACGTTGGATGGGGCAACTGTAAATATATTACCTCGGTAGTACATACCCGGAGAGGAGATACTTTAGACCGCGGATGTGCTTATGGTCGTTCACAAGTTGTGACTTATAAATAATTATATTATTAAAAGTTATCATTTATTTAGGGATTTGCTGGAGTGAATATAAAGTTCCTTATCCCTATAATACATCTTGATAGCTCCTCAACCACAGAAAAAAGATCCCGGATGTACGCACATTGGCTTAATGTGCCAGTACTAGTTATAGAATCCTACGCGGGTTATCAAAATATCATCCACAACCACCCCTCCGCAAGATTTAAGTTCGCGACCATTTGCGTAAACATCATCTGATATACGCGCTCACACACACATATTTCGTAACAATCATAGCCACAACAAAGTTAATATATAACAGGATAACTTAAATGTGGTCCTCATCGGTGAACATGCCGTTAAGGTGTAATTCTCGTCTTACACTGTCGGGACTCGAATCTCGGCCTGGGTCACAACGATGTTTTTTCTGAATGTGTTTTCCACTCTACTTTCATGAAAATGTGGTTTCATTTAATCTAAATTTAACTTTTTTCACCTTTCTCCCCTCAATTAGCATGATTAATTTCACATAGCCTGGACATATTGTAAAATAGGTGCAAACTCTGTATTACATTTAAGGTTTGGTTGTAGGGGATGCCGTTTTTTAAAAGCAACTTAATTTTGGTCAAAATAAATCAAATATTGCTTTACTATAAACAAAGAGTTAAATTTGATTCATATGGTGATCTCAACCGTTCTTAAATAACTGTCAAGGATGTCCTGGAATTTAATGACAGCTTTTCTCTTCATTTAAAGCGTTTGTCATCTAGTTTGGCTATGCTTACAACAGATATTTAACATATTGTTGATACTTACATATGCAAAAAATTAAACTCTATGTTCATAATGGAGCTATTCTTAATTTATTTTGGCCAAAAATATGATTTGTAATTAAATATGCAAAAACATTGGCCTTTTTCCGCACCCCCTTCCATCACACATTAATACATAAAATTAGTTATTGTATTGTTGTAAAAGCCGAACGTGTGAAAGGAACTTCATAATAAATAATTGTATATCAACATAAATATATCGTTTATTTAATTTTAAATTTATTTTACAGCATGTGCACTCGTAATAGGTCAATGTTTGATTGCAAATTGATTTTTAAATGCTTTAATAAAACAATAAAATAAGAATTAGTTGTGTGTAGCTCTAGCCACAACTTTGTCCACAGTTTGTGCTTGTTAACTATTTGTATGTACTTGCTTATATTATTGTGAATATCGTGTTAGTATCTCTATATATAAGCCATTTAAGGTTAGGATGTAGAAAATTCCAGCAAAGGGCTGGGTTATCGCAGCTTTTATAACAAAATCATTTTGGCTAAAATAAACCAAATATCGCTCCAGTAGAAACAAATAATTTAATTTTTCTCACTTGGGTATATCAAAAATTCTTGAATATCTGTCGAGGATGTCCTAGAATTTAATTAACTTTAGAAAAAAGAGAAAATGCTTTCATTAAATTCTAGGCTGCCCTTGACAGACATTCAAAAATTGTTGATATCACCACGTGAAGAAACTTAAACTATATGTTTATACTGGAGAAATATTTGATATGTTTTGGCCAAAAAACGCTTTTTTCTATAAAATGTGCAAAAATACTGACCTTTTCTCGCGTCCATTTTATCCCTATATTTAGATATCTATCTTTAAGGGTCACGATAAGGAGGGTGAATAGTGCTGTGACCAGCTCTCAGTGACGTAGAGCCAGTTTAATCAGCTCTCAGAGGTCTCCCCTGAATAGTCCAGGCTTCAATTAGTGTGAGATTGTGTCACCCTCGCCTCGCCCTCAGGGTGCTATACAATCAACACCTCCCCTTCCATTACTCGACTAGAGTGAAAGGGACGGTCTTTTGGACCTCTGGGAACACATGGCGCAGATTACAGTCTTCACAGGTTTGGACATTCTATAAACATTGGCTCATAAACTGGACTTGACTAGGACATTCTACAGGAATTAACTCATACACAGGACTTGACTAGGACATTATACAGGCATTGGCTCATACACAGGACTTGACTAGGACATTGTATGTACATTGAATCCTATACAGAGCTTGACTAAGACATTATATAGACATTGGCTCATACACAGGATTTGACTATCACATTATATAGGCATTGGCTCATACACAGGACTTGACTAGAACATTCTTCAGGAATTGGCTAATATAAAAGATCTTAATAGAACATTATACAAATATTTGTTTTTACACAGGACTAAAATAGGAAACATTGGTTTTGGATTAAATAGTTTAAAAAGTGAAAATTTAGAAAACGTGTTAAAAATATTTGAAAATTATAATTGTTCATATATTTGTATTCTGGAAATATTTTGTGTCAGTCCTGATCATCAAAGAGTCACAACATCTAACATAAAGTAACATTAAAATAAACCTGAATGATTAGAAACAGCACCAAAACTCCCCGGAGTTGAGGATAACAAACAGCAACTGCAGATACAAAAACTAGTAAAGCTGATCGTTTTACCATCCTCCCAGATCAGGTAAACTCTCCATGTGGTATATATTTTGTAGCCCGATATGAGCTTCTTCACAGGTGAAGCGGAGTTAATTCCCTCATTAGCGATGTCTCATTAACGAGAGTGTTCCAGCTTGGTCCTATTGACACCGAATTCCCTCTGATCATCTCGTACAAAGAACCTCTGGTTAAACAGCGACTGTCAGTAAGGGGAGGGGTAGAGCTCTAGATATGTGATGACATTAGCATTCAGGTCCTTGTCATGTGTCCTGGCAGATACAACCTTCAGGTTAAAAATTAATATAAAGTTTCTCTATGAACTGTTGACGGTTAGATCAGGCTCGTCACTAGGTGTGTGTTTAGACGAGCATGTGGCACTCCTATACTCCACGTATGACGTCATCTCTCTTGTTCTTAGTGTAGTTCCATCAATTTAGATTCGTAAGGTCAATTTTGACCAGTAATTTGTACTGGTGGGTTCTAATGCTTTGCAGATTTGGTTCTAACCTATAAAGGGTGTTTTCATGGCATTTAACCAATTTAAAAGGTAGCTGATATAGATCTTTAGCTGTGTGGGTTATTTCTATTGTAAAGCAAGATCAAAAATACCAGTAAATGATCAATTACCATGAACGTATCTTTAAAAAAAAATAAACGTAAACATTACAGCCCATACAATTCAACACAAAAAGACGTAAACTTCAACACAATTCATACACTTTAAAACTGCAAGTAGCACACGTAAACACAAGTCTTACACTTCAACACAATACGCCAAGCACGTAAATACAAGCAATAAACTTCAACACAAGCCATACACTTCAACACAATAAGCCAAGCACGTAAACACAGCACACTCTACACTTAAACAGAATAGGCTACCCAGTTCTACACATAAACACAGCATTCATACACACGTCTACACAACAATATCTACTTGTATTCACAATAAGATATACGCGTCAATATAATAAGCCTACTATAGTAAACATTAACATATTTTAACTAATTCAAATCCTTGCACGTCTGACCTAAAGTTCTGTGTTGATATTTTTACTAAAATTAAGTTTTATTTAATTAATGATAGACTGAATATATACTTTTAATAACAGAAGTAAGTATGTCATTCCTAATTAAATAGGTGGTATTTTTTCAGAGTATCTTTATAATGTATAATTGATATTTTAACAATTATAAATTCACGTGAGAATTAAAGTAACTATATTAGCTAAGAGTCTATATATATCGGCCGATTAGCCAGGAATTTGGATACAAAATAATTCGCTCGAACCATAAGGATGATTTTAAGAGTTGTTTTTTTAATTCCTTACTGTCGACAGATAAATTGGCATCGATCTAATAGTTTTTACATGTGAATATTTTATTTTTGAACTTTTCTTCTTGATATGGTAAAACGGTTTTACTCATCTCTATTCCATTGTTTTCAAAAGTAGAATACAGAAAATGTCAACACGATGCGGTGCCTGATAAGAGATGTACTACTTAAATAATTTAGGTGTTATCTGCTGAATGCGGCAGTTTACTAAGTGAAAACGTAACAACATATTTGTACATATCACTCACATCACATATTTTAAGTAACAATACAGCTCACGTTACACAGATGCTTAACATCTAGCTATATTTCTATCTCATAGGCTTGGTCCTATAGATCAATGGTATTAAACTTTTTTTCTTTCGCGTACGCCCAGATATAACAGATATTCAACGCTGTACCCCCAAAGTGGTTGTATGATGCAAACTAAACACATTCTATGATCCACATCTAAAAGAAATTACACTCAAAATAATATATTAAATAATAAGTTTTAAATGATAAATATATGTTTATACATATTTTTTAAATTTTACATACACCCTAATGTGAATTCACGTACCTCTGGGGTACGCGTATCTCAAGTTGAATTCTACTGCTATGGACTACTTCGACCTATTTAGTGGGAAATAATTCTAAATGGTGCTAAATAGCACCCCCTTATTTTCTGTGACAACACAACCCACTTTACACAAATTATTAAATTCTAGTATTATTTATACCTCATGGGGGCAGTTCTATAGACCTATATTGTGTCCTATTTTGTGAGGAACTAGAATGAATATCGCTACATAACAGCATCTTATTTTCTGTGTCAATACAGCCCGCGTCACAAAACTGAATAACTTATAGTATTATTTTTATCTCAAGGGGTAAGGCCTTTAGAATAGAGACTATAGTCTCATTTTGTTAGGGACTAGACTGAATATTGTTACATAGCGCCCCCTTATTTTCTGTGATAATACAGTTTGCGTTACACAACTGATTAACTAATAGTATTAGTTCTATCTCACGGGGTTAGTCCTTTACACTTCTTAATCCCAATTTGTGAGAAATTAGACTGAATATTGCTTCATTTTGATAAGTACTGTACATACGGTAATCTAAGAAATTGGGATCTGAGGGTGATGTTTAAAGAATAAACAAGCGTTTTGTTTAAGAAATAGGATAATAAGATACCAAAGACAATGCAATTTGTCAGGAGTGAAAAGTTCAGATTCATCAGTAGCACTTATCACTCGACTACTAGTAATGCTATTTCGTAGCTATAGGCTATGGAAAGCAAAACTTATCTGACCGGTGTGTCACTAAAGATCTAGCAGAATTTTGAACTAATCTAATGTTCCACCTCTTAATTACGTTTTTTAATGAAAATTTAAAATTCAAAACCTGTCGAATAGTATGAGATGTAATTAATAACTCAAGTCAAATCGTAAATGTTTTATTATAGCTTTTATATTTTAAAGAAGAAAAATTTATTAAATTTTCACAGTGAATGTCTTATACAATATTATGAAATGTAATGAATAGCTGAAGTCAAGTTGTAGATACCGTATTTTAATATAACCCCAATTTTGAAGAGGAAAAATTTAATAAATTTTCACAGTGAATGTCTTATACAATATTATGAAATGTAATGAATAACTGAAGACAAGTTGTAGATACCGTATTTTAATATAACCTCAATTTGAAAGAGGAAAAATTTAATAAATTGTCACAGTGAGTGCCTTATACAATATTAATTTTAATAATCGTCACCCGGGAATGCAAGTGTTATATCTATCTGGGAGATGGCAGGAAACTCTGTTTTCACTGATATACAAAACATATCTAATGACAGTTCATTAAATTTAATTTTTAGTGTGTGATAAAACTTTAGTTCAGTTCTTCTTCCTGAAGGCTGAGTACATTTTCTTAACTGCCTGGAGAATCTGTAAAAGGGTTCCTGACTCAATCATGCTCTTCCGATGACACAGAAGGAAAGTACTTGGCAAGTTTTTCAGCCAGATTTTCCATATGGCTGGAAATCAGGGGCATAATGGTTTTTCACGGTGGTTGTCAGTTGTAATGCTCTGAAAATGAGAAAATAGGGGTAACATTTAAAAATTACCCCTATAACGATGTTTTTCCAAACACCAATTCTATTTTTGAATGTCACAAGTTTCTCTGTACACGTCAAAATATTTTACTTAGGACGAAGAAAATCTGGAGATGCTACTTTCAAAGAGAAATGATCACAGACAATTGACGCGAGCAAGAAAACAAACATAGCAGTGTGGGCTGCACATGTCAGCCGTCTTTAGGAAAATGCACCCTAAATCTCTCTCGTTTCTTAAATAAAAACTATCAAGCAAATATCTAACCAAGCTAAGATTTCGAAATGCTTCTTTGTTTATTTTATGTGTCACGTTGAAATCTTAATATTTGAATTTGTTTATTAATCTACAAAAAAGTTGGCAAGTTGTATTATTTTTTCGCAATCTTTTGCAAATTATTGTGGAACCCCTGACACAGGCTCGCGGAACCCTGACTGAGAATTACTGGTATAACGCTTTATTTATTGCTTTATGCCAATCGACCATCAGCGTGGGTAGCTGTTTTATCACTCAAAAGTATATTATGGTAATATACTTTTATTGCTACACATAAAATATAGTTTTAAATATTTATAATTTTCTCGACACTTGTAACAAAATCCAGCTGTTCAGCTCAAACAAATTATCATATTTGTTTACATATTAGTGTAAAATTTACTAAACGTTTTACCTGTAGCTAATTTGATCAATTCTCATGTGGATAGGATAAACTGACATAACGATTCAGTTTTCAACGCCACAACTGTCCAATAGTGCTGTCCCCTTCGAGATCGTACAGCGTGTAAATTTAGCTATAAACTCTGGAATTTCAAAACGCCACCATGTATAAATAGAGGGGGGGAGGGGTCTATTGGCCCATATATTTTTCAAAAATAATTTCAAACTATACTTATTATTTCTTTCACATAAATACCCATGTAAAAGCAAAAGAAAAAAGTTTCTTCTAAGATAGCTCTTTCATACTTTATTTTAAATATTTTAAAAAGTGTATTGTTTAAATTTTCAAAACCTTTTTAAAAAATACATCCATTTTAGACTTTTCAGGTGTTGTTCATTACTATTACTACAGCTACCATACAATTATTGGCCCTCCCACACAACTGGAACAAGAATTGTGACATGATATATTTGGGAATTCTTTAAACTGAGACAAAATGTTAATTTCCATATTTTATTAAAATAGTGGGTTAGAAAAATTGGTAATTTATATTGTTTTTACTAGATGCATCAGTGAATGTTATATAATATACTATGCCAATTTAATATAAATAACAATGTTCATTTTTAATCGACAAAATAGCAACTCCACTGTGTAGAAAAAAAAGGCATATTTTATGGGGAAACCAAGAGTCAGAAAGAAATGGTAAGTGTCTATAAGAACCTCTACTGAAATTTAAGAGAGGAACGGGCAGCAGCGTTGTTTTATGAGTTTTAACCAGGTTCAGTGAAACATGCCAGTAAGCTCTCCCTTTACCCTCTCGGTCACTCTCTTTCTTCAACACGCTCACTCTTGGAACTTGAGTAAAATCTCTGTCGTTTAACTTAGTCATCAGGGCACTCTGCCCCATAGTGTTGACTCTCCGCCGTGCACGACTACGTCTCGCTTCAAAGTCAGGAAGATGGTGTCACCCTGTGTGTGTGAGTGAGTGTGCAGGATAAACACTCTACGGTTCCTTCCGAGGGCAGCCGACCGTCGGGACCTTCCTTAACATCCCCATCCCCTCCCTTTACACCCTAGTCACCCACAAAGTTCGGGCAACTTGTAAAGTGGGCGGCACTCAACGTGACGCCCAGCAGCATAATTTATTCATCAGTCACGTGTGTGTGTGTGTGTGTGTGTGTGTGTGTGTGTGTGTGTGTGTGTGTGTGTGTGTGTGTGTGTGTGTGTGTGTGTGTGTGTGTGAGTGATTGGGTAAGGTATAGATAAAGACAGGAATACAGAAGGAGTTCCAGCGAGAGACAAGGAGCAGGACAGTTTAACAAACAATAGTTTGTTTTCTTAACTCGTTCGTTATATTGGCGTCCCAGACAAGAGCTGTCTCACAAATGTGTGTTCGACACCTGCGCGTCTATCCACTGAAATTAGCATCCCAGGATATATTATTATTATTATTATTAGCATCGCGTCTTACTACCCGTTCGGTTTATACGCACAGGATATATTGATGACATTGTCTAAAATGTATAATTGGTGGGGAGTCTAAATGTGACTGGGCTTTGTATCGGTTATTGTATTAAGCTAGTTTGCAGCTTGTGTTCTGATATAGCTACAGCACTATACAGGTTAAATACACTTACTAAAAATATCTGTAACTGCGATACCATGCTGTAGCTGTACCATGGCTTTTGGTGTCAGACTAAATATACTGAATTACTGGTGACGCAAAGGATGGGGTTCGAGTCTCGTCAGCTGCAGGGGTAGACGTATTACAAATGTGGTTTTACAATCCCCTCTTTAATGCGGGTGGACTTAATATAAGTTACTTTCCTAATACCCACGCATTAATAACCTTGGCATTGAACAGGCTTAACTAAAACAAAACTCGTATAAATGAATATTAATCTACGTTTTGAGGCCTGAACTTGAACTATCTAGGAATCTTAAATAAAATAGTTCTCAAAATGAATATTTGAAATTATTTGACAACTTGTAGTATAGATAGAAAGCTCTTATGTTAGACGCATGGCGGTATTTGTGACTGTCTCTAGTATGTAAAACTGTGTTAATTTAATAGGCCTACTGTAGTAAAATGGCTGCCAGAATTGTGAGACAGTTTGGGACCAGAACGTGTTGAAGTTGAAGTTGATGTGAAATGTAGGAGACATGTTTATTCCCCGAAGCTGATCCTACCCCTCTCCCCCTGAGTGGTCTATGATATTTCCTTTTCTATCTTTTCACTTTCTCTCTCTCTTCGTAATCTAAGATTTTTCCTTTTCTCTCTTTATACACTTTCTCTTGGTGGTCTATGATAATTACTTCTATCGCTTTCTCTCTCTCATCGAGGTATACGATTCAAAATTAAATTACGTATGGATTCATTCATCCT
>CABEEJ010000110.1:18579-47828 GCA_901482245.1 Timema douglasi
AAGTTTTCTCCTGGTAGAATCACTCTGCCCACTACATAGAGATAAACAATGTTGTCCCTCTTCTTCTAACCGTGGCATATTATACACATCTCATTGAATGTTAGCTCCAAGTTTTCTCCTGGTAGATTCACTCTGCCCACTACATAGAGATAAACAATGTTGTCCCTCTTCCTCTAACCGTGGCATATTATACACATCTCATTGAATGTTAGCTCCAAGTTTTCTCCTGGTAGATTCACTCTGCCCACTACATAGAGATAAACAATGTTGTCCCTCTTCCTCTAACCGTGGCATATTATACACATCTCATTGAATGTTAGCTCCAAGTTTTCTCCTGGTAGATTCACTCTGCCCACTACATAGAGATAAACAATGTTGTCCCTCTTCCTCTAACCGTGGCATATTATACACATCTCATTGAATGTTAGCTCCAAGTTTTCTCCTGGTAGATTCACTCTGCCCACTACATAGAGATAAACAATGTTGTCCCTCTTCCTCTAACCGTGGCATATTATACACATCTCATTGAATGTTAGCTCCAAGTTTTCTCCTGGTAGATTCACTCTGCCCACTACATAGAGATAAACAATGTTGTCCCTCTTCCTCTAACCGTGGCATATTATACACATCTCATTGAATGTTAGCTCCAAGTTTTCTCCTGGTAGATTCACTCTGCCCACTACATAGAGATAAACAATGTTGTCCCTCTTCCTCTAACCGTGGCATATTATACACATCTCATTGAATGTTAGCTCCAAGTTTTCTCCTGGTAGATTCACTCTGCCCACTACATAGAGATAAACAATGTTGTCCCTCTTCCTCTAACCGTGGCATATTATACACATCTCATTGAATGTTAGCTCCAAGTTTTCTCCTGGTAGATTCACTCTGCCCACTACATAGAGATAAACAATGTTGTCCCTCTTCCTCTAACCGTGGCATATTATACACATCTCATTGAATGTTAGCTCCAAGTTTTCTCCTGGTAGATTCACTCTGCCCACTACATAGAGATAAACAATGTTGTCCCTCTTCCTCTAACCGTGGCATATTATACACATCTCATTGAATGTTAGCTCCAAGTTTTCTCCTGGTAGATTCACTCTGCCCACTACATAGAGATAAACAATGTTGTCCCTCTTCCTCTAACCGTGGCATATTATACACATCTCATTGAATGTTAGCTCCAAGTTTTCTCCTGGTAGATTCACTCTGCCCACTACATAGAGATAAACAATGTTGTCCCTCTTCCTCTAACCGTGGCATATTATACACATCTCATTGAATGTTAGCTCCAAGTTTTCTCCTGGTAGATTCACTCTGCTCACTACATAGAGATAAACAATGTTGTCCCTCTTCTTCTAACCGTGGCATATTATAAACATCTCATTTCATTTAATTAGTTTACACATTTAACTCGGTTATACTCTTATTTCTCGGCTCTGTACGATTCTGCACAGATTTCTTGAACGCTTTGTTCAATAATAGATAACTCGGGAGAATCTTGGAGGACATCGGCCGTGTCTTCCTCCTTCAGTCGATAGGCAGCACACGTGGTATTGTAATATTCCGACGGCTGGCAGGGCTCGTACATGCTCAGATTTGGGCATCCTAGTAACCGCACACTTGAATTGCAGATCTCCGTGTACTGATTTCGGTTTTCTTCAATGAAATAACACAGAGAGCACTCATCANTGGCATATTATACACATCTCATTGAATGTTAGCTCCAAGTTTTCTCCTGGTAGATTCACTCTGCCCACTACATAGAGATAAACAATGTTGTCCCTCTTCCTCTAACCGTGGCATATTATACACATCTCATTGAATGTTAGCTCCAAGTTTTCTCCTGGTAGATTCACTCTGCCCACTACATAGAGATAAACAATGTTGTCCCTCTTCCTCTAACCGTGGCATATTATACACATCTCATTGAATGTTAGCTCCAAGTTTTCTCCTGGTAGATTCACTCTGCCCACTACATAGAGATAAACAATGTTGTCCCTCTTCCTCTAACCGTGGCATATTATACACATCTCATTGAATGTTAGCTCCAAGTTTTCTCCTGGTAGATTCACTCTGCCCACTACATAGAGATAAACAATGTTGTCCCTCTTCCTCTAACCGTGGCATATTATACACATCTCATTGAATGTTAGCTCCAAGTTTTCTCCTGGTAGATTCACTCTGCCCACTACATAGAGATAAACAATGTTGTCCCTCTTCCTCTAACCGTGGCATATTATACACATCTCATTGAATGTTAGCTCCAAGTTTTCTCCTGGTAGATTCACTCTGCCCACTACATAGAGATAAACAATGTTGTCCCTCTTCTTCTAACCGTGGCATATTATACACATCTCATTGAATGTTAGCTCCAAGTTTTCTCCTGGTAGATTCACTCTGCCCACTACATAGAGATAAACAATGTTGTCCCTCTTCCTCTAACCGTGGCATATTATACACATCTCATTGAATGTTAGCTCCAAGTTTTCTCCTGGTAGATTCACTCTGCTCACTACATAGAGATAAACAATGTTGTCCCTCTTCTTCTAACCGTGGCATATTATAAACATCTCATTTCATTTAATTAGTTTACACATTTAACTCGGTTATACTCTTATTTCTCGGCTCTGTACGATTCTGCACAGATTTCTTGAACGCTTTGTTCAATAATAGATAACTCGGGAGAATCTTGGAGGACATCGGCCGTGTCTTCCTCCTTCAGTCGATAGGCAGCACACGTGGTATTGTAATATTCCGACGGCTGGCAGGGCTCGTACATGCTCAGATTTGGGCATCCTAGTAACCGCACACTTGAATTGCAGATCTCCGTGTACTGATTTCGGTTTTCTTCAATGAAATAACACAGAGAGCACTCATCAATCTAGATCTAACTCAACTGCTTGAAAGAATAACCTAGTCTGTGGAACATTTTAGAATAACGTGAAACTCTGCACCCGCAGTAAGATTAATACGGTTGGGCTGCCCTCCTCTCCAAGTTAGGAGGAGAAAGTTGTCTCCCCTCTCCTAGGCTATGTCGGCGTCATAAATCCACGAATTGTGGGTAAAGTCAAACCCTAACTATTTGCCGTACGCTTTATTTTCTGTGGTCTGACGACGACCTTCTCTACGATGCACACGTCGGTATGAGACGTTTTCTGGGGTACTCAAGCGTAAAATCCTCCCTTGATAGGTTCAATATTCATATCTTGTAGCAGAAACGTTTTGGGATTTAAAACGATGCTTTTTGCGTATCTTGAACACAGATCTACTGACCAGTCTGTGGTGTAACCCTTTGCAAAAACGTCCTTATGCCTGCTGATACGGACGATATCACAGACTTTAATGTGGCTAAATTATCACAACTTTAACAATATGTCTGTCTTCAAGTATTGATTAACCTTTTTTTTCGCATGTAACTAGTGTTTTAAATGTAACAAAATGTCTGTTAACGTTAACGTTTCTTCAAAATAAAACTTCCGAATCAACCTAATCAAATTCAATCTCTTTATTCGAATACGTTCTCCAGCCCCTCAAACCCCACCAACTGGCTGCCGTGGACAAAGACTAAGAGAATAAGATGGAGAGGAGAAGCGACCAATTAGAAATAGTCATAGTTCTGTTGGACTAGTTAGAAATAGTCATAGTTCTGTTGGACTAGTTAGAAATAGTCATAGTTCTGTTGGACTAGTTAGAAATAGTCATAGTTCTGTTGGACTAGTTAGAAATAGTCATAGTTCTGTTGGACTATTTAGAAATAGTCATAGTTCTGTTGGACTAGTTAGAAATAGTCATAGTTCTGTTGGACTAGTTAGAATTGTTGACCAATAGTGGGGCCGATGTTTTGATAACCGATTAGTCACAAGGCTAACAATAGCTTTAAGCTAGTTTGTAAGTCGTCTGCTGAAATATCCTTGCGTTTACAGGTTTTACGTTCTGTTACACAGGTAGTTAGTTATGGACTTGAAGGTTGGTGGCTAATTATAATATTTATTGTTTTAGGTTAATATAGTTTGTAAATCGTGTGATGAGAAAAGCAAATTTTCAAAATGGCATTTTTAATGTTAAATTTAAAAGAATAATTAAAAAATAGCTTGCTTGAATATAAATGTGTATTAGAGAGTGTTGACAGGGGGAAAGGAGGGAGCTGTTATTTCCTAATACAATTTTAAGACTACGCCATAATTGTATGTCTTGATAGACTTAAATATGTAAAGCCGATTTGTACACGTCAAAAGAGAATCCGGCTACAAAATTAAAACGGTTATATTAAACGTGAAGGCTTGAGCCCGGCTATTTTTTTATTGAGTTCATTATTCATAAGGTGGAAGTAACAAAGAGAGCCGTACGTCCACTATCTAACACAGCTAGGACATTCCAAGTAATACTTCTTCTTTTCTCTTGTGATCTTATATGCATTTTATAAAAACAAAACAAGGTAACATGGTAATTTTATCACGAGACTTAGAAACTGATTTAAGGGCACCACCTACTCTTTTTTTCCCCACGTCTTAGTACGCGTATACATTAATTTCTCTAATGGAATAGGGGTGTGAATAAGGTAGAATTCTTGAGGAAATGTACTCATATACATATTTTTTAACACACACTGTATGCCTGACTGGGATTTGATCCCAAGTCTACACATCAGTGACAATCCAATCTAACACGAAATAGACGCGTTATACCAGACCACGCACCGATGTGGTTCCCTACTTGAATTGAAATATTTTCACTCTAATTTTTAATGAGAATGAAAACTAGGACGTCTCAAAACCACACACCACAAATCGCAACCATCTTAAAATTTCTGTTAAAAAAAATACTTTATTTGTTTGAGAATGTCTTTGTAGATCAATGTTTACTTTATAGCCATTTACTTTAATCTAAAAATTGAGAGATTTCAGGACAAACGTCTTTTATCAAATTTTCATACAAAATATCTATTATGAAACTTAAAATATAGGCTTTATTAATCCTATAAGGCATATATCAGATTATGTTGCGCTAGAAATGTAGTTTACTGACAGTTAATACAAAACGCGGTCAACTTAAGGCTCGCATTTTAGTTTTAAAAGAAATATTGGTTTGTTTATTTAATATTTTAAAAACACCTTGATTTTATCAGACTGTATTTACTATTGGTGTTTTGTATGTTATGCTATTTTACATCACAATAGATTCCAAAAACTCGTATGTATGCAAATTCATATCACGTCATTGTCTGCTTGATTTGATAGTATTTAATTAAAATACTTTAAAACTGATGTCTCGTTTTAAACTTTTGAAATTTATTTTGCTTTGAATACAATTCCCCAGGACATAAAATTTATTATGTTCTCGTGGACATTTTACAAAATGGCGACACGTGAGTTCCCGTAGCTGTGGCTTAGTGCCCAAATTCACTTGGTCATCGCTCACGGGAATATCAGGGATCGAATCCTGACCACACGCACTGAGTGCTAATATTTCACATAGGATGTATCACTATGGTTTACTTATCCTCTCTCCACGTTAATCTGGGTGCATTTTCTCTCAACTAACCTCCTCTTACTTATTAATTTAAGATGTTAATAATATAGGATACATTCGCATCGATGGGTACGCGTACTAGGGCATCAACATAATCTGATTTGAAGTTGGGGTACTGAGGGTAATTTTTCTAAATGGTTTCTCAATTTCATTTTACTCGAATGTGAATACATTTTCTCTCAAAGTATATCCTTCCTCATACCTACCCCATGAGTTTAACTAAATGCGGATGAACCAGACGAGGAGTAAGACGTGGGGGATAAACCACCATGTTGCTAAATGGACTAGTAAAGAAGTGGCATTTGTAATTTTAAAGTAAAGTATCTTACTATGTATAAGCTTTATAACAATGTTTGATGGAAATTTGAGTTAATATTTTACTATTTAGTACTATTTAATTCCCATCATACATTGCATTTTGATGTTGTCTTTGCATTTAAGACTGATCTCATATGTGGGAATACATAATGTTGATTCGAAGGTTTACTTGCTTGAGTACTTGAATATTTATTATAATATTATTAATATCACTGTAAAAAAAGATTGAACATTTTGTCAACGTTATGCTCATAAAATGTATTTATATATTAGGGTGATTTGTGCATAGTGGCACATTTATTAGTATTATTAAATAATTCAAAATATTAAATAAATTAAAATATTAAAAAATAAATAATGCGTTTTATAAACCAAGTCTAGTAATTAGGCCTAGCAAGTAAAGTTTACAAATATTCAATAATTTAGTTATTTGTATTAGAAACCATGGTTAATAAATAACAAGTAAAATTTGATGTTCTTAAAACTACTTCATTTAAACAAATGTATCAAATTTTATGGGAATTAGCTCGGTGTTTTCCAAATTATTATTTATAATCTAAAAAATAATCAAAATAAAATAAAAAATACATTAGTCTTAATAATACTGCTATAATGAGTACTTGTATAAAAAAAGGTATATGTTTACCGATGCATTTTATAAGAACAAACTATATTCAAATATTAACGATTTTTATCAACATGACAATGTACTATTGACCTTGGCAATTAATTGTTTATTATTAATTATACTGAATAATTTAATAAACTTTATATCAGACAGTTATATTTAAGATAAAAAAAGGTTGATATGTCGATTTTTATTGAATATGACATTTAAAGACATAGGCTGTTAAGTGCCTTTATTACAATCCAATTTTCATAGGATAGCTAGTAAAGTTAATTGATCTAGTGTCACGTTATTTTACGCCAACTCATGTTATTTACAGTGACTACTTCTGATATATGTTACCAATACATTTCAAACAACAGTATTATAAATGTTGGCTGAAAAACGAAGGTGTTTGTACTTCCTATTAAAATTGGACTGTACCAAATCTCACAGACCAATTAAATGAAATTCCCGACATTGTGTCTGTTCTATAAATTTGTTAGTGTTTGTTTCAATACTTTGTTACTAGTTTTTATATATAATATTTACAACCAACTGGCTCGTATCGACAGACATTTCCTTCCATAAACATACATTTTGCCTCCTGAAATGTGACCATTGTCAAATAATATGGCCATATATGTAGTAGACCTGTAACCATGTTACAAGAACGAAGAACAATCGACTGTATTATACCCAGTATAATGGGACCACACTCACCACCTAGCTTGTTGTCACGGCATACTGGAGCACACGTAACGGCACCTTCTCGCTTCGACTCTCCACCACGGACTAAAACGAGGTTTGACCCCACGTACCGCTCGTGATTGAAGCCGCTTCCCTAAGAAACAAGTTCGACACTTGACTAGAGTAGTTTCCGGTTCATGGTCTAGACGTCTCTCAATGCTTTCAGAAGTTCCCAGAGTCACCGTCATCACCACCTGAGCGCTGCTTGTCTTCTTTTCTGGTTAATTCTTTTCCGTCCCTGTTCCCCATCTCTGGAGACATGTTTACGTTTGTGTTAACTATATAATGGCTTGTGTCTTTCACTACGCTACTCATTGTACCACTGGCATACATAAAGGTGAGGGCGCCGATTTAAGCTTAGGTTGGATTTTATTATTCAAAATTCTACTCTGATAAAATTATGGGGGTGGAGAGTGGGGGGTACGCTTTTCAAAATTACTGTTTCGAGTTAACTTTAAAATAATCTTGTTTTCCAAATGGTGTTTTGTTGTTTTAAAACATGGATATGCCACGGATTGATAATGATTAATTTCTTCAGGAACCATGATTTGGATTAGGCTTTATTATGTTTGAGGTGCGCTCTTACCGTTATTTAGTTGCATTGTTCATTAACTTCAGTAATTTTTGGCAAGTTTCTACGGCGTTGTTACGATAACTTGTATATGCTTGAAAGGATTTAATATATATACGTATTTAAATTACATTTTCTAGCATTTTTTTATATATGCTTTAACGGCACGTCGTTGAAATATATATTATTATTATTATTATTATTAGATAATACTCGACGTAAAGCATATTACAAAATAACAAGATAATATATATATATAATTATTTTATCTTGTTATTTTGTAATATGCTTTACGTCGAGTATTATCTAGAGTAAATTAAATTTTCATTCAATGCAACTCTAAGTTTGCTTTCACGGTGTAACGACTAGATAATTATCATTAAATTTAAATATCCTACTTTATTAGGGGTATAAGCTATCACTGCATTCATTTTGATATTTATAGTTGGTAACTATGGGTCGATGCTTACCACCTTAATATATAAAAAGAAAGAAGAGATTGTATACAATTTAATTTTAAATTCACTTGTAGTGAAATATCCTTGTGAATTGTTGAAGATAGGTATTACATACCTTTAATTCAAGGTCTTCTACCTTATATGTATGGATCACTTAGCTGTTATTGGTATTTGATGAAATGAACTAGATATAGAATCTGGGACTTAGAATCTTATCCCTCGATGGTTTTTCTTAGGTTATGTATTTATTGTAATTGGTTGCAGATATTTTTTTTAAATAAACGTCTGAAATGTTACCTTTTACGCCAGACGTCAAATTGGTTCAATTCAAGCTATGTTTGTATACTATTTGATGTATCATCATCTCTTTGATAATTTTCTAAAGTTATAATAAAAGACAAAAAAAAACACACTATTTTCTCTTGTGACTCCTTTGCTGTTATTTAAGCTCACTTCCTGGACTCTTAAGGTTTTCACAGACCTTTCTTCCAAACTGAACATTAATATAATTTTAATTAAAAGCGTTCTTAAACATATCAAATTCACACAATTATTTTTTGGTAATAAACTTTTCTTACTACACAGAATGATGATTTCTTAGATAATAAATTTGATCCTGGACATGTACTTATATTTATACTTATACATATACATATACTTATAGACATGGATATAAAAAGTCCCCAAATGTTGGTCGAGAGCTTTGATACGCTGTCTTTAATCCAGATGCATATCTCGGTAGTTTTCAAACTAGCATATAAATAGGAGTAATAATATACATAATAATAAAGAACCAGTGACTTCTCTCCAGGCCTTAGATGTTGTGTATTCTTATCTCATACCTTATTATCCCCCTCAATATCACCTCTCATATTTGTGATTTAATGGCCTGAGCAGCTTCTAAGTGTCAACTTGCACACCTGGGTTAATCTAGGGCCAGGAAAACCGTAAGAGAGAACGACTCAATTTTACATTTTAATAAACCATCTAACTTTTTTTTATTAGCACGGCGTCTTGATACTCGTTCAGGTTATACACGTGTTTACTCATTACTCTAGTGGTTTTAAGTATGAGTAAAATTATATTTATATGAATTGTATCCACATTTGCGTGGAAAAACCTTTTGGAAGAACTACCCTCTATACCCTCGACTGAGATTCAAAACTTAATATTCTCGTCATCGGTGATCTAGTCCACTACGAGAATAGAGCCTTAGACCATGCGGCCACCAAAGCGGGTCCTTCTAACTTAAAATAACAAGATAAGAAGGGCCCAAAGGAATTTAGCGCTCTATAAGATTGATAGTTGGAGTAAGGTGTGCTAACACCTCTTCTGAAAGTAGCAAAGGAAGCAGTCACTGGTACAAACACAATTTATTACAAACACTAAAATACAGATGCGAAACTAACATTCCCTTCTTCTCTCAGCTAGTCCCAAGTTCTCGCTTGTTTTGTGTTTCTTGTTAACGGCCTGTTTGTTTTGACACGCCGTTAAACCACAAAATTTAATCTTCACATATTGTGTGGTGAAAAAAAAAAGGCGACAGTTGTAAAAATCGTCGTTTACCTGCCTCCACTTTGTGCAGCATCAGCATTCCTGCTGACTTAAAAGGAGGTGCGCCGGGCTAATAAAACATAGCCACTTGTTAATTGTTAATTAGTTCTTTGTAATTGGATGTTTTAACATGAGGAGAGAAGTTACTAGGAGACTAAAAGGGCAACTGTGTCATAAATATTTTGGCAGGAGAGGGGGGGGGGGATAACAACACAAATAACCTCCAACTCTGCTTTCGAGTACACTATTCAGGCCTCATGTGACACTCAGCCTTGACAATGTGTATTGGAATAATTCAACAACAAAACAACGCAAGGGTTGTTTTTCATTTTAGACCCAAAATAAGTAAATAGTTATTGATAACCCAACCACTCTTGACTCAACTGTGTCTCATGAATGTCAGGCGAGGATTATTCAAGAGTAGATGTGGTTTGGAAACTATAGCGTCTTCCGTCAACAAAGTGTCCTCGGCCGTGTCTTAGAATGAGGACACTGTGCATTGAACAAATTACTCTTAATCGATATACTCTGGTATGGATCCTCATTGGTCTGAATTCATTGTGTACTGATGGGAGGGGGGTGGGGGAGACCATATGAGATGCTAATTTAACCCTAATAATCTTAGTTGATTGAATCATTCATTGCGCCGATGTTGCTGGTTTTAATATTCATCTCGATATAACAACATAAAAGAGGTACCCAGCCTTGAGATGGAGATCTCTACTTTAACCTCAAACAAAACTCTAGTTCAGTTTTTTTCAGACCTTATTCACCCAATAAGTCTTCATACACGAGAAGTCCCCAAGAAACTAGGTCTGAGTAACTCGTTCTAGTCCAGGACGGGGCTACAGATGTTCAAAATTGGTTTGCGGAAAGAGGGGAGAAAATAAGTTACAGGTAAAATTGTTACCTTTATGTGTGAGTCTATTCAGTGTCAACTCAATCTCTGGTAGCACCCCTTTAACCCCCCTTACACAGACCTTCTAGAATTCACCCCTAATCCAACCCCTCCTTTCCAGCCAATAAACTCTAGGAAAGGTTCACAAAATTCTACCATCGAGAGGTGATCGAGAAATTGGTTCTCTCTCTCTCTTTTTTTTTTTTATCAGATATCGCTAAAGCGACAATAAATGGCGGCTGGTGTTTGGAATTTTCTAACTCCATTACTGACAGAATGGATTAACCATTTATCTCGGAATATAAATCAACAAACATCTCACTGGTGTATAGTGGAATGGTTTGTATACAAGGTAGAGAGAAATTAACAATTACGTGGGTAAATTTTTAGAGGAAATATTAGTCAAAAATTAAAAATTAAAAATCGAAATTACAACTCGGTTTAGAAAGTGTGACAACCCAAGATGGCTGCCTTGTTACTTATTATTCCAATGAGCTTACACTTCACTACTACTAGCTCCCCTGACGGCCAAGTTTAGAACGAACGTGTGGGAGGAGTTGCTTTGTTGCTGCCCGGATCATTATCACTGTGTTTGGGGTGAAGTAGAAGGAGCTAGAGTAGTGGACAGTCCAGTCAAAAACAATCGAGAACACAACATTAATTTTTAGTGAGACAACACGACCATCCCCTTTATTTATAGGCCTTGGAAAGAGGGGTAGGAGGAAAACGTTACATTTAAATCGTATGTGTTTTACGCTTAGCTTTCACTGGTTTTTATATTACATATTTTTACTAAAAGGGCTAAATAAAATTCACAAAACGTGCTTGGAAAATTCAGCCTATATTGTATTTTTGTCTGCCTAATATTAATATACCTCCCTCGTGATTCGAATCCTCAACAAAGAGAAATTTCATTCATTACATTTTTTATACAATAAAATATCTTATTTTTCTCTTTTTAGGCACAACTATTTCAGTATTTTCTTGAAAAGTTAATTTTCCATAATTTATTTGAAGCCACATAACAGCCTGTCCCCGAGTAAAAGCGGTTAGTGTGGTCAACCCCTTATTTTGAAGACCCTGGCTCAGTTCTAGGTAGCTCTGATGAAGATACGCTTTATGTAGGAGCTCGTCCTATTAACCAATTAGTAAACAGCTATAAACTAGAGGACGGGGGTGTCGAGTTCCTCCACGGAGATAAATAGTCCGATAGCAATAGCTTAGTTCCTCCACGGAGATCAGTAGTGCGATAGTAATAGCTTAGTTCCTCCATGGAGATTAGTAGTCCAATAACAATAGCTTAGTTTCTCCACGGAGATCAGTAGTGCGATAGTAATAGCTTAGTTCCTCCATGGAGATTAGTAGTCCGATAACAATAGTCTAGTTCCTCCACGGAGATAAGTAGTCCAACAACAATAGCTTAGTTCCTCCATGAAGATCAGTAGTCCAATAACAATAGCTTAGTTCCTCCACGGAGATAAGTAGTCCAATAACAATAGCTTAGTTCCTCCACGGAGATAAGTAGTCCAATAACAATAGCTTAGTTCCTCCATGAAGATCAGTAGTGCGATAGTAATAGCTTAGTTCCTCCACGGAGATAGGTAGTCCGATAGCAATGGTCGAGTTCCTCCACGGAGATAAGTAGTCCCCTAGCAATAACCTAGTTCTTCCACTTTTATGGGGTATGGGGTCAAGATTAAGCCCCCTTTCATTACATGGAATTCAACAGGAATAGGAGGAGCTTCAAATAGAAAATTACAAAATTAAATAAGAACAAAATTAACCAACGCATGAAAGGTTAGGTTAAGTTAGTTTGGGTAAGAACCATAGTTATACATATAAATGATGGGAGGTTCGAAAGCTAGGATTGTACTGGCTATTGGACGCGGACTAATTAAAAACGTTCCCCTTTGTTGTCGTGGAGGAACTCGCCCCTCAAACCCCTTTTCACCAGTGGAGGATTTCGGTTATAGAATTAAGGGACCTTTTTTGAGTAAGGAACTAAACCAGGTATTGTGGAGGTACTTGAACGCACTCCTAGAGAAAGGTGTAGTATGTGCTGTCCTAGGCTAAGTTAATTAGTATTCTAATCATGCTATCTAATTAGTATACCTATATATAAATGCTAATTCTGGGTGTTTACTATTAGAATTCACTATATTGGATTAAGTTAATTTGTAAGGCATGTGTTGATGTATTGTGTGATACATATTTTTAGGAAGTTAACGCTACACGCTATAGTAAAAACAAAAATAAAACAGGATAGAATGTGCTTTAAAAACTAAAAACTCGTGAATCGTATTATTAGAATCATAAGTATATATTAAGCTCCATGAACACGTGTGTGTAAGCTGAGCTGAGGGATTGCCGAGAAGAAGTCAGTCGCAAACTTTAGTGGAAACCTTTTCCTTTGTCGAAAGCAATGACTGTGGGTATCACCGCTGGGAGCCCATAAATCAGGACATTTTGATCGTGTTCCGGTTAAGAAAGAGAATGCATAAATTCTCGTAGTTTTAACAGTCTCTGTTAGGTTTTCTTGGTTTACTTGAAAGATTTATGTTATTAATACACGTACCTTGATTTAGGTGGCTCAGACCTCTTTAAAGGGTTAGCAACAGCTGCTGTAATGAGCTGTAAACCTGGTTATTGCGTGATAGAAGTGGTTGTTAAAATAGCTATCAAATTCTTTCTTTAGGGCAACCTTCTTTGTTCTGCTTTACTGTCTCTTAACTGTAGCTTTATATCTCCTTCATAGAGCTGCTCAAGAAATACAGTATTGATTTGTCCTTTAGTACTTCTACACTGAGCTGTTCAAGATATACAATAATGAGTTGTTCATGAGTACTCTTCCCCAGAGCTGTTGGAGATAGAGGGTGATGAGTTGTCCTTTAGTATTATCTCCGTGAGTTGTTCAAGATAAACGGTAATGAATTGTTCTTTAATACTATTTATTTGGGTTGTCCAAAATAAAGTGTATTGATTTGTCTTTTAATACTATTTACCTGGGTTGTTCAAGAAAGGGGGTAATGAGTTGTTCTTTATTCCCCTAGGTTATTCAAGTTAGAGTGTAGTGAGTTGCCCTTTAGTACTATTCCACTGGTAGGTCGGAGATTGAGTGTAGTGAGTTGCCCTTTGGTACAATTTCCCTGGGTTGTCAAAGAGAGAGTGTGTAGAGTTGCCCTTTAGCACTATTCCCCTGGGTTGTCGGAGATAGAGTGTAGTGAGTTGCCCTTTAGTACTATTCCACTGGTAGGTCGGAGATTGAGTGTAGTGAGTTGCATCTTTGGTACAATTCCCCTGGGTTGTCGGAGATAGAGTGTAGTGAGTTGCCCTTTAGTACTATTCCTCTGGGTTGTCAAAGAGAGAGTGTAGTGAGTTGCCAGTTGATACTACCTACAACGCTAGCTCCCAGCCCATTGGAATCGACCGTTTGTTTTTCTTGTCTCCATCTGGTATTTACCAAGCCTCCACCTGAACACACGCTCAGTGAATCCAGTTGTTGTGACGTCACACGTCGTGTGTGCCCGAGTGGAATCATTATTTTAACACCTCGACGGTCCGAATTAAGCTCCAACAACAATCGAGCGAAGTCAGGAAGAGCAGGGGGTGTGACGCTAACTAGTTATATCCCTCCCTGACCATGCCGAGAGCAAAGAGTTACTTCAGGTTTAATTACAAAGGTTCTATGGACGGAACATGCTTGGCGCTCTCTGACCTCGCCGGATATTAGAGGTGGAAATCTGAAACTGGTAGACGGAAATACTTCCGGTTCTCGGTACCTCACTCATCCCTTCTCCTGCTTCTGTAAACATCCCCAAGGACCGTCTAACGCTTTTGTAGCTATAAATAGATATTGTAAAGGTACTTAAGGCGAGGGGAGAGGGCTGTTAGCATCTGGGACTATATCTCAATGAGACGCAACCCTCTTTACCACCATATGAAGGCTTATAATCGAAGATCCGACCAGGCTTTGAACCAAACTATTCTATTCGTCCCACGGCTGAGCTGTGGCTACACCCGCTTGAAGCTAGGTCCAACAAATCATAATTATATCAACTACAAAGCTACGATAGTCCCAGGAGCGCCCGGTTGACTGCCTTCTATCTAGAGAAGTGAGATGAAAAATTTTCCACTTCGAAAATTGGGCGTGAAATTTTTCCTTTATTATTTATAGTTAATTTTTGCCCTATTTAAATGGATCGAGTACATCCGAGATCTCCCAAGTTCTAATGTTTGACTTAAAAGGGCCCGCTTCGGTAAACGAGAAATTGCCTCGCGGGCGTTCAGCTCTAACGCAACATTTAGTTCTACGATGCGTTATTTTAAAATAGGATTCACGCCAAAATAAAGTTAAAAGATCCAAACAGGACACATTTCCCTTAACTCTATAGTTTTAGTTTAATTAATATAAAAAATTGTGCGAAAATGGGAAAAAAATATGTAATCGTACTTGCGAAGCTTTGAGATTAGGCTTGATGAAAAGGGGCTCGCTCTAGATTCATCCTTCCTCTAACAAATACAGTAATATTTTGATGGGCTCACAACATAACATTTTAAGATATTTGAGAACTAACAGCGTACTTTCCTCTTTACCTTGAGATAAGAAGTTTTGTAGTTTTATTTCCACTTTTTCTTAATGACATGAAACAGGGTGGTTGTAATTAAAGTGTGAAAGGAAGCATAAGCCTAAACAGACTAGAGTTTTTTTTTCAATTTCCTTATACATTTGTCCTGGCGTCTTATTTTAGTATAAATCAGGACTTTTTCTGCTCTGTTCATATTACAATATGCTTTCTATATAGTTAATCAAATATTTTTACACATTAACTTTATGGAATATAAACATATACTACTACTAAATCTTCTTGTCCTGTTATTGATTATTACCTATTTACCCTTGATCTGTGCCTGCTAGCAGCTCTGTCTACTATATACCTATACTATTATTTAATTTATGGTAATTTATAACTATACTTGTCCCTCTTTCCCTATTGAAGCTATTGTGACTATATACATTTTTCCTTTTGAAATGCTTGTTTTGGACTTAAATATAACTTAACCTAGCTTATACCTAGTGCCGTCGTCTACACAATCAGTTTATATCTTTTCCTTGTAGGGAGTCCCATTTTCTTCTCTGGCCACTTACTACCGTGGCCAGTCGACATCCCGGAGCGCTCGATAGCTCCAGCCCAGCAGCACGCTTGTTTCCAAGCGAGCACTTTTCGAGTAAGGAAAAGCTTCCAGCGTCTCTGGTATTCCAGGCGTCCCTGGTTCATCAGCGATACTCGTCACTGGTATCCCTGAGACGCCTTTCCTCTGCTAGAGCTCTAGGTATATCCAGATTCCGTCAAAATCTAGTCCAAACTCCGTTTTATTATACTCTCTTTGTTTTGTTTCACCAGTTTGGTAACGTCTCGTCTAAGTCTGATGGTGCTTGTCATGTTATTGTCTTCTTCTTTGTTTTAGTTCCTCCATATGTCTGTCCCTTTATGCTTTCGTTACCCTGTCCGCTATCTCATCGAGGTAGCTCCACCAGTCCACATCCCTCAATATATGGTATATGGCATTGGCCTGTATGTGGCATTAGTAGCTCCTCTCTTTCTCTTTCCGTAAATATACATTCCAAGATCACGTGTTCCTTTGTCACCTCTCCTCCGCAACAGCAAAGACTGATTTCACTCATGTTCATCCTAAAGAGATACGCTCGATATGGGCCATACCCTGTGATATTGTGGACAAGTCCCTGGAAAGGTTGAAGATGCTTCATTCTCAGTCTTTCTTGTACTTTTGTAAATAACTGGAATGTCCTTCTACCTGTGGTACTCTCTTCCTAGTCTGCTTGCCACACCCGCAGGAGGGGGTCTCTTATATCATCCTTGGTACTTACACCGTTAGTTGTTAATTCTATTACTTTGTCTAACTTCCTTTTTCCAATCCAATATCCAGCGGACCTCTTTCGTACCTCTAAGTCTAGGCGCTAGACACCTAGGGTGATACACTTAGCATTTGTTGGTACAATTTTGTAGGCCCAGAAAGTCTCGTATGAATTTTCCTCTGGAGGCCTCTGAGTTTCCTTTGATCTCTGTTCCCTCTCAGTTGTTGTAACCACACTCCTGCTTCATATTCCACTATGGACACAAGAAACGCCTGATTGTATAGTCTAATCAGTTTTATGGGCAAATGGAACTTACGCTGCTCTGTACTGACTATCCCATTCATAACCCGCAAGGCTCATCCACATACGTTGTCCATATGAGCTAGGAAGATACGCTTCTCGTCAATCGTAGCCTCCAGGTATCTAACTATTTTGCTCCTTCTGATTGTTTGTTCTGCTACCTTAATTATAGGATCCCTCTCAAGCAATCCCCTGAGCAGAATGTAGGTTGTCTTCGCCATGGCCTTGCTGAGTCTTACTTTCCTACACCATTTATCCAAGCCGCTCAGTACCTTATTACTTCTTTCTTACAGGTTCCTCCTTGAACTTTCCTCCACCACTATCAGCAAGTCGTCAGCAAAAGCAACCACCCCCACCACTTCAGGGACTGCTTCCAACTCCAGCAACCCAGGCCCGAGACCAACGTCCCAAAGTATCGGACCCCTGACCGATTTTTGTGGGCATTCTTTTGTTAATTTTTTGCTTATTGTTGTTCCTGGGCATCTCAGGTTTGCATGCTTGTCCCTACAGTAGTCTTTAAAGCTTCTGTAGAGACTCCCCAGACAGTTAAGTTCTCTTAATCTCTTGAATAAGGCTGGCCACCAAAGTTTATAAAATACACCTGAGATGTGAGATGTCCACAAATATTCCAATAAGATATTTTGCCCTAGATTTTTCTACCAGGATAAAAGCAGCACAGATTGCATCCTCTGTAGACATGCCCTTCCTAAATCCGTACTGTTGAGGGTGCATTACCACCTCTTCTTTATGTTTTTGCAGTCGATTATGTAGAATTTTCTCCTCCAGTTTTGCACATACATTAAACAAACATATTGGTATGTACGACTTCGGGAGTTGTGGGTCTTTGTCCTCAATTTTACTCAGAATTACCACTTCAAACCGCTTCCACACATTTGGGATTCATCCCTGAGCCAAGCACTCATTCATGAGCGGGGCCATAAAGGGTGCTATCCGTTCATTGATTTCCTGAATCACCTCTACCCTGATTCCATTAGGTCCAGGTGCCTTCTTTCTTTTTATTCCTGCTACTAGTTTTTTAATCTCGTCCTGTGTTACTGGTTCCACTATCACGTTTTAATTATTATATGCAATTTTAATATCCTGCTTGGATCTTTAATTATCCTCATCCCCCTTCTCCAGATTATTATCAGGGAGAGACACGTCCATTAGTAGCCTAGCTTATTCCTCCCAGCAAGTAGTCATTCCTCCTTCTGGTTTATTGAGTGTTGAAATGACAGCTGGGGTCTAATTTTCTCTGTTGCAATCTGCTCAATTCTTCTTGAACAAATCTTTCCCAGCTATAATTTTTAACAATCTTCATTGTATTTTCAAATTCTTCTTTCCTTTTCTGGTAGTAGGTAATTTTAGAAAACTACACAAACCATTGTATTTTAAGCCGTGTGGACTGTCAGCGATTGAGACTCTCTCGCTGATTGAGACGGCCACCTTAAGCTTAGCAACAGAAACATAAAATGAGTCCTAATAAAGCAATACCAGCAATTAGAGTTATCCTATCACACTCACTCACGTACAGCGCTTGGTGTTTGAATGGGCCATGAACGTCGGGTGTTATGTAGACTAGAGATGGAAATAATAAAATGATTTTAGTGATCAAATATTTATTCGATTCTTTGAGAAATAATCGAGTTAATCGAATGACTCCTTAGATTGATTTTGAGAAGTAGAGAAAAAACAATAGTTATCAGAACGACGCTAGCCATTTTAATAATTCCTCGTTTTGCCCTGTCATACTATCCTCTTCATCATGATGTATCCCTCTCGACACGCAATTATTTTTTTTAGCTTATCAACCTTCGTGGAATATTTAATTCCATGTAATGTCAAAGGACAAATGTAGAGAAGCTACTTAATACATCCCAATATACGCATTAGTCACACAATTACTTTGCCACAAATAGTCACATATTTTCGTGAGAATAGTAACAAAATATAAGAATATATATTTCTTACACGTTTTTGGCAGTGTGAAAATAATTTAAATATAAATATTTTCTGAGACTCATCCATCCTAATCATACATAAAAAGGTGAATTTTTAATGTGTACCTAATATACATTTTAAAAACTAATACATTAATTATTTGTGAGTATGAATCTTTTCAGGCCCCATCCTCCATAATTATTTAGTAGACTGTACTTCTAAGATCATTTGAAGTAGTGTAAAAAAAACAACAATAGTTTCAATATTGCAACAGGTGACCTGGCGGTCTAGCTTGGTGTCAAGCTTCTATGCTGGCGGCCGGGGTTCAATCCTCGGTCCCGGCAAAGATTTATCTGATTACCAAACCCTTCCTTCACCTCTGACAAGACATCTTGTGAATGTGAGGAATACCAGGCCTCCACCGTGGTTCGGATTCCACGTTAAACTGTAGATCCTTCATTTGATCTCCCAATCACCCTACCATTACACATTAGCGTAAGTGCGTATAACCCGAATGGGTGGTAAGACGTGGTGCTAATAATAATAATAATAATATTGCAACAAATTAATATTTTTATTTAAGAATAAGGTGACCTGTTTAATTCACAAACCTAATATAGAAAAATAATCAAATCGATCTGTAATTTTAAATATAATTATTTTTTGGTTCCTTTTTGAAATGTATAGTCACTTTTATTTTGTATTAATATAACCCAAGAATCATTCTAAAGAGTAAGGTTGACTATCGCGTAGCAAAAGGACTATTTATTTAAAAAAATAATCTAACAGAAACGAATATTTTGTATGAAATAGCCTGATAAACATTAAAATTATAAGATTCAACTTCTTCAATACTGTGGCAAAGAAGTGAAGGGTAACCGAATGAATCGGCTGTCTTGCAGCTGTTTTAAATAATCTAATGAATCAATTATTCAGGATAATTGAGTTATTTAATTAATTCGATAATGCCCAGCACTACTGTAGAGCAGATATGTAAATGCTTGAATACTAGAATCACCCAACCCTGTGGCCGCTTAGTCCAAAACACTACTCTTGCACTGTACTAGACTGCCAACGACGGGGAGATCAAGGTTAGAATCTTGGTTAGGTGTACTGGGGTATTTTTTTCCAACATGGTTTACCACTCTCGATACATGAAAATGTGGGCACACTTTATCTAAATATAACCTTCATAATCCCTAAAACCATTGGTTTAATTAGTTATAAGCGTATACTAACCTGAATGGGTAGTAAGACGCGGTGCTAAAATAATAATACTATAATCAAAGCCTTTTACAAATAAATACCTGGGATTCAATCAACCGATCTTTTTACCCGTAGAATCTTCTGCAAATGTTATCGGGAGATTTTAATATCTAGTTGTATCGTACATATTCCCCCTCTGTTAGGACATAAATAACAAACTGTTAGAGAACAAACCCGTGTTTATATAATGATATTGTTAGCGCATGACAGAGCCAGACCATTATCCGGGGTCGAGGGGTTCAAAAGATGAGCTGGCCGCCCTTCTCGAGGGCTAGAGACACCCCCCACAACCTAGTTGCGACCTAGTTAGAGGACATGGAGGGGAATTTGTTTGTAGTTAGGGAGGATCTAATGCGGGGTTAAGGGGAGGCTATGGGGTTTATTTCTAGCGGTCATTAAGGAGCGGATTTAAGGTGGGGATGTAGGGAAGGAGATAAAAGGCCAGTGGTATTACATTTTTTATGGAAACACTTTTTTTGGTCGAAATAAACCAAATATTTCTCCAGTAGATACAGTAGAGTTAAATTTTTTTCACATTGTGACCTCAACACTGAACAGTACTTGAATATTTGTCAAAGGTGTACTGGAATTTAATTTCGACTTTTTCTCTTCATTTAAAAAGTGCATCATTAAATGTGAATATGCTCTTGACAGATATTCGACAACTATTGATATCACCATGTGAATAAAATTAAGCACTATGTTTCTACTGGAGCAATATTTGATTTATTTTAGCAAAAATAAATGTTGCTAAAAAAAATTGTCTTTCCTTGCAATTTTAACTCTTCAGCCTTAAGTAGAGATTACAAACATAATATTTGCAAGGAACGGCACCCGTAATTGAATGGGGATGTAACTTTTGATGTAAAGGTTAGCTCAGCTGTCAGAAAGTTTGATTTTGAGCCACAAAGTCTCAACTGGGTGAAATTGGAAGGCTTATGTTACACATTGTGGTGCCACTGTTCAGGTGAGTGCTGGTGCACTTATTTAAATCTAACTTTTCTCGTCGTATCTCTTATTTGAAAGCCTTATACTTTATAACATGTGTTTTAATAAAGTATTAATAAAAAATATTTATTATAGCATATGTGCGTGTAGATATTTTGTTATTTTATAATTCCAATAGTCGGTACACATTACGAGACGTAAAACGATACGGTCAAATTTAGAAGCATGGTTTAGTCTAATTAGGGTGATTTATACTAAATGGATTTCCACTCTCCCTCCCCGCAAATACTGGTACACCATCATCCACAACTGTTTCCAGCCTGAGGCCGGGTCACTTTAGTAAAATGCCTCCATCTTCCTCCACCCCTCCATCACTCTTCCTTCTTTAATCGCTTTCAATGTTCTCCTTTAACTTGCACATTTTCTGTTATCTGTTCCTACCATCTCTTTCTTGGCCTTCATTGCGGTCTTTTTCTTACATACTTTATTTCCATCATTTGCTTTGGCATATTCTCTTTTTCAATCCTCCATTACATGGTACTGATAATTTTTTTAAATCAACTTTACCTTCTTTATCCCTGTACTATTATTGTAGTTAAATGTTAATAACCCGAATGACCAAGAAGAAAAGTGGTGGAGAATAAGAGATATTTATTTCTTTACATAGGTTAGTAGAGCTCCTCCAGCCCACAGTAAAGTGTTGAGGGCTAGTAGAGAACATAATGAGTGTTTTGATAGTATAAACTAAAGAATAACATCAATCCAGCGACGGATCCAACTAACTTTAGATATATTTATGTTTATAAAGAGCTAAGAAAATATACTTATTACTTACAGACCACGATTTAACAAGCCCAATATGTACTGCAACCTGTAACACTTATAAAAAAAATAATTATTGTTATGTCAACCTCGGTGTTCTTGGGTAACGTTCTCACCTCAAAACCCAATGTTCGTTGGTTCAAACCCAGCCGGGGTCGACGGATTTTTCCTTGAGTGATCAAAGTCCATAGCACAACTTTCTTCGGAAGGGAAGTAAAGGCGTCGCTACCATCTCGGTTGTGACATGTGAAAGAACCTAGGAAAGTATGTGAAAATACCTTTCCCGCCAAAATTGAAGGGCCCTTTTGCTCTCGCTCATAGAAATTCTCGTGTCCTCATATAATCAGTTGGTTCAGAAAGTGCACGTTAAAATAATACCACAAATAAAATTAAAAAACAAACAATTTATTTTAAGTTATTTACTCCACGTTTTACTACCCTTTCGGGCTATACGTATTTGTACTAATTCTGCTAATAAGTTAAGGATGAGGTAGGTTTAATTTTAGAAGAAGTTTACTCACATGTGCATGAAGCTAGAATGAAAAACCATTTAGAAAGTTCACCCTCAGTACACCCGACTGGGATTTGAACCCCTATCTTCCCGTCATCGGCAGTACAGCTTATTGCGAGAGTGGTTTAGGTCATACGATCACCGAAGCGTGACGTCACAGATGAGCTTAGATTATAGGAAGATGTTACGCATGCGCTGTCTAGTTGTAAAAGTTTGCGCATGTGTAATGATTCAATTGACGTCACAGACACAGATAGCTATTGGCCGAGTCCAGTATATAGGGAGGAAGATCTGAAATCATCCGAAACTATGAAAAGGAATGAGGAATCAGGATACAGACTATTTTTCTGGAGTAGTCTTAAGTCCCATCTATAGACTCCGTATCCATAAATCCATAGTCCATAAGAAACCGATACTACAGTATTAGATTGCTATGGCTACAGAGTCCTGATCCTTATTCTGATCCTGGTCCGTACTTTGTAGAAGTTGGCCAGCTTTTAACTTTCCGATGACTAGTTTATACGGACTACCAATCACGGTTAGATAAATGTGTGCGCGCTCATAGTAATAAAATCACCAATGGCAGCGAAAGAAGCCGTTGCTAATTATAGCTTAGAAAGTTCAAATCATGTTTTAAATAAAGTTATTGTCATTGTATTTAATATAAATTTCAAGTATATTACGGATGCTTTCTCAAAAAAGTGGTTTTATTTTATTTTATTGATCAGCTGACTGCTTGGCCGGTGCTCCTTGCTGGAGATAAATTTCTTTTGAAGAGTTTCATTGTACGAAGTCTCTGACGTTTCATCCTAGGAGCTGGGGTCTCTGATTTCATCATAAGTGCAAACTTTGTGAGAATCATTAGAAGTGTTGTTTTCTAATTTAAGTAAGTTTGTAAGTCCAGTGCTGAAATAGCCCTTTGTACAGATTGAGCATCTTAAATGACGTTAATTTGATTGAATACATAACGCATTGTAGGTTATATAATATTAGCTTTAATTTTGTTTTTGTAAAATAAATTTCATCTTCATCTCAAACATTAAAGGTAAAAATAAAACTAATTTACTGGATTTTTGCGCTCGTTTCTCTCTCTCTCTCTCTATTTCCAACATATCCATCTATTTCCATCACTCAAGCGCTAATATCAAATTTGGTAGCACTTCTCGGGTCTCGGGAGCGCCCCAACTTAACGGATTATCTTTCCCTCTATGAATCATCCATCTCGCCTTCCTCATTTCACTCCCTTTCATCCTTTTCAACAATTTTCCATGTTATCTTGGTCTCCATCTCTATCTCTCTCGTGTCACGGTTATTTCTCCGCGGGTTTTATAGAAACTTTGTTTGTTGTTCCCAAAGAAAGTTAGGTTAATTATTATGTTGGCGATAGTCTCACAACATCTCTAAGGTATAGCAAGAACACGGTAGGGAGAACAATAGCTGACCGTTACCACAGTTAATAAAACTACTTTCATTTATTCATGCGTCAAGACGTGAACTATAGCTGTCCCTTTGAACAGAGGTTTTTCAGGACATTAACCCATCAAGGATGTACTCACTTAACTACACTATTAGGATAAAAATAAGGAAGATCGAATTTCTAGGAAATGTATCCGCATTTGCGTGGAGGGTAGGTGACCACTTAGATAAAAAAAAACTTAACACACTCAGCCGGGGTTCAAACCTCAAACTCCCTGTCACTGGTGAACTAGATCAGATGATACCTCGGCACACGTGTCCAGCGATTCGGGGTGACATTTTATCAATACCTATACAATAATACTAATAATATAGCGGGGTCTAAACTATAAATTCACTTTTTAAACTAAGGTATTTTTTTAATTGTGAAACTAAAATAAACTAAAAAAAAGTGACTTAAAGTAACTTTTTGTCAGTTTCAGCAATAAGTAGTGCCGTCGAGAGCCATAAGTAAGTAATTTGGCTGTAAGTAATTTGGTCGGGCTCTAATGTGCAACTTTTCAGACCCTTCACAAGCCTAAAAAAAGGAACTTAAAGACTGTGCACTTTTCATGTATTATATTGTTATGTAAATAGCAAAACTATTACATAAGTTCTAGCAACGATTTTAAGAAAATTATTCCAGAAGTTTGTCCCAGGGCAACTTACCTACTATTCAATTATGCATGATATTTTTTTAGAAATACAACAAACATACACACATTTGTTTTATATATTTTAAATTGAAAAGTGGTAGGAAATAACTTTAAATAAAAGGCTTACCTTTTGATTACTTTGTACGTCTGTTTTATTTCTTGGGTTCTCTTTTTTAAATCTAACAATTTCGCCAAGACTTACCAACTTAACAGAATATAACTGAGTTATTTAAAATTTGCTTTTCAAGCTTTTCTATCAGTGAACATTTGAGTGATGGAGTCAAATATCAATGCCTATTCAAGTCTTGATTCAATGGATAGTGTTCCCAGATCAATTAGTCTTTGTTGACCCATTATAGATCTCAAGCAGGTCTTTATTTTGCTAAGCACACTAAAAGATCATTTTACCTTGAGCAACATAAACTGAGAGTGCGCAAGCAACGCATACATTCAGAAATAAGTTTGCAATATTGAGTTATGTTATTTTGTTGAGCAATTTTAGGGACTGCAGAATAGATTTTGAAATGTTTGTCTTGTGTATAACTTTAAGATACTTTACTTCTTCTGTTAGGTCACCAACATTTCACCATCCACTCAAGTTTAAATGGTGGTAATTAGTGTATTTAAATTAAATTTCGTATTATATTTCACTTTTGTTCCATTTCGCTAAAACATTTATATTTTCACCTAAAATGCGAAGAAAAAGTCTCGAAACCAAACTGGGGCCTCAGGGATTTTGCCTCCTCGCTCGCTCCCCCTCCCCCCTCTCCGCCACCCCCACCGCTGACTCGTCACCCTCTCGGTGGGTCTGGGCATAAACAGCATGTATACACAAAAGTTATATTCTTAAAAATATAAGATTATATTTGATTAATATGCGGCTATGTATTGCCCTTTCGATCAATGTGTGCACAATTAATTTACACAACGTTCTAACCTCGTCCCCTATCAATAATGTTTGACTGCTTTTCATATTTCAAGTCATGTATTCGATTGTAAACATTCGAAAAGAAGAAGTGACTAGTGTTGCAATCTAGCAATAAGTATTGGAACTTCTTGGATTATATATTAATTTTCAAGAAAGCAAGTTTTGACAAAGAAAATTCATGACCAAACTTAGTTTTTTTATATGATGTTTGTAACTGAATTAAAACATATTCTTAGTAATGGCCATACCCCATCAAGGTTTTTAGTTAAATTTATTGAAATAAAAATATAACTGTATTAGCAAAGCACATTAAACAATTTTGTTAAAATTACTTAATTTGTGACTATTTGCCTATGTATTTAATTCCTCATACAGCCATAAGTGACACATTTTGAAGTTAAGCTTGTTAGTATAGTTAAATTTATACTTTAAGTTTAAATATTCTAACGTGTAGACTTGTTTTGGATCGTTCAGCATTATTTATTTTTTATATGTGTTGATTAAATGCAAGTGGTTCAAATAAGGTCTTAGGCAGACAAATATTATTGGGGTTTTAAAAATTCATTAGTCTAGTTTTATTTATATACATAGAACAACATTTTACTTATTTTAGAGAAAAGTGTTTGTAATACTTGGGTTGATTATTCGCAAATTAGTTCACATAAAAAATATTGGTGGAATTTTGTTTACAAAATTGATAACATTTTTTACAAAATTGGTAACTTTTTAAAAAAAATTGTAACATTTTTACAAATTTGATAAAGGCTTTTTACAAAATTGGCTACTAATTCAACTTATTTGAATGCGTGCTTTGTCGTGATATCTGAATATAGTAAAATGTTATCAATGTTGATTTAAAATATCTGTTTGTATTCTATTAAAGTGCTTCCATTATCTTACTTTATAATTGTGATTTTCAACCAAATTATGAAGGAGGTACGCCGACAGGCAGCCTCATAACTTATCGTTAGTTGAATTCGTGTGCATTGGATTATTATATTGTTTTCAATGTTAATCTTAGCTTAGATAACATCTTGAGTGTGAAAACATTTAATTAAATGCGACAGTGTTAGTCTAGAAATAAGATTTAAAATAACACTTTAAGGTAAAAGACATATGCCGGGTGGTATTTAAACCCCTACCTCATATTACCCAACTAAGTTAGAAGTGCTGACCACTAGTTTTTAAATTCAAAGATGTTATATATTAACCAATCTCCGAGTCTTATTTCAAGATCCACAACTTTACCTCTTCGTTCTTAGGGACCCCAAGGCCTCATCCTTTTTATTTCTCACTTTAATGAGGTGTTACGCTGTCTAGGAGGTCGTTGCGATCTTATTTTACTGTGTAATTACCCCTTAATGATGTGGAGGATTGCGTCAGCCTGAAGAGCCCGACTTTAATTGACGGATGCAGTCAATGGCTTAATGGATGTTGGGGTGGATACGGACATTTTAATGGCTCATTTATAACTGAAGATACAAGCAATTCTTTGATAGTCAATGATTGTATTGTACTTATCAAATATGTTATTTTTGGACAGATTTAGTTAGACCGGCCTGATTCAATCATTGATTAATTAACTGATTCATTCATTTATTCATTCATTTATCTACTAACGTATCACTCAAATTGGTGGCCACTCCGTGCGTACTCCGTAGAAGTTGATCAACTTTAACTTTCTAAGCACTAGTTTATACGGACTACCAATCACAGCTGATTAAATATGTGCATGCACGTTGGGATACATCTTTAACCCCAAAATAAATAATTTATAAATAGATTTTATTTTGTGATTGGTCAAATTTTTGTTAAAGATCAAAATCCCTTATATATATATATATACACATAAATGAAGCACGAAAACAATATTAGAAGAGCTTGCTTTGTTTACATTCAGAATACTAGTGCCTACATTAATTTTGTTTTGCATTTTGAGGCTCATTTATTTTAAGTTTAATAGTTAAAATAGTGTTACAAATATATTTATTGCGATTTTACTTACATTTTAAGTTTATCCTGGAAGTTTTCTCAACAAAGTTTTTTTTAAGTTTATTTTATTGATCAGGTGACTGATCGGCGCTCTCTCCTTGCTATGACCGATTTTCTTTTGAAGTTTTCGATTGGACGAAGTCTCTGACTATCTAATTGGTGGGAATGGTCACGTGATCACGGATATGAACTGTGTAATTTCGAATATAATTTCTTAAGGAGCAGGACCTACGGATACGGAGTCTGTGTCTGGGCCTTTAATCTTCCATAAGAGTTACACTATTATGTCGTGCGCATGCGCATTAGCCCTTCAACTGTAGAAAATATTTCTAGCGCTCACACTGTATTGCCAAACTGCGTACAAGGTCTTATCTACCCCGCTCGCACACGACACAGTTGCTAAACATTACACCAGAAAAGTGCTAATTACAATAGATTAACATTGTTAGGGGTGATAAATAAGCTATAACATATATTTAGATAGATTACTAAACTATTTAAACTAAAACAGTATTTATATGAAATGAAAATATCGTGTGCTCACGAATACATTTGCTCAAATATACGAGCCACCCCTAAGTACTGGACATATATAAATTGTTGCACTAGATTAGTTTCCAAATTTGGGCTCATCATTTCCAAATATATAATGAATTAGATCCATGTGGCACAAGTATGCTAAGTAATATTTGTTCCCGCACAAAAATACTGGAAGAAAATGTCCCCATTCTGAAATTTAAAAGCTGATATATTATTAAATTGTGATAATGGTAGTTAGAAATGTATGCTCTTGTAATGTAATTTTTCAATGCCAGCCATAAACTAGTTGAAAACCTTATCTCATCAATATTTTATGACATAAAAAAGGCAATACTAGACTTTTAATTACGGAAATTAATTTTTGGCAGTGTTGAATAATTGAAGCGGAGAATTTGTAATACCGGTAGTTGTATTATTATCATTCAATATTTCTGTTATTCAATACATGTGCTGTCTATTGATGGCTTGTTAAAACATTATTCTAGGTCATCCGCATCTGTGGGCGCGTGAATTAAACATCAGGCTCGTCTAAACTGTTCTTTAAATTGAAAATTGGCACTTAGACATGTCAATCGAGGCCAGGACCTTTGGCTTAGTACGCCAATGCTCTTACCAGTGAGCTACCCAGGAGTATTCCAAATGCCCTGCATCATTCTTCACCTAAATTTTAAAGTAGAGTGTGTGATGGACGTACGGAAATCATCAGTTACATATGCCATCCAAACTGGTTTTCTAGTGATGAGGAGGTTGAGGTTTGAGTCCCGGTTGTACAGAGATTTTTTCTAAATGGTTTTCCACTTTGCCTCTATAAAATGAGGGGAGGGGGGAATGGCTATGAACGATATCCTAACAAATACCTACTTCATTATTGTTAATCTATGGATAGCTCGGGTGGGTTGTAGGTCGTATTGTGTGGATAAAAACAACAAAACAACTTAATTCACTTTGTAGATGAGCTTGAAAGTTGTGGCACGAGCACGATAACTCTGGGGGCACAGGTAAAACCTACTCAGTGCCTGGACTAAGCCCCGGCCTTCCTAATCGGATACAAGAGTGCAACTACTACACAACCCAGGTCAGTGACGTCATGCCTCCTTGTTGTAGAAAGTAGTTATTGTGTGATGGCGCTTTGTAGACGCCTCCTACACGACCAAAACATGCCCTGTTAACAATGTGTTGACAAAGGAGCTTAATCTCGAACAAGACATCAATCATGGCTGCCATTGAAATGGCCGTGCATTCCTTGTTAGTGATTAATTGTTAATGTTAAGGGAAGTTTGAGACACACTCATTATGGCCCATAAGAACTTTTGAGGAGAAGGTG
>CABEEJ010000110.1:47907-135209 GCA_901482245.1 Timema douglasi
GGTAATTTTCACCCTAGAGTAAGTCTTCACAAAAACAAAATGTGTTGACTTTAACTTAAGATAATTATACACGTATTTCAGTAGTGTGTGTATCGTGGATTAATAATACCTAAACCCGAACGGATAGTAAGATGCAGTGCTAAATAATATAATAAAAATACCTAGCATATATTCTTCTCTAGCAGGATCAAGTATAGGCTAAGATGGCCTGCAAAGCATTTGTATATCATTTAGTTATTTTATCCACCAAATAATTATTACTCCTTGGCCGAAATACCCGGATTTAATTTCGCTAATAAGATAGAGATTAGCATGGTATAATATATAGAAAATTTATTCAGATTTACTTGGAGAGAGAGATATTGGTAAATATTTAAACAATATCTTCAGTACCCGCGGAATATATTAAAACCACTGGATTAAGCCGATCCGTTTGATGTTCATAAGGTGACAACGTATCAGTCAGAAGAATTCCTTCTATGGGCCAGAATGGAAAATCTAGTAATGTTTTAAACATTACTACTATTAAGAACTAACTAGGAACGTTCCTTAAAATATCTCATACCTATTCCTTTGTCTCTATATTGTACATTTAAAGTCACTGCCAAACGGTTCTGACTTTACTAACTCTCCTACTCTTGGCTCTCTACTTTGGGTAGTAGAAGTCATTGTTAGACTGTTTTGACTTTATTCACTCTCCTACTTCTGGCTCTCTACTTTGGGTAGTAGAAGTCACTGTTAGACTGTTTTGACTTTATTCACTCTCCTACTCCTGGATCTCTACTTTGGGTAGTTGAAGTCACTGTTAGACTGTTCTGAATTTATTCACCCTCCTACTCCTGGCTCTCTACTTTGGGTAGTTGAAATCACTTTTAGACAGTTCTGACTTTATTCACTCTCCTGCTTCTGGCTCTCTACTTTGGGTAGTTGAAGTCACTGTTAGACAGTTCTGACTTTATTCACTCTCCTGCTTCTGGCTCTCTACTTTGGGTAGTCGAAGTCACTTTTAGACAGTTCTGACTTTATTCACTCTCCTGCTTCTGGCTCTCTACTTTGGGTAGTCGAAGTCACTTTTAGACAGTTCTGACTTCATTCACTCTCCTGCTTCTGGCTCTCTACTTTGGGTAGTCGAAGTCACTTTTAGACAGTTCTGACTTTATTCACTCTCCTACTCCTGGCTCTCTACTTTGGGTAGCCAAAGTCACTGTTAGGCAGTTACTGCCGTTAAAGCTTAGTCCTCAGCCGTGGGGGGTACCGGAAGGGCCCAACTACTCAATAACGAAACGGAAGTGGTTAGACCTCGGATCTGATAGCCCTCCCAAAGCGCGAAATGTCTAGTTAGGGCGGGGATTCCCCACGAGCGTCGTGATGGAGAGCGTCTGGAAAATGAGAGAATCGATACCCGGCTGGAGAGTACAGAACTATCCCTGTCCTTCCCTTCTCTGGGCGAGAGAGAGAGGACTGAGGAGCGATACTGACACAATAGTTCCACAGACCATCTGTTGAGACAGGCATTAGTTACATTCTATTCTCCGGGCTTCAAACAAAGTAATCTATAATTCCCGTAATGACTACAAGGAACTTAACTATGGAAATCAAACTAGGGAACAGGGATAGGAGGATGTATGTTAAAGTTTTTTTTAAGTATTTACCAGAAGAGAAGATGACAGACATCATTTTTATGTTTTTCAATAAATATGTTCACCTAGTTAGGATTGAATAGTAGGCTCCCGTTTCGGAGTTAGCCATACTAACCATGCATTATCTATTTCATGTTAGTCCTTCTATCTATACTATCCTTGCATCACACATCACTTGTTAGTCATTTTAGCCATACCATCCTTGCATAAAACATCACCTGTTAGTCCTTTTAGCCATACTATCTGTGAATCAAACTTCTTCTGTTATCAATTTTATCCATACCATCCTTGCATAAAACATCACCTGTTAGTCTTGTTAGCCATGCTATCCATGCATCCGTGCATCAAACATTCTCCAAGCTACCTGTTTCTCATATAATACATTCCTGCCGCATGTGTTCGGTATGTCAATGCTATAGGTTAAATTTGTCAGGCGTTTGTATTAATAGAGTCTTTTGTCCAAAACTTTTTTTAAACACTTTAGTATTAATACATAACACTCGCTAGCCACGCAACTAAAAAACTGACGTTTACTACTTCTTGCTTTTTCCCTTTAAATTCCGTTCTATGAATTTAAAGGCACCGCATGTGATAAATACTAAAAATGTAAATGTACCCCATCAAACAATGTTTATAGACTCACAAACAGTAAAAACTCTTTTTAACTGTAGCTAATAAAATTGATCAATAATCCCTTCTTCTACGCTGTAGCTCCTGAGGAGATAAACATTTTGATGTCTTGTATTGGGTGGGAGTTAAATGATGTTCGAAATATGATACAGTAAACGTATCCCTTTAATGCAACATAAAAATGGTAATTTCATGTTTTATATCCAAGTTATTGTTAGTTTTACATATTATTTTCATAGGGTTATATTTTTCCAGTCTATTTGTTACTTACAGCGTGTAATATACGACCTTAGCTCATTTCACTGTGCGATCAATATTACTTTAGCTAAGTGTGAAGAAGTAAAACTTAGTTAGCGTGGCTTACCTATTAAATTGAGGTATTAAAAGAAAAATAATACCGGTATACTATTCTCACTAAACTATGATATGAACTTTGCTTGTTTACTAATAATTAGTAGTTTTCTAGTAGTGGGATCGTGACACCATTTATTAGTAGTAAAAATAAAACTACCTATGCAGTGTAAAAAAAGAGACCCGGGAGCAAATAAATAAAAAATTGATTGTGTCAAAATGAGTAGACACATTTAAAGCTGTCTAAAAATATTGTGTACTTGTCAAGCAAAAAGAGTTATGATTTTTTCAATTCAGATATTCCTCATAGGCATTTCAATTTCTGATTAATTAATAACTAATTATTAAATTATAATAATATCCAGAAAACTAGACGTGTCATCCTTAACAATGACAGTAACATACAGAAAAATGACGGTAACATCAACCATACTTATATTTGCACCCAGTACAACGACAGTTACTTGTGAAAGTGAAGCATTTTGTGGAAATTTAAATAATACTTATGTGAAAGTGCACTTAATTTATGTGGCTAGATATAAAACCTATTTTTGGCTCAGGCAGGTCCTCTAGCCGTGCTACCAAACCTGACAATTGCTATAACATGTATTATAGGACACATACCACGATATATCAATGGTACAACCTCCAAACGGTACCGCAGAGGAGTGACCGCATTGTCTGAAAGTGTGTCAAATATCGACCGAACCACCGAGGGAGGTCGACTCTACTAGTTGAGAGGAAACACGCGAAGCAATCAGGCAACCAACAATTCACATTGATTTCCCTGGTTCTGCTTGGTTAGAGACAAACTGGACTTGCATTGTGAGCTCGTTATTTCACGCCTACCTCGGTCTCGCCTTTGATTTGAGGAAGCTGATCACGGGTAGTCCTAGCCTTGTGCCCCCAGATCACGTCCTAGAGATAATAATTACGTTGTGTCCCTCAGGGAGGTAACAGAGCTAGCTATACGTTGTGCCTATTGATGAAATGTAAAATTCGCATTTAAATTTTAATAATAAACACGCATGGAGTCACAGATCATGACTAAAGAATGTCACAGCTAACGATTTTTTCAATTGCAATTTTCTACAGTGGGAGTACACAATTGAATAGAAAGTGGTCCATTGTTGTTAAGTATTGCCCTTTTAGCTTTAACTCAACGTAATTATAATATTATTTATCTCCCTGGTATTTGAACTCAAGTCTCAGTATGATGTCACTGCTACATGTCTAAGACCAGTTACTCCAAGCAGTAATCTTGGCCTTTCATTGATCCGTCTCAACGTCAGACTATTTCCAGCTCGACTTGGTTACTTTTCCATCACAGGATAGTAATACGAAGGAAGGGGAAGTTTATGGTACCTGGGTACAGCCCTATGTCAGATTATCCAACTACAATAAATAAGAATATTCCTAAAAGAAGAACGGGACTGTCATTTTACCACACAAATAATATTTAAATTGCCATGAACTGACATTATATTGGTTATCTAAGCTATACGTGAAATATTTAACAATACAATGCACCTAGATTTTTTTAAAATCATATTTAAAATGCTTATCACAATTATGTGTTTGCGTTTTCTTCATTTCTGCCAAAACTAATCGTATTTTGCTTATTATTGGTCAAAATTTAATCATTTGTTTAATATTCTATTCCACATTTTGGCATATCCTCTCTGTGTTAATTTAAACATAACAGAATATGGTGATTGAATTAAAACTAAATCAATACGTGTTGGTAGCTTGTTTGTTTTATTTATTTTACTCACCCCAAACCCATACAATTTTAATAAACTTAACAAAGACTATAAAAGGATTTTTGTGGGATGTTTATAAATCCTCAAATTGAGGTATTCATAGAACTGGTGGTGGCATTGAGTCCATGTTTCTCTAATAGCATCGTTCCCTCCGGACCCAGCCCACTATGTTATTCGTGCAGTATTGGTTAAATAGTAGTAAAACCATTTTGATATAAAAGCAGAAAATTTCAGTTTATTTACTGTTGTTTTCAAGCTAATCTCTAGGATTTAATTTTATCCAAACATCGTTAAATGTTTTTCAGACGATCTCTAATTACTTACACTCATTATTTGTGATAATAGTTTGAATCGTGTATTGCTTGTAGAGTAATTCCGTTAAAGTATAAACTGATTGTAAGCTTATTATTTACATGTTGACCCATTGTATATAAATACATCTTTTATGAAACATTTTCTTCCAAAAACTGCAATATATTGCACCTCTTTTAATTTATTACTAAGGAAATTGGCAAACGGCTTTAAATTCATAATTCATACTTATACAAACACAGCCATCTTAAATTTATCAAAAATTGATTTCGCCAAAGTTTCACATTTTCCCCAAGTGTAAGGTAGATTTCTAAGTTAACTATGAGAAGAAAGGTGAAGAAAATTCACCCATGTAAGATGAGGTTTGGGGAGAGTCTGAGGTTAAATAAGATGCAGAACATGAACTGTTGTGGCAAGCAGTTGCTAGGGTGACGGTGGCTATGAGAGGGGTTGAAGAGCACACAGACAGGGGTTGGAGGAGTGGCAAATACACATAATAGATTGAAAATGAGCTCGGTTTCTCCGCCCCATCCTCAACCCTCATCCCCGATTACCCCGTCTTAGAGCGCAATGAAGGGGAGAAGAATCCAAATCTGGTTCGTTTGCCTTCAGTTCACTTCTTAACAAGTTCGTCTTTTTTACTTTAGTTGCTGTCTTTACACCATTCAGTCATTTTTTCTCTGTATCCCCTTTCACTAGCTCTTCATTTCTACCTTAATTTAATCTTTCATTCTTTGTCTATCTTATTCTAATAACTTTCTCTTTGTTATATCTATTTTTTGACCTGTCTAGTCACATAATTTTTATCTTAATCTAATTCCTTTCTCTTTATTATTCCTTTCGCTATTCTTACTTAGTTGTGCCATTTCCCTTTTTCTATAATCTTTTACTTTTGGTATTATATTACATTTTTCTTGTCAAGTTATACTATTTCCATATCCTTTTTGTTATCATACTAGATCTCTTTGTCCATAGTTTCTAAGAACAAATTCAATCTCGTTGTCCTCCATGTAGTGTATTCTCTTCCTTTTGACCGATATATAATCTCTCCAGTTTCCAATGTCAGAGAAAGATACTCCGAGTATACTCCCATTATTTACTATCCATACAAACTACTGACCAAAACCTTTGATATGTTCATCATTATTCTGTCCACCATGGGAAATAAGCCCAACTTTCTCCATTCTTGCTTGTCTCTCTACCTCTATAGCTTCAGTCTTTCTTGTGCCTCTTTAATTACCATTCTTGCTTGTGTCTCTCTTTATGTTAGTTCTTGCGGCTAACTGTACCTCGTGTATTTGTCTGTGTATGATTCCACCTCTCTAGTGTTGCGATATAAGCAGAAAGAAAACTATTTTTTAAACTTTTTTCTTTGGACCTATGGGAAGGAGGGAGAATTAATTGAGGGGGGGAAAGGGGGGTTCAAAACTGTGTGTGATGTTAAGACTAACTACTAGACCCAGAAATAAGAACATTCTTATTTTACACAGTAATGGTCGAACTTTGATTGTGTAGAAAGGGAGAGGGGGAGCAATTAATAAATAAGTTTTTCTTAAACTTTCTGCCTTCCTTTCTCACAGATAATGTTAGAAAATTTGATGCTCCTAGAAGCTATTTGGAGTAGTCCTCCTTCAGCAATTTTTGAATATTTTGATGATTCTAAATGCTATTTCAAGATGTGCTCACTAGAATTTTTTTAATTTGAAATTCTATATAAGTTATTTAGAGTGTTCTTAGCTTTTTTTTCATAAATAGATTTCTCTAAAACAAACCAATTTGAAGTGGTCTTATACTAGAAAATTTCTAAAATTAGATGTCCATAGAAGATATTTGGAATGGTTCTCTCTTAGATATTTCTATTTAATTAAATGCCCTTAAAAACCATTGAAAGTAGTCTTACCACAACCCATTTTTGAAAATTGAATATTTTTAGAAGCTAATTGAAGTGGTCCTCACTTGGATTTTTATAAATATTAAGAGCATGCATCTCGTTCCAATCAACTCTGTGATACAAACTGCTAGAAAAATTAATTTACACTAAAACTATTACACATGGACCATTTCTAATTAAACATTAATGGAGATAATGAATTAATAGCTGCTCCTTAATAATGAACTTTATTGAAATATTAAATTATGTTTGGATAAAACTGCATTGAAAATGCCGTTTTTGACCATTTTAGAATAACTTCACAGCTAAATATTGTGCACAAATCTTCAATCTGTCATAATAGAGACATACTGTAGTTATTAACAAGAAAACTTGTCACTCTGTCCTCCCATCTGAAAATTTCGAGTGATAACTCAAATACGAATGCACTGCACGTATTTCTGGCATATCGTATGTGTTTTGATTTCCCTCTACTACCATACCGCGCGCGCGCGCACACACACACACACACACACGCAGATGCGAGCCGGGAGCTGAGTTGGGCCTGCTATGATGAACGCTCTTAAATACCTCTAGAAGTTATTTGGAGTGGTCCTTCTATAGAAAATTTTCTAAAAGTGAATACCTCTATAAATTATTTGAAGTTTGATATGATGCTAGCTTTAAGTTTAAAATTAAAAAACTCCCAAAGATTTTGTGGGGGGAGACCGGTATTGAGCACCACAAACCACTCTCTCATGGCTGTAACCAATTAAAGTGTTAACGAATAAATGCTATATTTAAGGCAAATATCTAGCTCAAAGACTAATCGTGTACTTTTAGAGACCCTAATCTTCACGGTCTAAGATCATACCCATAAGGATAAACACCTTTAGTTGAAATAGAACCAGCTTTTATCACTGTTTTTCAAAAGTAGTCCAGCAACTCTCTCAAATGAACACATGGATGAATTGATAAAGTGAGAGAAAAATTACGGTGTATCACTTTTGATGATACAAATACTTGATAGCCATTATACTGATGAATGTGGCTCAATTTTCCTGCATGCCTGATGAAACGAGCCTTTAGAAATATCGCTCAACAATTTTGCCCATTCATGTAATTACATTAGAAAACCAACATCATCTCTATTAACTATATACAATCGGTAGCCATACCTCGGGATGGTACTACGACGATAAGGGCTTCAGAGAGTGTTTCATTGAAGGAAGAGTCCCTGGATACCTGGGGCATCCACTCAAATTACAGTTATAATGTTACTTTGAAATGTCAAAAGGATTTATTTAGAGATATTCTGTTTGTACAATTATTTATAAAACAAATATTTGCCGGTGGTTTCGCTCGCAGTAAACGATGCATATACATTAGACAACTTCAAATGATAGAAAGGAATTAAACTTATTCAATAGAAATATAGTATGTAATGTTCATACAACGATTCAGGAGTAAACACGGACCCACCCCCATCCCCTCCTCCTGCTCATACAATTTGCCATATTATGTACCCGGAATACCAACCACGACGAATGTTCACTACTTAATTAGGGTTTCCCCAACATTACTTCGCGCGATGATGAGATAGCGTGATGGTAGGGTGTTCCAGTGGTTGAATAAGTAGACTTACTAAAAATTCTATTTCAAGTGATCAATTATGATAGAGTGGGGTGAAATAACCTCCTCTGCAACCCCTCCAAGATCGAATGTCCCCGGTGAAAGGTAATATTGTTGCCATTGGGAGTTAGTTTTATTTTGAGGAAGGGTGTATTTGTTCCGCGTACTGAAAAATGTGTACTTAGGTCTTTGTTACTAACTAATATGCAATAAGTGACAGTTGTGACGGCTAGCATACAGCCTTCTCTCTCCAGGTTTAGTTTCTCCCTTTAATGATAACCTCAAATTTTTCTCTGTTAGGAAGGGTGGAGGAGGTAGTTAACTCAGTTACACATTGTCTAAGATAAGATTGTCTGGGTTAAATGAATCGTTGTAGTTCGGGAATTTCCTTTTTATGAAACTAAAAACTAATTGTAGGCATTCTATATTATTTCTGACACACACTTTTTCAACCTATTAGAACGTGCACTTTATTAACCGACTAATTATATCAGCGCGTGAATTACAAGCTAGCTTACTCCATAACAGTCACAACAATACCCCAGCTGTCAAATCGTCACTGCGAGAGGAAAAACCCAATTTGATTAATGATAATTTTATCGAACGTGCAGGGAATCGAACCAAATACTCTTTGTTCAGAATAATACCAAATAAGAAAATTATTATCAAATTATTTAAAGGAAGTTATCTACTGTAGTACACATATTATATTGTTTCATGAAAACACAGAAAACTAAAATACATTTGACTGTTTTCACTAACAGTGACGTCGAAGTTCAAATCTCATTCGAATTAATTGGGAGAGGTTTTAATCCTACCTATGGATTAAATCGTTAAAACGGCCTTGTTTTAAATTATGATCAAATAAAATCTATCAACAAAATGTGAATTCTCATAGTTATTATTATTATTATTATTAGTAGTAGTAGTATTAGCACCGCGTCTTACTACCCATTCGGGTGATACATACTTACGTTAATGTGTAATGGTAGGGTGATTGTGAGATGAAATGAAGGACCTACAGTTTAACGTGGAATCCGAACTACGGTGGAGGCCTGGCATTCCCCACATTAACAAGATGTCTTGTCAGAGGTGAAGGAAGGGTTTGGTAAACAGATAAATCTGTGCCGAGACCGAGGATTGAACCCCGGCCACCAGTACAGAAGTCTGACACCTTACCCCTAGACCACCAGGTCACCGACAATTCTCATAGTTAATTTTGTGTTGGTTCCCCTAGGGGTCAACTTTAAGAATTTATATGCCATGAGTCCTCACTTTTTTTTTTTAAAGCACCCCTTTTTTTAGAGCATTAGAGCACGTGCTTTTAAAACATTTTTGTATGGACTGCAAAATTTTAAAATTGTTAAATTAGCTATTTAGAGGTGGGTAATTGAAGTTATAAAGAACTAGTCGATAAAATAAAATAGAGTAACCTCATTATTTTATAAAATATTGAGAATACATAAAAACAATATTTAGTGTTATTTTGTTTTCTCTCTTTTTAAGTACACGATATGCTTAAATCTTTGTTCTTACAAGCTACGGGATATTTAAGGGTATAGAAGAGGTTAAAAAGATCAACTTCTTAAAAATTAATTGTAAGGGATTAATTATGAATGATATATTGATGTAAAACAATCCCCCCTTCTCCCCCTCCCAGATCGAATGACCCCGATGGAAGATAATACTGTTGGCATTCTGAGTTTTTTTATAAGCAAGGCTGGATTATTGTCGTTATAAATGAGTATCAAATTATCTCTAAGAAGTTACTCTAGTAAATATATTTTGGATATGCACTAAAATATATTTTACTATCCGGATATAATATCATAGAAAACTAAAATGCAGGCCAAGGTGACATTTTTCAGTGACAATAAGGTTGAGGTTCATTGGGAGGGGGAGGGGGATCCTAGCTCTAAATTGAATTGTAAAATAGCCCTTGTGTTAAAACTTAGTATGCGATAACATTTTTTTTTTATCAATAACCAGTATATTTGGGCATTATCATCTATAATCAGTTAATTTCATAGAAACAAGTGTATCGTCTGTTTTATTTTTAATGTTAAATTTATTTTTAAAATAGATAAATTATTCTCGAATATATAAAGTTGGTCAAGCAAAGCTATATACTACAAGCGTATTTTTGACGGTGGTCTATATCAGCATAGGGAAAGAATAGTAATACTTTTCTCTATGATTGCAGTAATCTACACATTTTCTATAATGTTGACCAAATTTGAACTTTATTTTGGACTTTCATTATGTAAACATGAATATGTATATTTATTTCTATTATATATATCAAGGGGTGGGAACGTGTGGTTCCTAGCCAGAAAAATTGCTGCTCTTTTCGTCAAATGTAGTTCCTTAAATATACAAATACGAGTTGTTATTTTATAGCTATGTTTTCCAACCTACCATTTGAGGTGGTATTTGTAGCAATAACTCATTCATAGCTATTACTACTGTTACATATGTGTGCATAACATTGGATTCAGATCCTTAAAATTATCCAAAATTAATATTCAAGATAATATACATGTATAAATTACACTACATACATACATCAGCTCCATCTTTATATTAATATTCCTAAAATAGACGACATATTGCGCTATTTTAAATCTATGGCTTTATTATATAGACATATTTATCCAAATGTAATATTGTCATGGAACATAAAAAACAGCACCGGGTAACATTATTGAAAGAAGCCTAATATGCAGAACTGACACCGAACAAATTTAAATCAAGAAGCACTGGGCTTAGAACTCATTCCTGAAATATTGCTTTTTAAACTCCAACATTATCAGTATTCGTTTTTAATATAAACCTCATACACACACTAATGAGTATTCAACAGTAATAGATACAGATATAATAATAACACCAAAATAATTATAATTAGGAAAATAAACATTTAAGTACCACAGTAGCTATATTTGTCATTTTTCGGTAAGATGCATAAAAAATATTTGTGTCATGGTTTTACTTTATGATAAATAAATAATAAAAGTAATAAATTCAAAAAATGTCCAATCACTATAATAAAATCAATACGACTATTTTAGAAATCCGCAGTAAATAATAAAAGTGTTCAAACAAGGGCCGTATTTTTCTATGGGCCCACTAGGTCACAGAGAAGGAAATAACAGAACCACAGCCTCTTGGTTAAACGTGTGGCGCTCCTTTTCGAGGCTTTACTCCTTCAACGTTGGGATCGCTAGGTGCGGCCCCCAGTGACTACAGCGTAATCAAGTGAACATTTTTTAAACGACTCACCTTAAACTCTAATATACTAGAAGGCAGATTAAAAAATATGAGCTCCTCGAGTTAACCTGTCGGCTGGCGGTCACCGAGAAAACTTCNTACCAATTTATTTAAGAAGTGGTTAGATATGTTTTAATATTGTTTTCATCAAAATGAGGGTGAAAGTTCTGACCAGTTAAATAGTTTAAATTTTAATTATAAACTGTGTTTTAAATGTGTGATATCTTATATAGAACTGTATAAAACAACCCCACTAATTGTGACCCTATCAAAACATGACTATTTGATATAGGAGGGCTAGATACGATACCGCGTGGCCATCAATGCAGGTTTATAATAGCTATTTGATGCTATATATTTAAAATCATTAATATATACTTGGAATAATTTAAAAACTGGTAATTTCCCCGTATAAATTAGAATACCCACACTCAATTAATTAAAGTGAAAACAAAAATGTAGGACAGTTTTGAATAGTTCTAAGGGTTTTTGTTATTTAAAACTACGTAGTAAACACTAAAGTTAAACTATTGTATTTTGTGTGAGTACATGGATGCATGCCAGATAGTAATAATATAAAGATATTAAAGACAAATGGGCCGGTCAGCTATCTCTCGCGGGCCGTTTGTTTGTGAATCCTGCCTTATCATTCGACCTTGAAAGGGGGTTCTGTCTGTTAATAAAAGGTAAATCAGTTCAAAATTTTAATTAATCATATAGGGCCTGAACGTATAGATAAAATTATGTACAGTTTATTGAAGCAATTATTCAACATTATTATATACCCTACACTCTATTTATCTTAAAAGTTAGCAAGCTTTATTTTATGAATTACTAGCAATCCTGCACGGCGTTGTCCGTGACCCACTGTGGTATAAGAATCATACAGGCAGCCCACCCCCCGATGGTACCCGTATCTCTGAAACGTAATTATAAAACAGTTAAAAAATATTTTCTTCAAAAATTTGTTTAAAATAGCATCATTAAAAGATAATCGAAAATTTAAAAATCCTGCTTTGAGGTGCAATCGGACCCCTTCCGTCCACCTATGTTAAATATTTCAGATCTCTGCATGCCGTAGATTTGGTTGGGCATCGCACGCAAACAAACAAATAAACACATACACAAACACACACAGGCAAACACTTCCTTTTATTATTTGATATATAGGAACAAAGCTTATTCAATGTAGTCTTTATTCAAACACTTTGTGAGCCTAAAACTTCAGGTAGAGGCGGCCGACCAGGTCTCTGCTTTGTTTGTATTTCAGAATACAGAAAACCAATCGAACAAAAGAGTGACACATCCCAGGGTAGGGAAAGTAATAGAGTGGTGCGGGTATTTCCTCTCCTCAAGCAGGTACTTACTAAGTTCGAGAAGGAAGATAAGAACAAAAAGGGAATTTGGTCTTCTATTCTGCCGCACCTTAATATGTTTCTGTAAAAGAATCTATTATTTAAGTTATGCTCGGGTGTGAAATGTGATGGTCTTTTTTCAAACATGTATTTATGATCGTGCTTAGGCAAAGTTTGCATTGTCAATGGAGTGCGATGGCCACCCTGTGATTGCATTCGTTTGTGCACTTAGATTGTAGACTAGGTAATATTTTATTTCTAAGATTGTTTATTTATTAATTGCCACAACTGATTTTTCACTGCCATGATTAGCTTAGGATTGTACACTAAGGAAGTTTCAAAATTATGACAGCTGGATGTTCACCAATAAAGCAAGAATGCTATAGCTAAATACGGTAAAGTTCGATCTAGTACATTATGAAATCGAAGTGACCAGAATATTATTAAATATATCAATGTCCAAATTTGTTTGACACTCATTTTAATCAAATTTCTGTTAAATTTTATTTCTGTATTATTACTGTATTGATTTTTTATTATAGTGATCATAATTTTAGTTTCAAACCTATCCAAAATACATAATCAGAACCTTTTTTCTTTACTTTAGTAGATAATTTTTATACCAAACACTTATTAACTATAGCTGTGATTTAAAACAATTTTAAGGTATAGCTATGAGTATTTTTCATATACTTTGTACTGGAAACAATTTTAATCACTTTACTAAACTCTTTTTTATTGTGATATAAATATTTATTTTTAAGAAAATCTGTGATTATTAATTGTATGAAAATATTGTTCTATTATAGTAAAATAATCTTATACTGAAAGAGTTTTCAGTGTAATTTTTTTAAATATTTATTTCTATTCCCCTTTACTAAAATTAGGAGATATTTAATTTTCCATACAGACAAGAGAAGGTGTTGGACAATTGGACAAAACATTATGAGCTTTTTGTTATGTAATCCTAAAGCGCGTTTAGGGAGATAAGCTTAATGTTCAGATTTTATTTTATTATAAACTGATTTGTTAACTCTAATTGTACATTAGTATAAAATAATAATACTAATATTTAGTACCACGTTTTATTACCCGTTCAAGTTATACGCTTAAGTACTAATTACGCTAATGGGCTAGGATTTGAGAAGGTTGGATATAGAGGACGTGGACCTGCATTTGCGTGGAGAGAGAGAGTGAAAAACCATTTATGGAATCCGGTTCAACCAAGCGAGATTCGAACCTCGGACTTCCCATCCTTGGCAGTCTAGCTCAACACTTAGTATAAAATAATGTGGAATATAATCATTCCAATGTTTAAAATAAGGGGGTATTGCCGATACCAAATATAAACTTAGGGAACCCTTTTCATTGTATTTTCTATGAATTTAACTTTTTTTTGTTTATTAAATAGCTCATCACTTGTATATTTTGTTTGTATTAATTTGACAACAAAATGTAAAAATAAATGCAACCTTTACAACATAAATATTTAATTTTAATTACTGATATTTTTGTGTGCCGTGTCTTACTTCCCATTACGACTCTCCACGTATTTACTCCAATGGATAAGAAATTATGAAGGTAAAATGTTTGAGAAATGTGCCCGTATTTGCGTTGAAGGAGAATTATAAGCATATTAGGAAAAAATACTCTCAGTACAATTATTCCAGTTATTTGCAGTCCATTCTAATGAAGAAGTGAATCCTAAAGAATTGTGACCGCAGAAGCTGGTCACAAAATAATTAATTTACAAGTGCATTTCCAAGACTCGTGTCACTTACGTTTAAACCGTAGAAGCTTTGGCGTTGTATATTTATGTCCAACACTTGTAATTGTTAGAAAAGTTTTGGTCAATGAAAGTGGGGTAAGGCGGGGTAAGTGATTACCACTACCTGGACTAGTGTACTCGGAGAGACGGCAGCTCTTAGCTCTCAGCTTGCCTTTCTCATGAGGAACATTTTGCAAGTTAGTTGTTTTAAAGACTTCTAACTTTGAAGCGCTATTATCACTGTATATTTTAAGTTCTACCTTACTCGAGGGGTGCAGAAAATCTCCCGTAAGGCTATGTATATGTTATTTCCTTGTCTGTACACTAGGTTAATAACCCTAGGATGTTTTTCGACACGTCGCGGGAATGTTCCGGGTTGGAAACCCCTCGGGGTTTGCTTCCCGTTCTGGTGTACTGAGATTGATTTCTCACCCCGAGCAAATGCGAATACACATTCTATCTATTCTAGTTATATCAAACGGAAAATCTGATCGACCAACAAAACACATTTTATTTTGCCTAGCCTACATATTTTCTCGCATCCTATTTGCTAATAATAAAATTTAATTTAGCTTTGTTAATAAATTATATGTAATGTATCGTTACTTGATCAATTGTGATCGTTGCGTATTGTCACAGCGTAAGAATCGCGACATATATCGAGGTTCGAATCCTTGTGGTCACTCCATCATCTAATTCTGGAGGAAGAGGTTGGAATCAAATCCCTGGTGGAACATTTTCTTAATTAATATATTTACGTTTAGCCGGAAAGAGTGCTTGTAACTCATCTGGTTATGTAGGTGGAGGTCATGGTTTGAATCCCCTCTGAGGCGTATTGACACTCTCGTGTTTGGCTTGTCTGCTGAGAACGAGGAGAGCATGGTTTGAACCTCAGCCGGTGGCACTGAGGGTGATTTTTTACATGCAATTGCGTGTGCACTTCCTCACGTTATGCTATGTATGGCTCTTGATCATCTGCAGCTCACATGAGTCCTTTACCGGCTGTCAGTATCTCACTGACTTGACGTATGAATATATTTAATTTTTTTGGTAGGAGGAACAGTTTAGAATATTCACACATGACTCTTTAATTAATTGTGCTTTTCAGTCAAAACCCTACTATATGATTACTTTACCTTAGATAAAAAATTAAATCGTTAATGGCACTCAGCACAGCACTCTTGACGTAAGAATTAGGAATCTGTCTGGTATTGAACATGTAATGAATGCCCTGGGGCCCCGGAAAATTAACAGAAAATGCTTTCTTCGATAGTTTCTTCACTCATAAGTAATCAGGCTTCGAATTGACAACATTATACACTGCGCCAATGGGCACACATTAAAATCATGAACGACGGTACGGGGAATAAATTAACTTTACCACCCTGACCGAGTAATAACAAGGGTCCCCCGGTGAATAACTCACAGAGCCGTACTGAACCAGTGCCAGCCAGTATGTTCAGCCACCTAGTAGGGCCCCTGATGGGGAAGGGGGTTCAATGAAAATTACAGCTAGACATTTCCAATAGCTCACACTCTATATTAGACAATCGCAGAGAGATGATACTCCCCCTTCCTCACAGACAGGCACGTCGTGGGAGAAGTGCCCAAAACTGCACGCTTCCCCCTGCCCAAAACCCTTGGGGCACACATTAATGGTCACACATTAAAATCAAATGGGCTAAACCTATGAGCCACTGTGGTGGCCTCTGTTGGGTGGTATGGTCTCGGGGGAGGGTGGGGGAATTAACCGGTCATGGAAAGAAGGCTAATTGACATCACAATACACTGCTCACGGAAAATAACCTCGAGGGAGGGGGATGTGGGTGGGGGAATAACGGTAAATTAACCAGATCTGGAAAGTAGGTTAATTGACATCACAATACACACTCTCGCTCACGGAAAGTAGCCTCCGGGCTGTACCAAGTAGGCATACACACTACTTTTATACTCAATAGAATCAAACTAAATAAACACAATTAACATTGCAAAACCACAAATTAGCTGAAAAATGCCTAATATTAAGATGCAAATGTAAGCACGCTAACAGTAGTTCTCTTACGTGAATAGATGTTTCAATGGCTAACAAAATAAATAGTTTTGATTTACTATCAAAGACCCGCCTCGGCGGCGTACTTAGCTAACGCACTAGTATTGAGCTTGATTGCCGGATAGAGGTTCGAATCTCGGTCGAGTGAACTGGGGTGGTTTTTCATAAATGGTGTTCCACTCTCTCTCCACGGAAATGCGGGCTCACTTCCTCTAAATTCAACCTTCCCCATTCCTAATCCATTATCGTAATTAGTACTTAAGCGTATAACCCGAATGGGATGTAAGTCACGATGCTAAATAAATTTAAATAATACTATCAAAGAAACAAAACTAAATAAACATAGCTTACATGCGAAACCATAAAATAACTGGGAAAATACCTAAATTTAATACGCAAATGCAAGCATACTAAAAGTGGCTCTCATATGTGGATCCATTGTAGCAATGAACTATAAAATACATTTGCTATTAGGCAAGCGCTACGCATGAATATAACCCTAGCTTTATTTATGTAAATCAAAGATAAAACGACAGGTGACAGTTTACTTATGTGAATTTTATTATTTGTGAAAGAAACATTATTTACCTTCTAATGTGAATGCATAAAATGATTGAAAACATTACCTCCAAAACACTCGTTACCAAGGAGATTTATAATAGGTTTGCTGATATTTCCAAATCAGGGAATTTAGTCTATGGCATGATATAGTAAGTAGGCCTACACATTAGTAAGGACATTATATGACAGCGAAATAAACTACTAGAACTACTTCATATCTTCATACGTCAAGTCTAATTATCTTTGTCGCCTTTAATATTTATTATAAATATAATAAAATATTAAGTAAAATGTTTTCAGACTATGAATATTAAATACCTGTATTTTCTCAATTGTACCTCCTTCACTCTCTATATGTCATTCCCGCTCGCCAAGCTCTGCCACTTAGAGCCGGGGCTTCGACCCTGCCCGGCTACTCTGTGCTTCTTCCTCTAACGAATCCTGGCGAACTTCCTTATCCTGTACCCTTGGATTAGGGAGAGCGTGGCCATCTGACCGTAATTATCACACGTATATAATTTTGTTTATTAGTTAAAATCTACAGTACGTTTCGATAGATTAGTCGGTTAAAACGTTCCTTTTGACCCCGTAGGGATTAAGTAAAGTGTTTAACTCTACGGACCAAATACCGTGGGCAATATGTCAACTTTTGTTGTGGGATAACAAAGCAACAAAGGGAGAGAAGTGGAGGAGCGATAGGGAGCCAGTATTGCATCATGGGAGGGAGCACGCAATACACGGCGTTGTAAACCTAACACAAGAACACACATCAGAACTAACTCGGGCTACCAACTCAAATAAAACAATTAATATATATTTTACCAAATTGGAAGTTACATTATGAGTGTGTTCAATACATGTGTTTATTTATTTTTGTCATCACTTCTCACTCTACCCATTTTAGGCCATACACATTGAGCGTGTCCAATAACATGTCAAGCTAAGTTTATGTATATATTAAGGTATTAAACTTGGTATCACGAATATAATTATTGTACCAAACTACTGATCATAAATATAAGTATTGTATTAAACTACATATCCCGACTATAATTATTGTATCAAACTACCTATCATAAATATTATTATTGTATCAAACTAAGTATCACAAATGTAAGTATTGTATCAAATTACTTGACACGTTTATAGTTATTGTATCAAATCACGTCTTATCGTAGATATTATTGTATCAAAATACTTAGAAATTGTATAAATCATCACTATCAACTGTTTCTAGCTTATGGTCGGCTTAGTTTAGTAAAATTCCTCCATCATCCTCTATCCTTCCGTCATTATTCCTCCTTTAATTGATTCCATTCTTATCCTCTCACTTGTACACTTTCTGTTATTTTCTTCTCCCATCTCTTTCTTGGACTCCCTTGTGATCTTTTTTCTACGTACTTCGTCTCCATCATTCTCTTTGGTTTTCTTTCTCTTCCCATCCTCATTGCATGACCATACTATCTCAGCTTTACTTATTTCTTTATATAGCATACCTCATCTACTCCCACTCCTTCCCTGATAACTTCATTTCTTATCTGGTTTCTCCTCGTTATATATTTATCATATTATTATTTTTTTAGCACCGCTTCTTTCTACCCGTTCGGGTTGCACGCCTATGTACTAATTACACGAATGGGTTAGGGATAAATAAGATTTATTTTAGAGGAAGTGCACCTGCATTTGCATAGAGATAGAGTGAAAACCATTTAGGAAAACCACCTTCAGTGCACCCAACCATGATTGAACCCCGACCTCTCGGTCTTCGACAGTCTAGTCTAACACGAGAGTAGAGCGTTATATCATGTGGCCAAAGAAACGGGTTATAGCAGTATTATATATAGGGCTGCCCTTAGGGGTGAACAAACTGTGTGGTCGCTCAGGGCACCGCCATTTGGAGGGTCCCCGTGCTTGCTTAGATGACAAGTTGGGATAGGAAATATTTTCTGGCACGCTTGTATAGTAGGCTCCCTGATTCAACGATCTAGCCAATATTTTCAGAGTGTAAACAAACATAAACATAACGTGGTTTTATTTATTGATCGAGTGAAGCGAATTCTCGGTTTTATTTCCACCAGTTTGCATATTTCAGTTTCTCTGTGGTTAATATGACTCACGATAAAGTTTGAATGCATTAGCCGATTTAATTCAAACATAGAACAGTTGTTCTTTGTACCTTTATACAGGTAAATATTCTTGTACGCGTATAGCCTGAATAGGTAGTAAGACGCGGTGATAAAAAAAAGTGTGTTGGAGGCGAGTATCGAACAAAGGGCTGAGACGAAACCAAACCTTATAATATGTATAAAAACACGGCTTCTAGCGTTAATTATTACATTCATTTAACTCTCAGGGCAAATTAATTCAAGCTATTTAGGGTAAACATTGGTTCTAGGGTTATATCGGCTACCCGTCTAAAATACTAACTTAGTCTAGATCAGAAACACTTGCAGCTAACCATTCATTTGTAGCAGCAGGAATTTATTACATGAGTAAAATATAAACGGCTATTACTTAAGGCCAGTTTCATAGTCAGATTGAGTACGCCTCAAGTTAGATGCTGCCCTAAATATAAGACGGCACATACCAAGGTCAGAATGGAGTGGGCCAGTTTCATAGTCAGATTGAGTACGCCTCAAGTGCGATGCTGCACTAAATATAAGAAGACACATACCTATATCAGAATGGAGTGGGCCAGTTTCATAGTCAGAATGAGTACGCCTCAAGTGTGGTGCTGCACTAAATATAAGACGACACTTACCTATATCAGAATGGAGTGGGCCAGTTTCATAGTCAGATTGAGTACGCCTCAAGTGTGGTGCTGCACTAAATATAAGACGACACATACCTATATCAGAATGGAGTGGGCCAGTTTCATATACTAAACTATCCTATACCATTCGGGTTTAGGTAATGGTTGTCCCGTATTTAGTGTCGCGTCACACTCTAGGAGTAGTAGTAGCCTACTCAATCTGACTATGAAACTGGCCCTTAGTCCTGAAGCCTCAACCACCTTTTCTAGAAGTCGCCCTGTCCCACTAAGCTATGATGCCACGTGTTGCGCAGACGAGGAGGAAATATTGTTTGCAAATAAGAGGAAGAAATTTGTCCAAGCGATGTCAAGAAGTATCAGAAACACCTTCTTCTGCCAGCGATAAAATACCACCACTCCAACTCTTCAAGTAGTTTCCATTGTCTTTGTTGAAGAAGCTCTTTCGGGCCTGAGCAGGGAGAGTTGATTATCACTCGTACAGCCTCTCGTCTCGTCCCCAAGATTGTAGGGAGGGGGGAGAGTTGATCAGTAATCAACTTGGGGTTGACGCGCTCTTGAGCACGCAGCAAAATCCAGGGGAGATTATTAACAACATAAACCAAATGAAAGAGGGTTTAAGAAGAACCAATAACTGTAATCAAGTATCTCCTTTAAATACTCGTTACTTGGATGATGATGATAATTTACTAAATATAATTTCTGAAATGTTTGACTTTGCCATTCTCGGTAACTTAGACTTTTCCTGAAAGTTGAAAATATATTAAATAAATGCTACAATATGTTTGTAAACACTTTAACATATTGTGTGTAATAGGTTTTGAACAACATTCCAAATATTGGCTATCAGTAACCAAACAAAATGCTTAAATACATCTTTTCCAATTATATACAGTAATCACACAATATTTTTTATCATATAAAATACTCTTCAAAGAACCCATATTGAACAAAACTGTTTGAGTCATTTTCAAGAAAGTGATAATTTTCAAAAATAAATTATCAGCAAATTATTTTTCAATTAGTAATATATATATGTATACATCCATTACTTTTTCCAGCCTATGATCTGGGTCAGTTTTTTAATCAAGCCATATATCTTCCAATACCAGCTGGCTAGGCCTGTCGTAACTTAATATACCTTCTAATATAACTTAAAGCTAGTACAGGCACAACACCCAGTCACCAGCCATTAATGTATCATTATGAAAGGATAAATCCACATTTCCCAATGATACAATTTTTGGCCAAGCCGGAAGTCAAACCCAGGACTATTAGTTCAGTAGACAGGCATGCCACCAACTGAGCTGGAATGTTGGATTATATATATATATATATATACCATATACATATATGGTTAGTTATCATGTAAAACGCTCTCCGTAAACCTATTTTAAACAAAATTACTAAGGTTATTTGCGAAAAATTTAAAATTGTCAAATTTCAATGGTTAATAAACCTTAATTGAATTGAAATCATATTTTCGTCACTAGGTTTGACCATACAACGTCTAAGTATCAATTTTTAATTAAATCTAGCAAACAGTTTCAGTGTGGCTTCGGGTACAAACATAAAAAGAGGATCAAACAAAAATTGTAAAACCCACTTTATACTTTATCTCTACACCTTGGAAGGAAAGTATTATTTTAATAAAAAAAATCCAACTCAAGATATTTATAAATGCCCTCCCTGAAACTAAAAAAGTTGTGTCTGTACCTTGGGATAGAGCCGAAACTATCTGGCCGATTGGGCTTAAACTTGGTATCTGGGGTTTTCATAAGATTCCCTAAGGCGTTTTTGGAGTTAGAAATCTAACCTTAAATTTAAGGATAGTTTACTGAAGGGAAAACAGAGAAAAAGCTATTTTATCAAAATTTGCTCTAATGATTTTGATGAAATTTTAAATTTAGACATTGCTTATCGTTATAAGCAAAATGGAAATTCTCATTTTGTCATGAAAATTACTTTGAGATTACTTTATATGGGGAAAGTTTTCTAATTTTCATCATTTTTCCCCAACTATTTGAGATACAAAATAACTTATAATTGTAAAGTTGTACTACTATTAAATATAAAAATCTTTTATTTTGAATATATTTTTATAAAACCAACATTTTCTGAGCTATAATAAAATATTCATACTTTTTAATTCAGGTCTTTGAGATATATAAAAACAATCATACTACATCTACAAAATGTCAGTACCATGCTGCAGCTTCAAAACCAAAATGGTGATTAGATGAAAAATGAAAGAAGAAATGTCGGGTTAGGCAATTTAAGATGAATGTAGTACCAATAATTACGTGAAAACCATAAAATCCGGTTGCTATAAAAAATGATGAGCCGTAAATTGAGTCTCTAATGGTGAAGAATGATTCAATATATTCATATGCTCTTTGGTGGACAAAAATATATTTCTAATTTTTTCTGTAACAGAGCTCCTAGTTCCTAATGCCATAGAGTAAGTAGCAGTGTATATTATTTCATTGTGATATTTGGTGTAATGTTTCTACAACAATGTATTTACATATTATTTGGTTTCAAAAATCTTAAGATGCGGCCGAAGGGAGTGCGAGTAATTTTACAGTTTTTATAACATTTTCTTTGGACAAAATAAATCTAATATTTCTCCTGTAACAACATAAAGTTTAGTTTTCTGCACATGCTAATATCAACAGAACTTGACTTTCTATCAAGGGTGTCCTGGTATTTTGTCTTTTTAAATAACGAGAATTACGTTGACAAAATTCCAGGACATGATTGACAGATATTCAAGATTTGTTGATGTTAGCATTTGCAGAAAACTAAACTCTATGTTGCTACTGGAGAAATATTTGATGTATTTTGGCCAAAAAATTTCAATTCTATAAAAACTGTAAAAATACTTGCGCTCCCTTCGGCCGCATCTTAAGAGTTTTTGGCAGTTTTTAGTAAATGTATATTTTAAGATAATAGTGGGTGAAAGTCTGTGCGGTGCACCGTACCATATATTTGAGTTTGAGAGCACATAAAACGTCACGGTCTATCATAATCGTGAATCCAAAAATGTTCACGATTTCAATATTTTTCTTTCTGAATGAGATTGTAAAACAATTTAGTATTAATTATTTTGACAAATGTGTCGAGTTACTTTGATTTATGTAAATAAACTGTACTTTTCAAAGCGAATAAATATATTTAAGTGTTAGGTTAGTACGTAACTATTTTTATAGCCTTTAAACTGTCATACGAAACCGAAACCAAAACCAACCGTATAATATATAGTTCGGCCACCATAAGAAGAATTGTTTTAGAGCACTACACAAATAAGTCCAAGAATGTTAAAATTTGAAATATATATTTATCTTATAGGCATCAAAACTAACAACCTTTTACAACCATAACAACTGCAGAGCCTATGGATTGCCGTATGAACACAATAGATTATATTTTAAAGCCCTATGGACTGTTATAAAAGTGTGGTGATCCAACCATAGGTTAACTGTGATTTTATATAAAGTAGAGGACAAGTTTAGGCCGTGGTGGGGTGAGGGTATAGGGGAGGATCAACACCCTGGCTTTACCAGGTGCTATAGAGGTTAGAGGTCAACTGGGGTACTAACCATCACAGCCATTAACCACCTTTTTGCTTGATGGTGCTGCATTGAATTAAATCGCTTGTTTTTAGATTGGTTAAAATACTTAACGGCTGCGTTCTTATCTACTTGGTTAAATGTGCGTAAGTTAAAAAAAAACGAGGTTTAGGATGCCCCTGTTTTACAAGACCAGATACCCAGGTTCATTATTTCTATCGCCGCATCTTACTACCGGTTCGGGTTATACCCATATATTATAATAATTACTCTAATAGAATAAAGATGAGGAAGGAAGCATTGTATATGTAATCTATCCACAATTGCGTGGAAGTAGAGTGGGAAATTATTTTAGGAGAAATCAACCCCAGTAGACCTGACCAGAATTCTACCCCCGATCTCCCCGTCATCAGTAGGCCAGTCCAACACGATAGTGACGCCCTAAATCATTTAGAAACTGGAGCGGGTTTAAGTTCAAATTCAAGACCTACTTTTTACTTCCTAGACAATACCCTACAGTTGTAGATTTAGTCACGGGGGCTTACTGATTGATCTGAAGAAATTTTGATGGATATTATAACTGTCCTCGTGTTGAGGGGCCGGATGTTTGGGTTGATCAACAATCTTTGAAATCTAAGTTTGTCATATTGTAAAAATTATTCGGAGCTGACTATAAGCAGATTCATAGCAATGAATACTATTCAACTTGTACCAGAGTCTATCTGCTACGAGACTAGAATAAGTTCCCCCGATAGAGATGAATTCAGACGCCAAGATCAGCTTCTCCCCCTGCCCCTGTATTCAATATCGTACAGCTGTACACAGCCGTGATGATACATCGCTGTCTGACTGGGGACCGCTATCAATATTTACACCACATCTCTCTTCGGCGCCTGTCGGGAGAGGAGAGGGGGAGCCCACATCTTGAACCACCACACCGCCTGAACACGTGCGTGTGTTAGCGGCACCCCACTAGTCACAAGCGGCACCCTACCAATCACACACGCGGCTCATGGGGATATTTTGGAATCACAACTAAATGGAAACTGTCTCTCAAGTGTCGACGGCTGCATATATCTCACTTCTGGGTTCAAATACCTGAACCGACTGATTATATAAACACGTGAGAGTTTCTATGAGCGAGAGAGAAAAGACCTGCCAATTTTGCCGGGAAAAGTATTTTCCCATACCTCCCAGTGTTATTTTACATGCCACAATCTACATGGGACCGACGGCTTTATTTTTCCTCCAAAGGAAGCTGTACTAGAGAATTTTATAGCTCAAGACAAATACGTTGCCCCTCACTGTGTTCGAACCCACAAACATCGGGTCATGAGACTATAATTTTACCCCAAACCACTGAGATCGACTATTGACGCAATCAAACGTTTGAAAGGAACAAGCATCAAATACAATTCAGTCATATCTATCAACCCTATTAGCAATGAAATGTTCCCTATGGGAAAGTTTCAAATGGTAGATATACTTTGTTCGTCTATCGCTCACTCATCAGTGAAACTGAGACGAGTGGCTAGCAATCCTGGGATTTATACTGAACTACTGCAATAATGGAGGATGCCATTCAACCCCCAGGGTAGTAGTCTAGTAGTCTCAATACTATCTTCAGGGAGAGTCTTGGGCTATGTTCCTTTGAATGACAATGTCAGTCGGTTCTGGTGTCAGAGCATATGAAACCAATAAAAGACGGGCCTCGTGTTCATCATACACCAACTAGTAAGAAAGTGAGTGGACCAGGGTTCAACCCTCTCCCCTTCTCTATAGTAGTTCCACGATTTAATCCAGCTAGCATGTTGTCATGGCCACTTTTCTACTTCACTTCGACCCTTGGTTATGCCTTCTTCTTCGTGTATTACGCCTTACTGTCTTTCCAGATTATCCTCATTGGGGCAAGAACGAGAGGGGTAGAATTTAGAAAAAGTGTACTAACATTTTCTTTGTGGGAAAGAGGGAGATCATTCAGTAGATCGTGCTCTAGTACACCTAGCCTTTATTTAAACCTCAACCTCACCACTACCAGCAAATAATACAGACGTATATATGTCCGCGGGTGGGTTTCAACTCTTCCAGGATGCATTTCTTCAAACCTTGACGCTTAGCCCGTGACAAACACTAGTCCCGGTTCGTCACACCAGTCTTATAAAATACGATCACTTACCCCTCCAATCTCCCTTCAATCTCCTCCATCATGTAAACACTCAATATTTACGCTGTCGTTCCCCAGAAATAGCGCCCAATGTAAGTAACCTCTATTGGGAGATGACGTCATGGGAACAGAATATGAACCAGAAACTGGATTTATAAATGTGGCACCTGCCCTGGAAATACAGTGTTTGAATATATTCCATTAACTATCCGTGACACCTTCCAGATGATAGTGTCTGATTATATCTCATATACTATCCATGGGATCTGTCCAGATGATACAATGCGTGAGAATATCCCATGTACTATCCGTAGTGCCATCTAGATAATACAGTGTCTGAGTATGGTCCATGTAATATCCATGGTATCTATCCATATGATATGTCTGAGAATATCTTCTGTACTATCCATGGTATCTGTCCAGATAATACATTTTCTGAAAATATCCCGTGTACTACCCATGGTATCTATCCATATGATATAGTGTGTGAATATATTCCATGTAATATCCATGATATCTGTTCAGATGATACAGTGTCTGAAAATCTATCATGTACTATCCATGGTATCTGTCAAATTGATATGATCGCATTGGTTTATAATATGTAAATCCAATAAATCTTTTAATTAAAATATAAGACAAAACCAATTTAATAAAATTGAATTATCCATATTCATTTTTTTCTACAGTGTTTGACTACCCGTTCGGGCTAAGTTCATTTAAATACATGAAGGTGTTAGATATGAGATAGGTGTAACTTTAATTAAAATCAATCCATATAAGAGCGAAAGAAAATAAGGAAACCATCTAGTAAAAACCAACAACAATACCCGACCGGTATTTGAGGCCAGTCTTCACACGTCATTAAAACTAGGACGAGATGAGCCTGAGGTTTAGACTACATTCTCAGCAGAGTGGGTTAGTATATTGTAAAGTATCATTCGACCGCAGCTTCGCTCGCATTAAACAATACGTTAACACTTTCGACAACTTATAATGCTAGAAAATAATTAAACTTATTCGAGAGTGGTGCTTTATGTGCATACGAAGATTCACGAATAAACACAGACTCACCACCAAACCCTTTCTATCCACACCCCTGCTCATAACAATTTCTATCTTTTGTACCAGAAATACCAGCTGAAACTAATGTTCACTGTTTAAAACAGGTTTTTTCGACATTATTTTGTTCGTTGATGAGAGATCGTGATTGAATATAGCAGAGGGGCGGCTACCAAAGCTGCTCTGTGCGGCTCCCGAGACAATATTGGTATCATCACCATTTTCCCTAAAGTTTTACATTAACCCTTTGAGAACCTTTGATATTACTGGTATACATTGTAAACTGAAATGTTAATAAAGCCCTGTGAGCCATTTTGGCTCCAAGCTAAATTTGTTTTATTTGAGTGTCAAGGTCCAACTATTTTTAAACAGCCCTCTTAAAGTTAAGCGATAAAGAGCACCTTCTGTGGAGAGAATAGAGAACTATTTCGATAGATATCGATACAACATCTTACAGTACTAGAGTGAACATGCCAGGATTGTGGACGTAGTAGTATTTTGTGCTAACGATAAAAAAAATAAACAGTAAATGGCGGGGATTTGTTTTCAATTGACCACAAAGAAAACAAAAACATAAATAATAATGGTTATTAACTACCAACATTTTAAATAAGTTTGTTGCTCCTTTTAAAACAATCATTGCTTTCGTTGGGAAAAAAAACACAACAAGATGATCACGAATGGGTTCAGGACTTGATGTTATTTACAGATGTAACGAAACAACTGCAATGTTTAAATCTGCCACTTCAAGGAAGAAACACAGATATTACAGAATTATTCCAATCAGTTTTTAGTTTTCAAAATAAAATAAAGATTTTTCGAATAGATCAGGTAACAAAGAAATTTGACAACATTCCCAACCTTAAATTAAGAATAATTGCTTTTCCTGATGCTTCGATTAAAAACAATACGAAGGAAACTTACACACACGTTATAATTATTTTGAGAGCAGGTTTAAGGAACCAAAAAAGCTAAAGCCATACTTTGAATTTCTTGTGAATCCTTTTTTGATTGATGTGATCAACGATGGATGTCCTGTTGTTGCGCCTTTTTCCTTGGATGTTGCTTCAATATAAACAAAGGTAGGTGAGATGCAGGAAGGTGTGGGTTTGCAGGTAGTACATAAAAGCTAATCTCTAAGTGACTTTTGTAAACAAATTCCATAAGCAAGTTATCCCAATCTTAAGAAAACTGGCGTTCGACTACTCTCTGTCTTGGGTATTATAACCAACTCCTGTGAAACTCTCTTCTCTGCAATTAAATTGGTCAAGTCAAATCATCGTGTTATCCTTACTAACAGCCACCTCACTAAGCTTCTCATTTACATCCTACCAGCCAATTCCAAACTATTAACTGCAGAAATGAAGACTCAATCAAAATCTTCATCGAGCAGAGATGAACATTTTCTTCCTTGGTGAATAGGACTACTATATAGTTGTAATTTTCATAATTATTTTTATGATTTTAATAGCATATTTTATTTCTTCATCATTCCCATAATGTATTAACAATATTTTATGCGGCTCTCCTTATTGAAGAATCTACCCACCCCTGGTATATAGCTTACCATGGCTCACTAAAACAATAGGGACTACAACAGAAGAAGTCACGCCTTTATCCGATGAGTACCTTTTGAGTTGACTGGCAACAGTCAAACAGACAAACATCCAAAAAATTGACTATTTGATATTCTTATAGCTTATACTACCCAGGGAAAAAAGAAAACTTCACAAAATTCGAATGCGGATACAAACCCTAGAGTTTTATTTTTATGAATAGATTTACCAAAAAAGAAATAAAAATTAAGTACATCGAAAGCAGCACACTATATTTCGTGCCCTAACACACAAAATAAAATCGCACTGTTGATTTAGTACCAGGGAACAAAACCAAATACATAGCTAAATTTAAGACACCAATGCAAGTACGCTAACATTGGCTCTCTTACGGTCAGACATGATTTCAATTAATACAGAAATAAATTATTTTAACTTATTATCAAAAAACAAAGCTAAATAAACCTAATTTACACGCAACACCATAAATTAACTGAAAAAATAACTAATTTTAAGACACAAAGGCAAGCATGCTAACAGTGGCTCTCCCATCTCGAGGCGTTGTTGCAGTGAACACCAAAATAAGTTCAAATTTAATATCAACTAAACAAAGATAAATAAACATTATTGAGACGTAAAATAATAAAATAATAAAACTAAAATATTAAGACGAAAGTGCTAGCAGGCTAACAGTGGTTCACTTATGTGAGCACATTGTTTAAAAGAAACAAAACTAAATTCCGGTCAGGGGTTCAATCCTCAGCCCTGCGTGACACAGATTTATCTGATTACCAAACCATTCCCTTCACCTCTGACAAGACGTGTATCAATCACAACTTGTGAATATGTGGACTGCCAGGCCTCCACCGTGGTTCGGACTCCACGTTAAACTGTAGGTCCTCAATTTCATCTCACAGTCACCCCACCATTACACATTAGCGTAAGTGCGTATAACCCGAACGGGTAGTAAGACGCGGTGTTAATAGTAATAATAATAATAATAATAATAACCGTCCGATTATTAAATTAAATGTTTCAATTATCCCCAGTCTCACCTAGTAAGTATGGTACCTGCTCAGATGAAACAGTGATTTAGTATACCCCAAGTAATATTTGTAGTACCTATACAGATAATACAATGTATTAGTATATCGCATGTAGTATCCACGGATTATTTCAATCTTACCACGATTACTCAGAAGAACAATGAAGGACTGAATCAGATGGTTTCATTACATCCATCAGCTGTTTCTTATGGGACTCTGCAGCGAACGAAGAGTTCTGAGTCAGTAAAACTTTGAATTCAATTCATTTCTCTGTAAGTGGTGTGCGTTTGGAGCCTTTTTTTCTTAGTGCCTGGTTTGTATTCACTAAACAAAAAAAGAACAAACCATAATCTATTAAATCTACTTAAAGCGTAGAACCAGACCTTTTCTGTATTCCTCTTTATTTTAACTTTCTCCATTATTCGTCTAGTCTCAATAAAGAACGCTTTGTTTTTATCATACAAACAGGAGTTTCAGTTGAACCATCGACGCTACTTGTTCCAAACACAAATAATATTCTCAAGTTTCTTGCCCTCTGTCCCACCGCCAACTAGCTCTGTACAGCGGGGGACTGTATCGGAAATCGATGCGAGTACTTTGCACGAAGCCGGGTTTTTATTTCTAGGAATATGTTAATACAATTTCACGGGAGCTCTTTTTAGCAGCATGGAACTACCTTTCTCACGCAAGGCTATACCTCTGTGCTAAAGTCCGTTCACGATAGGTTTTTACCTGGATGACAGTTCGAAAATCACATGTTTAGGTTTTGAGTTGCCAACACTTGTAAAAGATCACAGTTTTGTTATAAATATAAATATCTTTAATTACCTTTTATATATTACATTTAAAATAATGTAAACTTAAGTTTTCTCATATTATTTCATTTTTTAAATAATTTCTTTTTATACAACTCGAAACAATATTTTAAACATAATTAAAAGTAGTATACTTATTCTTCGTTTTGTAACGTTATCTATGATGTGTAATATAGTTCGTACGTTAATACCTTTTAATACAGGCATCGTATTTACTTGGAAAAGAGAAAATTGTCGTTTTTTTCATACAATAAATGATTTTATGATTATTTTATATTATTTTGAAATATTTAAATGAATAAAATATTTTCATCAACTGCGTGTCTGCATCATTGTAAACAACTTGTTTACCGTCATGTTCAACCACATGGTTTAAATTCGCCAGTCGCCATTTTGAAGTTATGTTCGTTAGATGTTTTTGTGAAAGTGATGTGAATATTTTTTTAAAGTGGAATGAAACGATAAATAAACTTTTCGTCGGTCTTCAAATAAATATATAAATAATATTGGCCTAATTTACTGTGGTTAACTATCACATTAATATATTACCACCAGTTTTTATTAGTCATCCAAAGTGACAGATGTCAGCTGTTGGCGTAGCGATATATTAGGGATTACTTCTAGTAACATTTCGAGCTGTCATCCAGGTAAACTTAGGTCGTGAATGGATTATACTTAGGGCACGTTCATCACAGATAGCTCAGTGCAGCCTAGTAACAATTTCATAGCAGAGAGAGGTTAAATTCCTGTGCAGCCTAATTGTTCCTAGTTCATCATAAAGTGCTCTCATTATTTATAATGTGATGTATAATTAATTACAAACAATTATCACAAAGTAAGCTATAATCCCGTGCAGCTGAATGACACTTACTTCAATACAGGTAGCTCACGCGGGACTATACACTAAGGCAGCCATTTGATACTTAGTTTATGGTAGGGATAGTGAAAGTGAATTTTCCCCGTAACTAAGTTCATGGTTCAATCATAACCAGGAAAGCGGGTATTTGTTTTACCATCTTAGAGGGTTCGCATCCCTCTTTTAAGTAGTTTCTTATTCATGGGCTCCTCTTATATAAAATAAAAAATAAATTAAAAAATGTAAGCGTTTGTAAGCTTCAAATATAAAGCTCCATATGTAACCCATGGAAACATCCCCTATTTTAAATGTCAAACAAAATCAATTTTTTTCAAATCATTTGTTCTTATACTAAAAAAAACTACCCGACAAAATATAATAATATTTTGAAAGCCACAGGACATATATTTTGATTTTGTTTTTAACTCTTAATTGTATTTTAGACGTCAAATAATTCCTATATCTACATTACTCCTTCCTTTTCCAGTTATTTTATGTAAATTTGAGAGGGGTTTATATTATACTGATGTGTAGATAGAGGGGGATTAATCAGGCTAACAAAAATAGGGTCAAACCACACCCCGGATGGTATATCAGTCACCAATTACTAACCTTACCACATATCGATACTACACGAACAAGAACAAAGTGTAAACGTTGTTTTTGTTGTTGTCCCCAGCACATATAGCTGAGTGTTTAGCGCGCGTTTGACTCCGACCAAGGATGGAGTTCAGGCCCGATTGGCTGAGCTTATGCTTACAATTAAGACTCGCCTAGCACTCTTTCTCTTAGTGCTGGTACATATCTTTAAATTTAGCCTTTACAATGTTAATTATCATACTTATCATTAATTGGGAAAGTCATATATATTATTAAGATAAAACATAACTATTTAATATTTGGAAAATATTTATATTCATCATTTTGTGAGATACATAGTGAAAAGGTAATCGATTTTATTGAAAAAACTTGTCAGCAAATATTTCTTTAAAATGGTTTAAATAAAACTTCCTAAAGATTAATTCATTGTTAGATTTTAAAATATTATTTTACCATTAATTGTTTTGATTCATAACTATTGATAGGAATTGATTATAATTATGTTTTAATTATTATGAATATGTTTTTATAATTTTTGTACAAATTGGGTTGTTGATTTTTTTGTATCCATATCTATTTGTGTAATTAAATTGAAATAATGATTTAAATTATGTTTTACATATTGAATTAAATTCTGTTTTACATAATTTAAATAAATATAATTTTTTTATACTTTTAAGAACCATATAATTTTAGCACTATTTTTACAAATATTTATTTAAAATTGTCAAAACATATCAAGTCTGTAGAGCATTTAATTCGCATCATTAAGTAATTAGGGAAGTATATCACTGCTACAAGTTCTGTTAGTATTGTTGTAATACATGGATACATGGGCATATGGGTCTTGTGACAGTGGTTGAAAAAAGTCAATTTCTGACAGTACAACCCATGAATCAAGCAATTAGACGAATATCAGCACTTTCCACTTATATATCCGTCCAAGCGTGCGAGCACAAGACAACTAGCACTATAACTGATAGCGTGGTGCATGCGTCCGTCGGATTTGAGGTCAGGCCTTTTTCTGTGGAATTTGCGGCCAGCCGTAATACTATAGTGTGATTTACGGCCGTGGCAAGTTTTGTGTAGGATAGCACATTCGCCCTGATGATAAACCACCCATCTTCAACGTGCTTAGTTGGAAGCAGAGACAAGGGACTACACATTTGCATATTAGTTGAATTTCCTTCTCTTCCTTGTAACCTCGTGTGAGGCCGAGCTCTTGGATTTCATAAAACGTGAAATGTTGAGGTTTAGTTGGTTAGTTTAGGTTAGGTTTGTTTAGGTTAGGTTGGGATAAGTCAGGCTAGATTAGGCTAGGTTAGGGGAAAAGAAAGCATCAAAATTATTTATTTCGAATGTTATTGCATTTCCATGATCAAATTTCAAGTCACAGATCATAATAACGTTCAAAAATAAAATCCGTGTTGAAACGTGATTATTTTTTAAATTGTGATGGGGTGAACGCAAATTCCACAACGTTATCTTTGGCGGTTGCAAACCCCATTTATCACAAGTCCCATGGCCGCCAAGTCCCACGTAGCCCTATCAACACACCCTGTCGGCATGACTTGGAAACAACTAACACTGTATCAACACTATCTCTTGGCATGACTCAGAAGCAATTAACATTGTGCACTCAGCCTTTAAAGCAGCGTGTCTACTGAGTCAATGTGAGCTGCGTGTGGTATTAGGGGTCAAGCTGGAACCAACAAGATGTCCTTTAGCCTTTAGTCATATAAAGAGTGGGCATGATATAATTGGGAGCACAGTAGTGTCCTATTTGATCAGGCTTGTACAAAGTAAGTAAGGTATACAACTTAACGGCTGTCCTTGGTTCCAGCCACTTTGAAGGGAAGAGAAGGTGGAGGAGGGGAACCTTTTACTAACTCACTCATAGACTAAGGAATAAAAAATCCTCTCCCTTTCCCTCTTTATAACTTCAATAGCGTCTTTAGTCTTGGTATTAGGAGAGTAATGGCGTTTAGTATTTCCTCTCACAAACCAAACCAAACTTCTTCTTCTTGATTGATAGTCTAGCGCATTACTAAAATTCATACATAGCTAAAAAACTATTTATTGCGTGTCAAAAGAACTGAATGACCCACTCATTATTTTATCAGTGATCTATATATCATGGATTCAGAAATAAATTGTATTCCTGTATGCCATATGTGCCCTTCTTTCATTTATAAATAAACCCCACATTTTCTTAAGTATTTCTCTAATCGAAACCTAAAAGATTTATTAGATCTACTTTCATGTATTCGTACGTCAATTAATGTAATCTGTAGCTGTAGCTTTTGAGACATATTGTAAATACCTATAAAACAACGGGGAATGCCAGGCCTCCACCGTGGTTCGGATTCCACGTTAAACTGTAGGTCCTTCATTTCATCTCACAATCACCCTACCATTACACAATCACCCTACCATTACACATTAGCGTAAGTGCGTACAACCCGAAAGGGTAGTAAGACGCGGTGCTAATAATAATAATAATAATATTAATATAAAATAACACTAAAATATAGTAAAATTGTATCAATATCGACTGGAAAAAAGATTGTATTTGATAAAAAGGTACGCCAAATTTTAAGGTAGCTTAGACTTTTTTAATGCATATTATTTATAAATGTTTGTATTTTAATACAAATACATATTAACATAAAAAGTATTATATAATTAAAATAATCTGTGATTTAGCTAGAGGACTAAACCGTAAGCATGTTTAAGTTCCTAATGAATTTGCTTGAATTTAACAAAAATCAGTCTTTGGTTTATAATATTTTTTAAGTAATTGGTTTTATATTCTCAGGAATGTATCCTATGTTGATCAATAAAGGTTTTGAACTAAACAAATTATTATCATTAGTAATACCTGCGAGATGTGTTTTTGAGATTTATTTAATATGGTCATTTATTTAATATGGTCAGTGATGTTTAAACTATTTCCATCCGCATCGCAAGGGTCTGGGATATAATCCCATTCGTGTGTACTGAGGTTGATTTTTCCTAAATTATATCCCACTCTCTCTATCCACTCAGATACAGATACGGATACTAAATTTTACCTTACATTTCACCCACCTCATTAGAGTAATTAAATGAGTAGTTATCATATTCTGAAGATTGAAAAAATTACACCTGAACACCGGAATTGAACCCGGGATCTTTGGATTAGTGCGCCAATGCTCTAACCACTGGGATATCCAGGAATCGTCCCGTACTTAGGGTCATTCTTTATGAGTAGTGTTTATAGCCCAGACATGATTAAGACGTAATGTAAAATATATATATATATGTATATAATTTTAGCCAAATCTTTATAAACACGAGGTAAAAATTATCACACACTTAGTCCATACCCCCTTAATTTACCAATAGAATCGAACCAGTTTATTTTAAAGGCGTGAAGTTAGTCTCTCTCACGGTTAGTCCATACCCCCTTAATTTCCCAATATAATCGAACCAGTTTATTTTAAAGGCGTGAAGTTAGTCTCTCTCACGGTTAGTCCATACGGATGGGCCACCTTTGTTTTTTCTTACATAAAACAAACTATTTTTATTTGAGATGCTCCTTTTTCTCAATCTAATCTTTACTAAACTTGAAAACCTATTTCCTAACCGCCCCACCCCCAGCCGTTTCTCAATATCCTACTTTCACCGCTCCCGCATTTCAAACCTCGTTTGAAAAATAATAAAATATGAAGGGTGGTGGAGCCAGATCTAGATTTACGCAAGGATGAAAACTATGTCCTCTCACTTTGTCATCGTAAAGGAAGGGAAATGAAAGAGAAGGAAGAGAGGACAAGATTTCAGAAGATAGTATTGTCTCCATAGGTCTGAGAACCTGCCCAACAATATTTAATCAAGAACAAATATCCAACAGCTATTTGTTTTCTTTGCAATGTTTATATTTTAGTTTTTCTTTCCTTTGTGGTTAAGTGGTCAAGAACGCTTATCACTGGTAGCCCTTATGGGGCCCTAGATCCATCCGAAGTATAGTATTAATGAATAAGATTTTATAGTTTAATTTTTTAAACATTCTTTATTGGGTCTTATTGTTTAGAAATTATTCGTGAAGTTATTTCATGTCTTCTTTTAAAAGACAGGAATGTTTAGCACATGACTTAAGTAACTTAACCTATAACAGCACCATTTGTAAATATCCACCTTGCTTTAGTGTCAGTACTTATCATGATAACATGACGAACACAATCACACACAAATAATAAGTTTTTACCTGGGTTCAACGTATTACCACCCATACTATTTATATAAATGGAAAAGGGATTAAGAAGGTTGTATTTATAGGACATAGATTAGAATTTGCATGAAAATAGAGTAGAAACAGTTTAGAAAAAAAAGTCAATACACTATTCCGGGACTTGAAACCAGGCCATCCTATATCATTCAAACAAAACTAAACCATAATTACGTCTGCACACAGTTGCAGAATTAACTACATTAATTTCCGTTTGAAATTAAAGCTTGGTTCGGCCTCCTGGACCACTCAGCTATGTGCAGCTACAACTAACCCTTCCTAAGACCTCTTAAATACTCTTAACATAGTCAAGAAACAATTAAAACATGGGGAAAATAAGAGTGGAAAGCAAAAATCTAGATCCCATTAAATTTATTGCTTTTTCATGTTGAGTAAAGTTGAGAATAATCATTAAAGAGCTTTAGTAAAATGTTGCTTTCTTTATGGATTTAAGAACAAAAAATAAATTATTAGATTATGAATAGAGTGAATTCACACTAATGAAAAATAGGCCTTTCAAAGATAAAAGTATAATCCATACTAATCTAGAAAAAAAAAATCAAAAGAAACAACCAGTCACTAAACACATAAATCATAATTGTATCATTTTAGTTTGCCGTTAGCTAAAAAAAAAGATATTCTTTTAATCCCACGGATGACCACTATTAAAACGACACACACACAAATAACATTTATTCACGGAACAGTGGAGAAATATAATGAGTGCAAATTTTTTCTAAAATAAAAAAAGAATCGAAACAAAAAAAATCTCCCATTTCCGTGCGGCTCTTTCAACAATATCGATTAGCTGTTATTGGAATGAGGTGAGTTGAAGCTAGCCCCGTGACCTTCAATCTCGACTTCACACCCATTACCTCAGCCCAACAGCACCACCATCTGTTAACCCTCTTGACCAACCTATTAAATAAGCCCTATTCTCTGGTCAATCGGGCGTAGCATAGGGGACCTTGGCCCACCCTTTCTACAGGAACTTAGCCAGGATCAGATATGTTGAGAAATAAATGGTAAGTCACAAATGCACACACCTTCGCTAATTGTATATTATAGCTTCGAGTATCATTTTCAAACCTATGTTTTGAGTTAACCACCCTTAATTATGTTTTTATCATAAAAAATAGCACACCATCTTGTTAATCACAATAAACACTCTTTATATACAAATTTCTAAACTAATTTGTACAAATACATTTAACAAAATTCAAATTTTCAAAAATAAATTATTCGTAAACTACCCTAAAATTATTTGTTATTTGTAAAAATAAAATATATTCTCATTTCTCATGAAAAACTAATCCTATATTCTCATATTGAATTCAATCTTCAAGGTCAATTAAAAAATTCAGTTTCCCATAATTTGTTGAGGGTAATCCATACTTAAATAAGTTTATTTTAGATAAATGAAGATAAGTCACTATTGATAGTATAAAATAACCCTTCAATACCAATTTTTAACCGAATCATTAGAGATATTTAAAAAAATAATCAAATTTTCCTAAACTCACTTATTATTAAACTACTATTGATAGATTAATTTTTTAGAAAAAAATCTATATGACTATTTATAATTCAAACAACATATACCTATTTTTAATCAAGCTTTTTTTAATATATTCAAATTAAAAAGTCATTATTAAACTATCCATTCATTAATTTTCCCCAAAAACAAGTATACAGGGCTATTTTGTAATGTCAAAAACTCCCAAGATAGTAATTTAAACCCAAATCGTTAGAGTAGTTTTTTCAACATTTCAAGTAAAAAATAAAGTCATCACTAAACTACACATAAATTAGTTTTCACCCCAAAACAATTTATAAGGTGTTATTTGTAATTGCACATAATCCCTTGATATACACTTTAAACTAAATCATTAGGGACATTTTCCAAAGTATTTTTACTTCAAAAAAATTACTCATTAGTAAACTACCCCTAATTTGAGGGCTAAGGTCAAAATCAAAATAATTTCCCGGGTATAGCCCTAAATATCTAAATATCAAGTTTGAACAAAATCCATCTAACCATTTTGGATCCGTGGCCAGGGACAGACTGACAGGCAAAAAGAATAATACAATAAACTTTTTTGGATACGTGTTCATATAAAACGTAAAGGTTCTTCATAATCTCGAGATCAAGTTTTTTCACAAGCACAATACTTTCTCTTGATATGAGAAAGTGAAAATAAAGAGGAAATTTTTAAGTAGGACATATTGTCCCGACAAAAAATTTAGTAAATTTAAAATATATATATATATATAACCGTACAAATCAGCATTAGTCTTCTCGCAGTAAACTATACTGCTGATTATGGAGAGATCAAAGTTAGAATCTCGGTCGGCTGTACTAATAGTGGTTTTGCCAAAAAAAGTTTTCCATTCTTACTATACGCAAATGTGGGTACACTTCCTATATAATAAAACCTTCCTCATTCCTAAGACCATTAGCTTAACTAGTACGTACGAGTATAACCTGAACGGATAGTAAGACATGGCGCTAAAACATATATTTTATGAAGTAAAACAAATTTTTCCGGCTTAATATTTGTACTTTCTCATTACAAAAGAAAGTATTGTAACGAGCAATAAAATCCGTCTCGAGATTTTGACACATTTTTATGTTTTATGTTTTATGTGAACACGAACCCCAAAAATATGATCTTACAATTCTGTCTGTACCCATGTATGTCTGTTTGTTTGTCCCTGACTACGGATTTAAAAGGGTTCAATGGATTTTGTTCAAATTTTGTATTTATATATTATTGGGCTCTGCTACATTTTGTCACCCTAACTCTTCAATTAAGGGTAGTTTAAGGCTAATTAGTTTTTTAATTCCAAAATTTTCTAAAATGACTCTAACGATTTTGTTTAGAATGTATATCTTAGATTTGTTTGACATGACAAATAGTAATTGAATTTTGGGAAAAAATTCTTTGAAGGTTAGTTTACTCATGACTAATTTTTCAAAAAACTCAAAATATTTTACAAATGACTCAAACTATTTGTTTTAAATTGGTATCTTGATAGTTTTGAAATAATAATTAACACTGTTTAGTTATTTGGGGGTAAAAACTCATGTATGGGTAGCTTACTGTGGATTTATTTTCCAAAAACTTCAATCATTTTGCAAATGGCTCTAACTACTTGGCTACTAATGGGTATTTTGGGAGTGTTTGACATGACCAAAATTCGATAAAGGGTACCTTATTGGGGAGTGATTTTAAAAATTGTTTTTAAAGATGTTGCATAAAAGTATGTGTAGGGGGTTTTTTACACGAACCTGACAAATAAAGCTGTATACTTGTTTTGGGGGTATAATTTGGCTAAGGGTAGTTTAATAATATCTGTTGTTTTTTTAATTTGAATAGGTATTTAAAAAACTGTTTTAGTGATTTGGTACAAAATTAATATCGAAAGACTATTTTACATAATAATAATAATAATAATAATGTATCTTAATTTATCTCAAATAAATTAATTTAAGGGTAGTTTACTTACAACAAATTATATAAAATGTGAATGTCTTGGAAACTTACCTTGATAATTGAGTTCAAAATGGGATTCGGTGAATAGTTCTTTATGATAAATAAGAATACGTTTTAATTTTTATAAATAACTAATAGTTTTAGGGTAGTTTACAAATAATTTTTTTTTGAAAATTTAAATTTTGTTAAATATATATGAACAATTTGGTTTCGAATTTATATGTAAAGTGTAATTATTTTGATGTGTTTTTGTGTGAGTAAAACTTGTTTGAGGGTAGCTTACTAAAAACCCTTTTAGAAATTATTTTTCAGAGCTATAATACACATTATGATAAGAGTTTGTGCGATTGTGTCGTACCATTTATTTTTAAAGAAATGTATGTTCAACAAAGAGATAGGAAATGCCAGCTCTACTTTTTTTCTCTCTTTGATACCTGAGACCTGAATTTTATTTCGAATCACAGCGTTAAGAATGATTTTTACACTATGTAGTTTTAAAATCACTTTACAGGCTCCTGTGGACAAAGATATTTTTGTTTTTATTCACCGCGCCTTAATCTTCACCCATGCTTTACACACTACGCTAATGGATTAGGAATTGGGAAGGTTGAATTAGAGTAAGTTAACCCGCATTTGCGTGGAGTGAGAGTGGAAAACCATTTAGGAACCACCACCCCAGTTCACCCGACCGAGATTCGAACCTCGATCTCCCCGTCCTCAGCAGTCGAGCATCAACATGACAAGCGCGTTAGCCAACTACGCCACCGTGGTGGGTAGAATTTATAATAAATGTACCAAAGTTTGCATGGATGTATGGAGGGAGAGTGAAAAACCATTTACGAAAAACAAATCCTAAGTACATGCCATCCCCATCAAACCCGATTAGACGAGGTTGACATTTAGTCTCCTACCAATGCAGGTTGTTGGAGTTTTTTTGTTTTTAACTCTCACGCCTCGTTCTGGTTCCTTCATTGCAATAGTTTTAAGTCACAGATGTCCAAGTTGAAAATATTCACCCTCCTAATCTTGTTACCTTAGCTCAGTCAGTAACCTGTCTTTCTACTGTGATAAAGGTCCTAGGCTCGATTTCTGACATGGCTAAAAAGTTTATCATAAGTGAAAAATGTGGGCTCCCTCTTTCACAATGATGAATTAACGACTTTGGACTTGATGTTGTGTCTGTTCTTGATTTAATTTACTATATAAATCGTGTGCTGATATTATCAGTCGGTTCAAAAAGTGAACGTTAAGTACCTCAAATAAATGGTGGCGGGATAATGAAAAAGTTGGATAGTTCAATTCCTCAATAGTAATTACTGTATCTTGAGTCCTTTTCCAGAAACAAAACATTTGTATATTTAATGTAGCTTTTTGTTTTTCTATTGCAGTATTCTTGTGTTGTCCCCCTGGGAGCGGGGCGGGAGAGAAACTAGGACTTAATTCAACAACCTCCTCCTTTGTTTGATCCTTGAAGTTTGTTTTTTGGTTTCATTTCAATGACTTTACCCCAATATATTTTTGTCTGGTTGTAGGTTCATCACAAAATTAATAGAGTAATGTTAGTGAGAGCTGGTAGATTGTCGTTCTATATAAAAACAGCATACAATGTTAACCTTAACCAAATTTAAAGTTACTAAGGGTTCGAGCAACTTTGCACAAATTTTCAAAATGGAAGCAATTGAAAGACTTGCAACTATCCACACAATATCCAAGTATCACTTCTATTTCTTATTTCATGTATTTCTAGATAGCATTGAGAATGTTTGTTACATAAATCATTATTATATTAATAAAATTGGACCATAGAATGTTGGAACATTTTGTTACTAGCCGAATTAGGCAAAATATGCCACAACTTATCAATTGTTGTCACTTTATAGATTAGTAGCAATTTATAGCCATTTCTAAGCATGAGGGTTTTTGTCGAGTAGATCAAGGTTTGAGGACTGTAATGACGCTATGAACGAATTAATGTTTATCTACTTTGGGGGTCAAGTATGATGTTGAAAGGAAGGGAAAAAATGTCTAGTACAGTCCCGAAAAGCCTCGTCAGCAACCCACAAGCCTTGTCAACAACCCATATGCCTCGTGAATATCCCACAAGCCTCACGTCAACAACCTACAAACCTCGTCAATATCCCACAATCTTCGCATCAACAACCTACAAACCTCGTCAATATACCACAAGCCTCACGTCAACAACCTACAAACCTCATCAATATCCCACAAGCCTCGCGTCAACAACCTACATGCCTCGTGTCAACAACCTACAAGCCTCGTCAACAATCCACAACCCTAGTAAACAACCTACAAGCCTTGTCACCAACCCCCAAACCTCGTCAACAACTCACAAGTCCCACCTGAAGCAACCCCAAACAAAGTATGCAAACACTAGATCTATTGTTTGCTAAGGGTGGATTTGTAAGGAACACGAGCTTAGGTCAGTGTTCTTACAGTTATTTTTATCAAAACTTTTTTGGTCAAAATAAGTCAAATAATTATCCAGTAGAAACATAGAGTTTGATAATTTCCACACAGGCTCAACAGTTCTTTAATATAGGTCAAGGGTGTCCTAAAAATGTAATGACAACTTTTTGTATTCGTTTAAAAAGTTTATCATCTATTATTTATATGTTAATTGCTAATGACAATTATTCAACAACTGTTGATGCTAACACGTAAATAAAATTATACTTTCTGTTTCTAATTGAACAATAACTGACTTATTTTGGCCAAAAAAAGTGTGGTTACAAAAACTGCAAAAACACTGCCCTTATCTCGAGCTCCCACCTCAACATAATCCAAGTATTACCATCACATACAGACTATTCTCAACATTCCCCGAATGTACGAACATTTGGTCAGGAAAGGAGGAGGGGGGAATGTAAATATTTGAGGTATGTTTTGTTGGTATGCATGTTAAGCCAAGCCACAAATTTTGTTCAAATACTAAATATGAAAGGTATAAATTTACATTTCGAATACATTTGTAAAATAATACTTTTATTTCATGTCGCTACTTTTTCATGGCTACAAAGGTTTTAACGGCATTAATAAGTATTCAATACTAATTAATACTGATTTAATTTAGTTTCCAACATATTTAGTCACTTCCAGGAAGAAGCGATGGGACAGAGAGAAATGTCGTTACTTGGATAAATAAATAACAAATAGCGGAGTGGAACAATGAGCAGATTGGCTTGAACTCTTCATCCGTAGTAGAGAGAATGCAGAATTTAAATAAAATGCTCCGTTGGCGGAAAAAGGGTTTTATATAAAGAATAATGGGAAAGGGATGGATGTTTGTGTGAATTAGAGATAAATAAAGAGTCAGATATGGGTATGCAGAGAAGCGCAATCACAGGGCAAAGAGATTTAATTTTTTGTTTTAAATATATTTCTATTGATTGTATTTTAACATTTCGGACATATTTCTTTGGCTCATCTGCCATCTAGCTTGGACTAAATTTTGAATTAGGGCAGAAATGTAATTTTATAAATATATTTAAAGATACAATTTGAAGGAATACACATCGTGAAATGTGTATGTTATTATTTTTACACAAGCTTATAGGTTAGATTGAAATAAAAATAAGCTCTAAATTCATTTCTTTTTTTTTAAATTGTCAATATTGCAGAGTTTCTATTATTTAACAAGTTCACCCCAATTTAAAATAGGGTGTAGAATTGATCAAATAAAGAACAGTTTTTTTTAATATGTCCTTCGTGAAGTAGATATAAACGATTTCTCTTTTTAAAAGGTAAATTTACTAAAATTCCAACTCTTGCTTCTTTAATCAGGCGAAACCATCTACTCCAATTTCCATAATTTGTGAGATTTGCCTGTCAGATTTCATGTGATGTTTTAAATGTACCATATTTATTTATATTTTAATAAAACATAAGGCACTTTAGTGGTCAAATGGTCTGAGGTGTCACTCCCGCAATAGATTGGCCTGTCCATGAGTACGAGATCTGGGCTCGAATCCCAGTCGGATGTACCGAGAATATTTTTCCTAAAAAAAATGTCACCATTCCTTCACGAAATTGTGGGTACACTTCCTATTTATTCTACCTTCCTCATCTCCAGAATGATTGTAATTAGTACATATGCGTACAGCTCAAACATGCCAAAGGCAAACATAACATTTAAAAGGACATCAGTTTTTCCCCTCCCCTTATCTACTAGCTCCTTAAAATATATTTTAACAGGCCCACATACAAATCTTCATGGTTACACATAGACATATAGTGAGTTGTGAAAGTTTCCATTACACCAAGTATATTTTAAGATAACCATATGTTGTAATCTTCCAGATAAAGATTAATAAACTGAAAGAGACTATGATGTGAAAAACCATGGTTCAAATCCCAACCAAACACACTGTGAGCGAATTATTTACTCAGAGAAACTGGCGTAGTTTTCAGAACTATTCATCATCTCACCATAAGTTAACTAGTATAAATAGTTCGTAGAAAGTGATAGCCAAACTCTCTCTGCATGCTGCTACCTTAGGCAGGATGTTTCTCGTTTGTATCATTTACATATATATGTATATAAGTAAATTATACAAAACATAAATGAATAGTATCTTTTTCTGAAACGTTCCTGTCATGACAACATTTTGTTCCTTATATAAATATATATATAACATAATATAAAAACACGCATGCATACATACATACATACATACATACATACATACATACATACACACATACATACATACATATACATACATACATACACACATACATACACACATACATACACACATACATACACACATACATACATACATACATAAATGTATACATATACTTACATATACATACATACATATACATACATACATACATACACATACATACACACATACATATACATAAATGTATACATATACATACATACATATACATACATACATACATACACACATACATACATACATACATACACATACATACATACATACATACATACATACATACATACATACATACATACATACATACAATATACATACATACATACATACATACATACACACATACATACATACATACATACATACATACATACATACATATACATACATACATACATACATACACACATACATACACACATACATACACACATACATACACACATACATACACACATACATACATACATAAATGTATACATATACATACATACATACATACATACATATACATACATACATACATACATACATACATGCATAAATACATACATACATACATACATACACACATGCATACACACATACATACATACATACATAAATGTATACATATACATACATACATACATATACATACATACATACATACATACATACACATACATACACACATACATACACACATACATATACATAAATGTATACATATACATACATACATATACACATACATACACACATACATACATACACACATACATACATACATACACACATACATACATACATAAATGTATACATATACATACATACATATACATACATACATATACATACATACATACATACACATACATACACACATACATACACACATACATATACATAAATGTATACATATACATACATACATACACACATATATACACACATACATACATAAATGTATACATACATATACATACATACATACATACATACATACACATACATACATACATACATACATACATACATACATACATACATACATATACATACATACATAAATGTATACATATACATACATATACATATATATACATACATACATACATACATACATACATACATACATACATACATATACAATATGCATACATACCATTACCCACAAACCTAGTTTTACAATTCTTTGTAAACGTTTTCTTGCTATTCCTCTTTTTGGCGTGTTTTATATTTCTCTCGTCTGTATTCTGGGTAAGATTTGCAATTTTATTTCCTCACAAACAGTTAAAGAAAAGGAGACGAATCCACTCAAAAACAATTCCTTTGTTCGTCATCAGCTTGAGGATATGCTGGGCGACATTTTAACAAATGAAGCTGTCATCAAATGAAATATTACACCGTAAAGAAACCTCTCCAAAACTCACCAGAACCATTCCATTCTGTTCTTAAATAACAAAAAGATATCAGAGTTGGACTAAGAGGTAGTTCATCTACAATTTGTGTTTTTTGGTTTGATAGCTTTGGGCCGTCATTTTAACCGCAACACGTAAATACATCCCATTTTGGTTGATCAAAGCCCTAGACCCCTTTTCCAGTAACATCATGTCACGCCTGTGTACCATTCTATCTCAATGTCCGCTTGAAGCAGACTTAGCGACTTATTCATGAACTAGTGTTTCGTCCATTTTACGCTTCGTTTTCTACACCTGAACTCTTACTAGTTACATTCTACCAGGAGGCTCGTCCATGGTCGAGAGTAATATGGCATCTCCTTTAAGAACCTAGTTTGAATTTATGTTTTGGAACTCCATTTTACGTGAAGATTTATAGGAGCAGAATACGAGTTATAGCAAATAAAGGCGCAGTTCACCTTCCTCATCCTTTACTGTAGGCTAGCTAGTACATGCTGCTGATAGCCAGTTCTCATATGGTACCTTAGCCTATCTGAAAATCTGTTCCTAAGAGGAATATTTTTAGCATCGCGTCTTACTACCCACACGGGTTGTACGTTTATGGTATGTAGTAATTAGACTAATTAGTTAGGGATGAGAAAGATTACATTTAGAGGAATCGTACCCGCAATTATGTGGGGAGAGAGAGGGAAACCGTTTAGGAAAAACCACCCTCAGTGCACTCAGCCATGATTGACCCATGATCTCCCCGTCATCAGCAGTCTACTATATTGCAAGAGTAGCGCCCTAGACCATGCGGCCACAGAAGTGGGTAAGAGGATGTTGATATCTTCAAGGACACAAATTGATATTACAAAGAAAGGCTGAGGTAGGGATGAAGGCAACGCAGGTTAAGGGCAATGTTTGCAGTTTTATATCAAAACATCTTTTTGGTCCAAATAAATCAAATAATTCTCCAGAAAAAACATAAAGTTTAATTTTCTTCCCATGGTGATCTAAACTGTTCTTGAGTGTATGACAAAAGGGTCCTGTAATTTGATTAAAACTTTTTTCTTTATTTAAAAAGTTTGTCATTTAATGCTAATTTGTTCATGACAAATATTCAACAACTGTTGATATCACCATGTTAAGAAAATTCTACTCTTTGCTTTTACTTGAGCAATATTTGATTTATTTTGGACAAAAGAAAAAGTCTTGCTATAAAACTGCAAAAACACAAGCCTTAACACGCGTCCCTTGCACTCCCAACTTAGGAAGAAACAATTTCAAGCGAGTATATTCATTCAGAAATTTTCCAAAGATATCACTATCGTCCACGTATTATTATCCATGTAGGCTATCCATATATTTACATTATGGGATGGTGATGATAATTGAGAGGAAATACACCTACATTTGCGTTGATGGATAGAGTGAAATTTTAAAACTAAAATCACTTTTGGTACAGTCAGTAGGAATTAGATCCTAAACCACCATGCCACCAGCAATCAGTCTACGTACTTCTAGAGTGACGTACTAGACAATGTGATCACTAATGCGAGTAAATACATCTCAATCGTGGTTGTATGGCGGCCATATGCCGTTATTTCGTCGATTAAATATTAACCTTAATATTTAAAAGATTCTGTAAATGCACGTGACTAGTAACCCGATATTAGAAAATGATGATAAACTAGAAATAGAATGGAGAGCAACTTGTTTGTTTGTTTGTTTGGTTTATCGGCTCAACATCTTGAGTCATTAAGGGGGTAAATACATTTGTGTCTTATTGTGTTTGCTTTCCATCCACTATCCTTTTAATTGATTTTCTTTACTTTTCAGATTTTTACGAGTAAAGGAAAGAAAAGGCATTACGAAGCTAAAGGATAAAAAAAAAGTAATGCGGAAATAATAGCAAGCATTATCTTTTCTGTCTGCCCCTTTCCCTGCTTCCCCTTCCCGCTGGTCCTTTTCAAACACGAGGCAAAATATTGCTACCTATTTGGCTGATAGGCATTGTACCCTCTAAAGTACACAATAGAAAACTTGTTTTCCACCCTGAAAGTAAAGACTCACATAATGTATCATTTATCTCATAAGGTAGCTCAGATGCTATGTACTATACGTACACTCTGGTCTTTAAAAAAATAATTTTATTTACATTTGATATTGAATATAACTTTGATCCCTTAACTCAACAGTAATGTTTCTGTGGTATATATTTACCTAGCCACTAGCCTAGCCCTGCATCTATTAGTGATGCAACGAATATATTACAAGTGTTTCCGTCTCATAGACAACCAATGCTTGTGATCCATACAGCATTTCATCAGTGTGTACACACAATACATTTTCAGAATAAAGAGGATTCGAATAAATACATTCACCCTCTCCCATGCTTACGTGATTAGGAAGAGGGAATTGGGGATATTGGTTACATCCTAGGTACTGGGGATTCTTTGTCAATCTCAAGTTCTAGTGCCTCATGCTACATTTTAAATGGTAAGATCCCTTGTTCCATCACAGGTATTGGGGATTCTTGATCAATCTCAAGTTCTAGTGCCTAATGTTCCATTCCAGGTGGTAGGGTCCCTTGTTCCGTCACATGTTCTGAGAACCCTTAATAGCCCCAAGTGCAAGGACCTTGGTTCCTTGCATTCCAAATACCATACAGGTGCTATGGATCACTCCAGTTCCATCTTTGATACAAGAGACCCTATTTCCATACCTGGTACTAGGGACCACCCTAACTATATCCCGGATACAAGGAACTCTAGTTCTATCCCAGGTACAAGGGATCCTGGTTCTATCCCAGATTTTAGGGGCAGTCCCGATTCCACCCTGAGCACAAGATACCCTCGTTCCATACTAGGTACTAGGGTCCACCCTGATTATATCCCGGTTACAAGGGACCCTGGTTCCATTCCTGGTACTAGGTACAACCCTGATTCCATGCCTGCTCCAAGGTGCCATAGTGCTATCATAGGTGCAAGGAATCCTTATTTCAATATAAGTGATAACCCTTGAGAGAGATTAAAGAAATTTAGAGAGAAAAAAAATCTGTTTGTAATGGAGCAATATTTTATTTATTTTGGCTAAAAAAAGTTTTGCCATAAAAAAATGCAAAAACGCTGGTTTTTTCTCGCGTGTCCTTCCATCCCACCTCAACTTGTCATATTATAATGTCAAGTTTCACTTCCGATCACCAGGATACTGGATAAGCAATGGGAAGCTAGCGCCGCGAAATATATGTTGATGCAACCTATCATACTGTAATGTGGCGTGAGTCAACATACCTTACAGGGCATACATGGTTAGATCAAGAGAACAAAAGTTGATTTAGGTCATGCGACAATAGAAATCTTATTTCACAGTTATAACAAGTGTATAACTATAAGCTATAAATACTTATTCAATGATTTCAAATCACTATAGGTCACGACTATAAGGGGTTAAACTTATTATTTTATGCTTTTCATGTAACATTGTTAAGGTTAATTAATGTTTGGGGAATACATTTATATTAACTAGACATGTATATAAGGTGCAGCACAATTAAATATTTCTAATAAGTCCAAGAAAATATTTTTAATTAATGAGCCATTTAAAAATGGTAAAATTATACCATTTTTAATGATATATAAATATTGTTCTTTTTATAAGCTGGTAATTTAATTTAGTCTCATGTTGTAGTACACAATGTCATTATTTAGAATTATATTGTTTCTTAAATTTATATATACTCGTTAATTTGTTTTAATATATTCGAATTGATAATTTTAAATATAGACTTGAAATGTCTATTTAATAAAATTTATTGTTTTGACAGTACCGATTGTAAAAACACCACCAACTAGCAGAACATAATACTCCAGGCCGAGGTAGAAGGTCAGATAAACGCCACAAATGACACACCCAGGTAAAGGGAACGCCGGCTTCCTTATCTGTTCAGTTTTGATGGAATGGGCTGATATATTGTTACTTGATACCTTTTCCAAGATCCCCCACTTATTTTAAATCCCATTCCAAGTTAGCCCCCAACTTGTGTTAAATCCCATTCCAAGATGTTATAGATTCAAAAAATCTGAGTAATCTATATATTCGAATGGCCTTAAAATCCGAATATTCTTGAGATGCAAAGTTTCACCCCGGATTCTAACACCTTGGATCCACTACAGAAAATATGGTTGGAGGTTTATAAGTCTTTAGTACTTAGGTTAAACTACTATCTAATCCGTTAGATCAAATAATTCCATATTTATAAAATGTACTGAAAGTGAACAACCCATAAAATATTTAGATAACTATTATGTTGATTGTAGAGTAAAAACCAAACTACATCCAGCGTGAAATATAAATGGATGGCACATTTAATGTACACCTATAAAACAAGTTATGAAAAGGAAAAGGTGAGGGGGATATGACAAAGAATGGAAGGTTGGCGTGCTAAGGTATTTTCTCCTTCCCACTTCTCCCCCTTTCTAATATTTACAATCCCGCAAGGGCTGGGTATGCATCAATAATCCTTACATGCTCTCCAGTTCTGATATTTATACTTTGTATACGTGAGTAAAGAAGTGAATGACTGAGGGAATTAATAAATGAGAAGGTTATTGAGTAAAATACTGGCTGAGTGAGCTAATAACTGAGTGAATTACTAAGTTAGTGAATAATTCAGTAAGCTATTGAGTAAGCTAGTGGCTGAATAAGCTAGAACTAAGTGAAGGACTGAGTGAGTGAATCCATCGGTAAGTTATTGAGAAAGTTACTGGATTAATGAGTTAGTAACTGAGTGATGGACTGAGTGGGTGAATACTACTGTAAGCTATTGAGTAGGCTAATGACTAAGTGAGCTTATAGCTTAGTGAATGTGTGAATAACACTATTCAGTAAAATAGTGGCTGAGTGAACTAATGTGTCAAAGACTGTGAGTGAATAATTAATTGATGTATTGAGCAAGTTAGTGGCTGAATGAGCTAATCACTGATTGAAGGACGATTGAGTGAATGAATACGTCAGGAATCTATTGATTATGTTAATGACTGAGAGAGCTAATAACTGAGCGAATGAATGAGTGATTGGCATAATGATTTAATTAATGCATGAGTAAGATAATGAGTGAAGAACTAAGAGACTGCGTGATTGAGTAAGTGTATGAGCTATTGAGTAATCTAAAGATTGTGTGAGATAGTAATTGAGTGAGTAATTGGATGAGAAGCTGAGTGAGTGAGTGATTAGTCGAATTAATGACTGAGTATGTAAATAATTTACTTAGCCAATAAAAATCAATTGAATGAATGACGATTTTTATGATTAAGTTAGTTATTAAGTGAGTTACTGAAATAGTGACTGACTAAGTAATTGAATCAGTTACTGAGTGAATAAGGTAATGTATGAGTCACTGACCGAATTAAGGAAGGAGTTATTGAGTGGGAAAGGAAAATTGTTAATGCATGAGTTAAGGAATGAGCTACTGAGTGATTAAGAGATTGAGCTAGTTATTAAGTGAGTGACTGATAAATTTAATGAGTAAGTGACTGATTAGGTGTTAGAAATAGATAGGATGGAGTTTGTGTGATTCATTCGTAACGGTTCCCTCCAACCATAAATAATACGTATTGGCCTTGTTTATCAGGATAATTCTGGATAGTTAAACTAGTCTAAAGGCTGTTGATTCAATTCCAAGGCCAAGCTGTAAGTTTTAAAATATAATAGAGACTATAGCAATTCTAGTAGTGCATAGTGAACCCTTAAACCCCTTGATGATGACTTTAACTGTCGAGATTTATCTTGAACAGATCGTATTTGTATATTTGTTTTAGTGGGCCCAGATTTATTTATTGACTCTGATATTTGTTAACCGTTCAGCCCCACCAACATGCTATAAAAAATGTCCCGGTTCCTTTGTGGGGATACGTGTTATTGAAGGGTAATAATGACGTCATCTGTAGCTCTCCAGCACAGGATTTTATTTTTGTATTTGCTTTGACTTGGTTCCTATTGATTTTTAATGATTTTTTTAAACATATCGAAAACCAAGTATAAAAGTCAGCAAATCGAAAACAAGTTATGGAGCTAATGATTATCATAAAATAAAATAAATTCAATATATAACTAATTTGGTTTCATCTTTCAACTTTATACACGCAGCAGCAAAATATTATGCTTTCACAATATTTATAATTTCAACAAACAAAATAGTTTGGTTTCAACAAGCTTTATACACTCAACAAACAAAATATTTTTCTTCCAACAAATTTTTATACTCAACAACCAAAATATTATATTTTTAACAAACTTTCTACATGCAACAGAAAAATAATATGCGTTCAACAAACTTTATACATTCAATAACCATATTATTATGCTTTTGACAAATTTGATACATTCAACAACCAAAATATTATGCTTTCAACACATTCTTTACAATAAACTACCAAACTAATATATTCTCAACGTATTTATGGTCCAATGACCAAAATATTTTGCTCTCAACAAACTTTCTACACTCAATAACAAAATTATTGTGGTTTCAACAAACTCAATACATGCAACATTAAAATAATCTACTTTATTGAATTGGTATATTGCCGCTTATTTAAGACCCGTTTTACTAATTCATATTTTGACAATTTGATTTTTTTTTGGGTGACAGAGGAAATAACCCAACATTTCTGAAGAAATACCTAAATCAGTACACGTCCTTTACACTAGTAGCTTACACCTTAGAGCAAAACTTTTAACTAGTCAGGAAACCTTACCACCGTCTAATTTACTAACTGGATGGCATGAATTACACATACATTAAAAGTACATAAATTAATTGGTAGAGTCTAAAATGTAGGAAGCGTTTTTCAAGCTATGGTACATAGTAAGAATCTTTACGGGTATTTACCAGAACAAATATTTGAACGGATGTGAATCAGGGATGTTTATTTAGGTTAAATATTCTGTGTTGACAAATCTCTTCAATGTTTTATATGCTATCTTACTGAAACGTGACGCAATTCCAGAGGAAGAAAATTTGGGAACAGAACACTTTCAAGAATAAAGCGATATGTTTCTCTGGTTCAAGGATATTATGGATGAAAATAACAACAGCATTGATCAAATTGACATAATTTCTGGTAGAGATTTTAAACACTTATAACGTTGTTATTGAAGCTTCTTAGGGTGGAGATGCAGGGGACACAATAAAAGGCCAAGGGATTAGCAGTTTTTATTGCAAAAACTTTTTTTGGGTCGAAATAAAAAAAAAATGTTTCAGCAGATAAATAAGGTTTAATTTTCTTCACGTGGTGATAACATTCTTGAAGTATCGGTCATGAACATGGTGTCATTATATGACACACATTTTAAATGAAGAGAAAGATTTGCCAAGAAATGCCAGGACACCCTTGACAAGTATTTAAGAAGGATTGAGGTCACCATGTGAAGAAAATTAAACTCTTTTGTTCACATGGAAGCAATATTTGATTTATTTGGGCAAAATAGTCTTTTTACAAAAAAAAACTGCAAAAAATTGGTCTTTTCTCACGTTCCCTACCTCCCCACCTTAAATATTTACTAAAAAAAATAACTTGACAACGTTTTTCAGAGAAAGTTTATATGCTCTGACTGCTTGACAGTATTTTTTCCAAACAGACCCTTGAACTATCGGATGATCTTACATGAACATACTTAGATGAAGCTGGTCAAAGAATTTAAGCGGGATTTGTATTGATAGAAATATTATTAACTATTAAATGGAAATCAGTCATAAAAAGTTTGAGCACAAAAATCTGTGTAAAATCTTTTCGGCTATTCGAATGATGTAAGCAAAATATGTAAGAATTTTCCAACTGAGGCTGACCCTATAAAACTATAAGCATCCAGTTCATGACTGCCGTACCAAACAATAAATTCAGAATGGTCATTTAAAAAGTCAAGTTGATGATAGTTGTATCAAACATAAAGTTCAGCATAGCCATTTCAAACTTCAAGTTGATAACCATATCAAACTCCAAGTTGATAGCCATATCAAACTTCAAGTTGAAAGCCGTATCAAACTCCAAGTTGATAGCCATATCAAACTTCAAGTTGAAAGCCGTATCAAACTCCAAATTGATAGCCATATCAAACTTCAAGTTGAAAGCCGTATCAAACTCCAAGTTGATAGCCATATCAAAATTCAAGTTGATAGCCATTTCAAACTTCAAGTTGATAACCATATCAAACTCCAAGTTGATAGCCATATCAAACTTCAAGTTGATAACCATATCAAACTCCAAGTTGATAACCATATCAAACTCCAAATTGATAGCCATATCAAACTTCAAGTTGATAACCATATCAAACTCCAAGTTGATAACCATATCAAACTTCAAGTTGATAACCATATCAAACTCCAAGTTGATAACCATATCAAAATCCAAATTGATAGCCATATCAAACTTCAAGTTGATAACCGTATCAAACTCCAAGTTGATAACCATATCAAACTCCAAGTTGATAACCATATCAAACTCCAAGTTGATAACCATATCAAACTCCAAATTGATAGCCATATCAAACTTCAAGTTGATAACCGTATCAAACATAAAGCTCAGGATTTCTATATGAAACATCCATTTCAAGATAGTAGTATTTAATAAACAGTTTACCAAACAATTTTGTCAATTACAGTTACTTTAAGGATGTATGGGTCTGTTTATTTGTGATAAATAAAACTATCCACTATTATTAGTTGTAACTGCAATTAAATTACAATATAAATTTACAATGACGGTATTTTAACAAGAATATGTAAAAAATAATGTTACACGTAATAGGGATGTGTAAACAAAGTGTGTACATCCCTCTGCTTTTGTAGCATGTCAATCAGTTAGATTAGACATCTACAATTAAATGAAATCTATAATTCATTAATTAGGCAAAAAATAAACTATATTCGCATATTTAATTGAGTCTACTCTGAAGATACGGTCTAATAAATCTACGTTTCTCCCTACCTCCAAGCATTCAAGCACGTGGTTGGTAAAAAATACTGACTTTTGTTAAATACGGGAGTAGATATCAAAGAAGAGAATTAATATTGACATAGTTATGAATAAAATTACTTTAACGCATTGCTTCTATCATTGGATAAAGCCCCAAAAAAAGATTTACTTACGCCGACCATGTGGTCAACATGAAAAAGATAATAAACTACATCTATATCACCAAATATTATTAAAATAATAATGGATCCTGAATAACATAATTTAAACAGATATATTTCTAAATAATATGCCTTGCTGAGTACTCACATCCTTTGGATGTCTGCTGATTCTTTTCTCCCACATATGAAGTTCAATAAAGCTATTTCCATAATGGCCAATCCACGTGTTCTCGTGTCTAGTTCTCTTAGAAGAAAAGAAGCGCTCAGGCTTCGACGCAAAGACCTGCGGCACGCCAACGAACCTGTTGGTAAACCAGGGAAGCTTTCCCGCGTGTGGATTTTTCTTGTTGTTTCTCTCTTTCTTCCTGCCTTCCTCCGTAGTTCTCCTTTTCTATGTTCTCATGTTCATCATCCTTTCTACTTTCTTCCTTTCGTATCAGGTTGAGGACTATATAAGGGGTCGCTTCCCAGCACACTATGTAGCCATTTACTGTATCTCTGCATTGAAGGAAGGACTCCACGTTCGTCACGACAACTATGAAGATCAAGGCGATGGGTACACCGCCACCTTAGACGGGATCACCGTTGTTCAGTAACCGCCTATGAAGTCAAGGCCGTGGGACTCATCGCAGTCAAGAATGGAACCACAGACTTCGAGGTTTTATTAAGTATTCTACCGTAAACCACGAGTCCTTATGACTTAGACAATTTTTGTTCTGCACCCCTTTAGTTTGTATACTGTCGGAGATGAATTTCCTTTGGATAGTAGGTATAGCTGACCTTTGCTTATGTTCAAATCTTATTGACGTGTTAACTCAAGTTTCTGTTGATTTGTGTTTTAAAAAATTGTGTCCTTTAGATTGCCGGACGCGTCCTATAGTTCATTTTGGTTTTCAAATATGGTAATTACGTACAGAAATCTCTGTCGAGATTTGTTTATGCCTCCAATGCAGATAGCGTAGATAAGTTATTATGTCGTAATAACTAACTTGTAATATTCCACTAGTTCCTTTAATAGTTTGTTAAAACATTTGTCATGACGCCTTGTACGGCGTGAGCATCAGCTCAAGAAAAAGATGGCTAGTCCCAGGTTGTCTGTTTTGTTTACCTTATTACTATTCAGTTGACAAATACCAGTGTTGTAAGTTGGTCTAAGTACCTCTTTTGGCTTGCAGTATTAGCTTCGGTGCGCAACCTAGGGAACTGCACTAGAGTCATAGTGGGGTCCACGCAAATAATACACTTCAACTTATTCCTTTCAAAGATTTCTATTTTTTGTGTAGCTCTTAAATCTCATGCCTCTATAGTATTATGTACTAATGAATGCCCTGGCAGTACCAAAGGGGAATATGACCAGCCATAGTACCTTTAATGACACCTGTTTTCTTAGCCATCAATTGCTGTTATTAACAGTGTGTACTGAGTAATATTTGGAAGGCCCCATCAAGCACAGCCTGATTCTAAGTTACATGTATTCCTTGTCATAAATTATTCTGTTGGTAATAATTGAATTGTTCTACCTTATAGAATTTACTTCTACCTGTGGCCTGCCGACTGCGCAGCCCTGTTAGACCATGTCGCCTTTCTCATAGCTATCTAATTGGATCAAAATCCTATATGAAATCCGACTATATTATTGTAAACCATTGGTATTAAATTGTTGTTTTTTCTATCATTAAAACTTTATGTTGTTCAATTTTTGTTATTTCAATTATATCATGTATGTAAATGTAATACCTTACAAACTGCGCCCTTATTCAGCGCAGTTGCCAGCCTTACACTTTGTAATTGTAGTCCCTTCCCCTTAGTTTATCAATCAATATGAAATGCACCTACTAGTGTTACTACAATGACGTCACCAATTAGTCTGTGCATGCTCTTCTGCCATTTTCAAGTGCTCTGGATCTTAAAACAACGGAGTGTAGAGCTATCGGTTAAATTACAGGCTATACAACGTCAGAGGAGAAAACTTTCTTGTTGGAACTCTAAAAAGTTGGTCGAATAGAGACGATACCACGGGAATATTAACAGAGGAGAGCTGAGGTATTTCCTTGTTTGGTTTCTTGGGGTTTTGCTCTTGTTCCCACTACCACTCTCGTGGTCTGACTCAAAACGTCAGCAGCGCGATAAAGGTTTGCGGCCGTATTTGACAACATTCCTTGTTCGATCTCAGCTTGTGGAAGCGTTTCTTCGTTGTAAGCGTCAACGAACAAAGGTTTTTAACAGGCAAGGTATAATGAGAAATCCTATATGTTTAGTAACTCATGATCAACTTTGGAAACATACGTGGCCCTTCTCAATGAGAGAAAAATTAATTTGGTTACGACTCATTCAGAAAAAAAAAGAGACCAAGATACATTTCTATTGTATTGAAAACACAATCAATATTTTATTACTGAAGTATAAATTTTGTATGTTATTCATACAAATACATGCGTGGACATAATAATACCCCCCGGACCCACCTCAGTGTCAAAGTTAGCTAACACGCTAATTTCATGTTGAGTTAGACTGCCGAGGAGTGGGAGATTGAGGTTTGACTTTCACTCGAGTGAATTGGGGGCAGTTTTCCCTAAATGGTTTTCCACTTTCCCTACAGGCAAATGCGGGCTCACTTCCTCTGTATTCAAACTTCTTAATTCATAACCCATCAACGTAATTAGTGCTTGAGCGTACAACCCGAACGGGTAGCAAGACGCGGTGTATTATTATTTAAGACCAACTTTAAGCGCCAAATGTTCTAAGACGTTTGTCTCATAATAGACTGGATTTTCAGGGTTAGAACCCCGGTTGGGTGTAGTAAGGCTGGTTTTTACAAAATGAATTTATACTCGTTCTATCCAGGCAAATGCGGGTAAACATCTTCTACATAAAGCCTTCCTCATCCCCAAAACGTTAGCGTACTTAATAGATAATGTGTATAGCCCAAACTGGTTGTAATATGTGATGATAAAAAACATAGGGCACAAAATAAAAATGTATATGAGATTTCTCTCAATATAGAAATCCCGAAGTGACGTAAGCCTAGTAAAGGGATAGAGTAACTACTAAGTTTGGGTACCCTGGTTCCATCCCAAGCTTTGGGGGCACTTGTGATACCATGTGTATTTATTTCATCGGAAGTCATATTTCGGCTAGGTCATTGTCGCCTTAATATGCAGCCTTAATCGTTCTCAATATTTGCTGGTCACTTAGTGGTCGATGAAAGATTACAATATATTTAATTGTGTTCGGGCACCAGGCAAGCACATAAGATGTCAATCACAATCTAGGAGGGACCCTGGTTCCATCCCAGGTGATTGGGACCCTGTTTTTCTCCTGTGATAGGGATCTTGGCTCAATCTCAGGTTCTAGGGACCATGGTTTCATCCCAGGTGCTAGGGACCTTGGTTCTAACCCAGATGCTAGACACCCTTTTTTCATCCTAGAAGCTAGTGACCGCGGCTCAATCCTAGAAGCTAAAGATCATGGTTTCATCCCAGATGTTTGGATCCTGGTTCCATTCCAGGTGCTTGAGGCCCTGTTTTCCCCCCTGGTGCTATGAATCTTGGTTCAATCTCAGATTCTATGGACCATAGTTTCATCCCAAGTGCTAGGGACCCTAATTTCATCCCTGGTTCAATCCTATATGTTAGAAACCATAGTTAAATCCCTAGTGTTAGAGACTTTGTTGGGGACCTTGAATAAATGACATGTGCTGTTGCCTGAAGAAAAAATATTTCTGTTATTAAAGTTGTGTAGCTAGATACAAGTGTTTCTTTCTTTCAGATTTGTATTGTCATGCATTTATAAAGAGCACATGTAGAAAAAAGAGGGGTCAGACTACCATTAAAAATTAGAATGATTTCATTGGTGGATATTTAAATGTATTAAAAATGGCAAGTGGTAAATATTTGTCTTGTGCAGTAATGATAGTTCCTCACTTTCAAAGAATCAGGCCGGAGCATTAACTTGTTCGTTAGCACTTCTGACTAGATCGGATGAAGAGGTACACTTATCGTGTATTATGTTGGATAGATCATGTCAATAACTGTATAGGGCTGGTCCTATTCACCCTCCTCAGTCTGTTTCCAGGACTTAAACTTACTGGTAGCTAGCACATGGATTAGATTGTAGGATATAAATTAGTGCACCCCTCAACTTCCACTCCTGGTGTTGTTGAGAAGGTTCTGTTGTACTAAAGACGTCACAGATGCTCTCCCCCTCTCCTCTTTGAAGTGCCACTTGTATTTGAAGGTGGAGGGAGGTTGAAACGAGAAATGTAGTCAACCCACCACACTCGACACTCGACCTCACATCAGGGGAGGATTAAATCTTAGGCTTTAGGGACTACAGGCCAAGGGCCTCCACCAGATGGAGGGACTCCAGAGATTAAGGGAAAAGTTATTCCATGTGTGAATGCTGAATCGAAGTAGAAGTATTCTAAATTAGCTATTTAAAAGGGGGTTCCATTAATATACTTTAATATATATGTGTGTAAGTGTGTGTGGGGGAAGAGGGGGGGGGATTAAACATACTACGACCAAAAGAAACAATGTACAATGTCATATATTATTATATTGGATGAAGCTGTGTGACGTCAAACAGACAACAATACTAATAACGGTTTTATTAGTTGGAACCTTACAAAACGTTCTCTTTAGATAAATAACGCAAAGAAAATGTCTGAATGTTAACTAAACATTGCTAGTCTTGTAGGGTTACATTTATTTTTTATTAAACTTTAATTTTCCTTTTGAAAATATTACTGGGGGCTTCAAAATACCTGTAAATCAGGGACCTACATAATCTTAATCTGGTCCTGTCTCACACATTGTTCAATAAGGCCTCACACACTGCTTAACAAGACTTCACACACTTCTCAACAAGACTTCACACACTTCTCAACAAGACTTCACACACTTCTCAACAAGACTTCAGACACTTCTCAACAAGACTTCACACTCTTCTCAACAAGACTTCACACACTTCTCAACAAGACTTCACACACTTCTCAACAAGACTTCACACACTCCTCAACAAGACTTCACACACTTCTCAACAATACCCTACCCACTGCTCATCAAAGTGTTAGTGGCTCATATTAAAACATAATATCGCTGTTTCGGACTCACAGCAACGAAATGTTAAACGTTTGGGTTGTAGCAATGCCTCTAATTAATTATGTGTACGCTTTAATAAAGGCATCATCAAGAGGACAGATTTGTAGTACCTATGATGTGTCCTTTTCCCCTAGTTTACAGTCAACAAATGACATTCTCACAGTGGAATGTGTGTTGAGCTATGACTGGCAAGTAAAAGTTCTACTGAGGTATGAGAACTATTCCCATTTACAATTTGAACAAGCCCTGCTTGCTCTGGCATCGCTCCACGTCTCTAGTTTTAACACAGACAAATGGGGCCAAATAGCGATGCTATGAGAAAGACGTAATACTATATTTCATACACTTGTGTGATGCGGATTGTATCATTAGAAAATACAAGGACACCTAGTATATTACTTTCATTTAAATTTGTTATGCCGTGAGACATAACTAATACTACATTTAATACACTTGTGTGATGCGGATTGTATCATTAAACATACAGGGAAGCGTTGTGATTACTATCATTTAAACTATTTACACCATTATTATAGTGGAGTATTTTTAGTTTGAAGTCCAAGGGATATTTAAAACAAAAAATTGGAGATATCCTAGATTCGAATGAACCATGTTTATGATTATCTAGGCAGCTGGTACACTAAAATCAATAAGCACAAAATATGCTACATATAAACACACATTTTGTATGTGCTGTATAAAACACACATTCACAATATATACATAGGCCTACATAAAAAACAAGAAAATTTTAAATAGAAAACTAGAAAAAATGAATGATCTTGGCAGTTTGTAGTTTTCTTATCTTGACGTAATAAACAAAATCTTCAAGTTCACTGATTGCATTAAAAATGTTGTCTTTAACGTCTGGATGGGATTCAGTGAATCTTCTCAGTCTGGTCCATGCCGGTTGTCACGTGATTAAACTGTCACACAGAAGCGATGAAATCCGAGCCAACATGCCCTCTATTCAACCAAACACACTCGCTGCCGGTGCAGAATTCCCCGTTTTCTCTTTTACTATGAGTCAATAACCTTTATTTGACATCATTGGCATATTGGGGTAGAGGAGGGGGGTGATTAAAGACCGTTTAGTTAGGTTTGAAATAGGGACAAACTCGAAAAAAATAACGATGTTTAGGCTTTGAATTATTCGAATATTTTCTTCTAAAATTCGAACTAAATGTTATATTTTACCATTGATTTGAAGAGTAATTTCATAGAGAATTATGGTGGGTTCAAATTGTTCCATTTTTCTAATTAACTAGTGTCGAATTAGACCGATCCATTTGTATTTTAATACCACATTTAATACCCTTTCGTGATGCTGGTTGTATGGTTAGTAAATAAATAAAAAACATTGTAGACTATCATTTAAACTATTGTCGCCGTGAGATGCTATATTTCACACAGTTGTGCGATCCAATTTGAAAGAACACGTTATTGTAAGTACCTATCATTATTTGGATTGTTAATTTATGTATCAGGTGTTTCACAAGCGTCATAAGCTCATGTGGGAAGAATAGCTGACCCATAATTGTATACAAACAATTAGTGTAGTAAATAATTCCCTTGTTACTAAATAGCAGTAAAATTGTATAACAATGTCAATACAAACTTGCAAACTGTCTTAAAATAATGGAGAGAGGAACCTCATAACATAGTGTACAAACTTTTGTGTTCTCGACTCTCAAGAGAGGAGTAGGGTGTATAACCACGACACGAGTCCTTCCTTTGGAACAAGTAAACTTTCCACTATCTTATCCACGGAGTAATACCCTTGGAAGAGTCCTGGATCGTATCTGGTCTTGGTAAGCGAACTAGGGGCGAGTATTAGAATGACAGAGATAAAGCCGACGTAAAATTCCAAAGGAGCATAGGGGCTGAATGGCACAATACAAAGTAAAGCTATACCTGGTAGACGACATTACGAATATAACACAACTATTCTTGTAAGTATCACTCAAGGACTGTTAGAGCAATGGTGAACCTATCCACCCCATATAACCCTCCTTCATCAGTTTCTCAAGACCAATTGTTATATTGACAATGCATTGCATTGCATTCTGTTTTATTATATTAAACCCAACGAACCCGACTTGTTTCCTCCGTTCGTATATCCCATCCTGACAATACGAGAGAGCGAGATGGTGACATTTCTATCTAATTATAAGCTAACAGTTGAAGGAATATTATACCAATTATATCCACGTGAATATAAGCTATTGATATATTTTATTTCAAGCACTAATTACAAGCAAAGCTATGAAGCACCCCTCACGAAGATGGATTCATTTTTCACAATAAACCGGGCTTATCTTTCATTCTACAATTCTTATGTTAAATTGTCAATAACTCCACTTTCGTTTGGTGAAGAAAATCCCCCATCGTGTGTTTGTTTGTTGTGTGTGTGTGTGTGTGTTGAGAGAGAGAGAAAGAGAGTGTGTGTGTGTGTGTTTCTTCGAACTTCTTCTTATCAATTTCTCCAAGGTAACCGTATGTTTACTCTCGGACTACGTGTGACCAATCATCCACTAATCATGTCATCGACCAATTAGGTCAACTTTATCAATAGATAAATTCGATGCCACCATTCCGTTATTCCATTTACACACACAAATATTGGCCGAGACATGATATGAGAGAGTGTCTTAATCGTGAAAATTTTCTAACTTGAGTTTAAGATGAATCCTTACGTTTTAGTTATATCCAAACAAACAAAAAAAAAGTATATTTTACAATTCTGCCTGCCCCTGGTCTGTCCCTGGTCACAGATCTGAAACGGTTTGAATGATTTTATTCGAACTTGATATCTAGATGTTGTATGGCAATGCCGCGAGACGTTCTTTTGATTTTGAAATTAAACCTAAGATGAATGTTTTCTGAAATTCCAAATTTTTTGAAAATGGCTCGAGGGGTTTTGTTTAAAATGTATTTATAGAAAGTTTTTAACATCCCAAATAACAAGGTATACCTGGTTTTGGGGTAAAAATTAATTATAGAGCAGCTTACAAGTTAGTGATTTTCGAAATATTTTGAAAAAAAAAAATAGTTTTTACAATTTTGTTCAAAATTGGTAGCTAGAGACCATTTTACATGGAAAATAATATTATATATTTAAATTTATAGAGTAGAGAAATTTCAAAATCACTGAAAATTTCAAATTTTTCTAAATTTACCTTGAATGTTGACATAAAAGTGATTATTAGGGGAAAGTTTCTCATGACAAATAATAAAACGTTTTTATTTTTACAAACTAAGAATAGTAATTTTAAAATAATTTGTAAATAGCTGATGTTTGAAAATTTGAAATTTGTGGAAAATATATATGATAATTTGGTTTAAACTATATATATATATATATATATATATATATATATATATATATNATATATATATAGTGATTGTTTATTGTGATTAACAAGATGGTGTGTTTTATGAAGAAAACTTACTTACGGGTAGTTTACTGAAATTTTATTTGAACGTTTTATTCCCATCTATAATACACAATATAAAAATGTGTGTGCACTTGTGTCTTCTCATTTATTCTACATACTATTTATTCTACTTACCTTATTTTCGTCAAGTTCTGTAAAAATGTCAGGATATTTAGCTCTTGGTGTTTGTCCAATTTTGTTCCTGTAAAAACCATAGAAAGAAAACAACAAAATAAGAGAAAGCAACAAATAAAACTAATTAACTTCAAGGGAGGAGGGGCATGAATCCTTTTCTATGTTTTCGGGAGACGTTTTTATTTAATTTCAGAGAAAACTCCGTGTGGTAAAAAAACAACTATTGTTTACAATGTTTTACTTTTAAGAAGACATGGGTGTGCATCATTTAATAGACTAATATAATTACAAAAGAAGGTATATTTGTTAGAGGGATTTTTAGTAATTAATTTAAGTTTATAAACTTTTTCATCGCCTCTGGACATAGTAAAAGAGAGAGTTGGGGGAATTTTACCGGACTGTTGATAAGACTGTTCCAATGTGCTACGGATGGTTACCAGTTTCTTCTAAAAGTATCTGGGTTGAATCCTAGTAGGATTAAGAATTAAGTATTCATAAAGTAGGATAAAAGATAGAGTACGATTGATTCGAAACCAATTACGATCACTGTATCAGACAATAATAACTCCTCTGAGAGTAGCTAGCTAGAAAATAAAATCATAGTGTGGCTACACGTAGGTTGAGCTCCCTGCTGAGGAAAAAATCAGCTCTCTTTATCGAGACGCCGCCTCCGTCTTCCAGAAGCGCAAAGCTTACGGCAGGGCTAATCAAAATATTTTAACGCTGCCCTCAAAATGGGCCGGTTAAGGTTTGACGGCGTAACAATCAAAGTTTGATGGTGATCCCCACAAACAATGGGACCGTTCCCCGACTTTATTCCCCTATAAACAAGACCGCGTAATTTGGATTAATGTCCTGCAGCGCAGCTCCTCTAAGACCGTGCCGCGGGAATGTCGGGCAGGTCTCGTATCGACCAGAGCTGCGTTTAGCCTGATTAAGCTTTTAACATAGTTTACTAGCAAAATGGCTGAATTTCTCGTACACATACATTGTTTATACGGCGACAAAAATGCCGGTTTATTTGAGGGATAAACAAACAGGCTAGGTCTCGAGGATAAATAGTCAATTTTGGTAGATAAGCAAATGAGTGTTTAGGGAATTAATTAATTTTTTTTTTCCTGACGCTAGGACGTACCAACACGCACAACGTTTCACGTAGCCACCAGGCAAGGCGATGTGAGAAATGTTGAAACTGGACCATTTGTTGACGAGGGAGATGTTTGTGGATAATGATTAACAAGTTGTTCTTATTAGGGGAACCGCTTCTTGGAGAATAAATTTGCATCACTTACTCATCTATTATATCTCCATGGAAACGGCTACTGTTATAATTAACGCACTGTATTAGTAAACCTTTTAAAAGCAACTTAAATGGTTTACTAAAATTGCGGTAAGTTATTTGTAAGAGTTGGAATTGGTTAACATAATAACATATTCAATATATAGATATTAACGAACATTGTATGTCAAAATCTAAAACCATGCAAAAGCCACTTGTAAAGCTAATGCCTACCTGGAGTGGGATGTTGGAGTGTACGCCTGCATACATTTTTAATCGAAGATTCGTATTTAAACCACACGCATGTGTTTTGAGAGTGGTTTTATTTACACTGTCATTTTTCGTTTGCTCCCTAGGCAAATGTTTATGAATTTACTTGAATTTTCTCTTACACATTTTAATCCATAACATTTGGATTAAATGCACTCATATTTATAGGGTTTTCCCCCTATCTCATACAACCACATATTTGCACAACTGGAATAAGGATGAGGAAGGTGGCAGTTTGAGTGAATGTACCCGCATGACCATGAATGAGGAGAGATATAACCGTTTAGGACGAAAATACCCTCGGCACTTCCGGCCAGGAGTAGAACCTCAATCTCCCATTCACCAAAAAACTAGACAAGACGTGCCTCTAGGGCCGAGTGATAGATTATGCTAATCATGCTAATAGTTCCTCCCCAGTACGTTGGAATGGGTGAGAGCCCTCTCCCCCAGGGTAAAATTTTTAAATAATGGGTAGCCTGGTAAGTGAATCCACATCTTGTCTCAAGTCAAGTCTGTTATCCTTCCTACCTTCCAGCCCTTCCAATGAACAAACAAGATTATTTGAGACCTTGGCTGCCTCGTCAAGGGACGACTTTAATGCAATCAAGACACGAGCTGGATTCACAAGGATGTGATCTGGGGAGATCGTGGAGCCTGAAATACTTAGACCTGACGTGCCGTCTAGACTAGGGGGGTAGCGGAGTTTCTGGTGCTTTCAGCTTCTTGAACTATCTAACACAGGGGTACAGGAGTAGAGGAGAGATGGTGCTATCATCTTCTTGAACTATCTAACACAGGGGTACAGGAGGAGAGGAGAGATGGTGCTATCATATTCTTGAACTATCTAACAAAGGGGTACAGGCGGAGAGGAGAGATGGTGCTATCATCTTCTTGAAATATCTAACAAAGGGGTACAGGCGGAGAGGAGAGATGGTGCTATCAGCTTCTTGAACTATCTAACGCAGGGGTACAGGAGGAGAGGAGAGATGGTGCTATCAGCTTCTTGAACTATCTAACATAGGGATACAGGAGGAGAGGAGAGATGAGTGCTATCATCTTCTTGAACTATCTAACAAAGGGGTACAGGCGGAGAGGAGAGATGGTGCTATCATCTTCTTGAATTATCTAACAAAGGGGTACAGGCGGAGAGGAGAGATGGTGCTATCATCTTCTTGAACTATCTAACATAGGGATACAGGAGGAGAGGAGAGATGGTGCTATCAGCTTCTTGAACTATCTAAAATAGGGGTACAGGTGGAGAGGAGAGATTGTGCTATCATCTTCTTGAACTATCTAACAAAGGGGTACAGGCGGAGAGGAGAGTTGGGTGTTATCATCTTCTTGAACTATCTAACAAAGGGGTACAGGCGGAGAGGAGAGATGGTGCTATCATCTTCTTGAACTATCTAACAAAGGGGTACAGGCGGAGAGGAGAGTTGGGTGTTATCATCTTCTTGAACTATCTAACAAAGATGGTGCTATCATCTTCTTGAACTATCTAACATAGGGGTACAGGAGGAGAGGAGAGATGGTGCTATCATCTTCGTTAGCCACCTAGCTTGTGCAAGTGGAAATATGGACTAAGGTGTCAGGATCGTCTATTCTAGTTTGAATATGACGAGGAAATAAGGGTAAAATTTTGGCTTGGTGTATGTAGGGTGTTTTTCATATTTGTTCTCCCACTCTTTCTCTTTAAGTAAATGTGGTTACTTTGCCTCTTAATTTTACCTTCAATGTTTTTGTATTCAACTATTTTGGTCGTTATTAGTTTTTAATAAGACTTATATTTTTTATTTTTCTCATTTTTTTTATTTCATAAATGTATTTTGTATCTATTTGTATCTTGATTTTATTTAAAGTTACGTTTTTAACATTAATATTATTTTCATTCTTTTAAATTATTATAATCACTATCGACTCACTGAACCTTCGCTACTAAGTTAGCAATGTCGCCGCCAGTTTCCAGTGCGAACCAAAACAAAATGGTGGTCGTTTCGTGGAGTTTCCAGGGAGCTGAGCAGTCTTCCTCACCGGAAATAAATCTGTTAATGGCGCGACAACGTCACCTCTAAACATTAACGAGATGTGCGATCCTGTAGATTCCTTCCTCCACGACTTGGGAGATAATTGTCGGCCACGAATATTACAGGAGAAAGAGAGAGAACATCAGTTCACGCCGCACGTCGTCATGGCAACAACAGATTTATTACGTCACTGAACTCACCCGCACTCGACACTGTGTAGCATTCAGATAGCGGCCCGGGAGGGTGGTACGCACGGATACTGTGCCTGACCCTAAGTTTTTCCTGGTAGTGTTTTCCCATGCCTCTCTCCAAGCAATTGGAAGTGCGTGTTTAAATGACTCTAGTGCTCTATGCCTATGTTATCTAAATGGAGACGCCACTAATCAGTCCGATCAGGACAATACCAGCTTATTTCACCATCGCTCTCTCTAGAATATGATACCTAGATAGAGGGAAGTGTGAACGCAATCACAGAAAAATTTTCTAATTGCATGAAGACCAACAATGCAACGCGTTTCAAAAAGGTCGGGAGATATAATTAATGTAAATAGTTACAGTATGTTCACAATATTTGTTTATCCCAGTATTTTTTCCGGATGGAAATGGTTGCCGGACGCAATCAAATGTTGGGACAGGTGGTTATTATTTTGTATTACACTTAATTAAACTCCGGCTGTGGGCACGATTGAGTTATGATGAGTTTGAGTTATTTATAGATAAAGTCGAAGATACTAATAGCCCCCCTACAAAATGAAAAGTACCTATAAAATAAAATTTAATAAATTATTGAATAACATAATTACATAATATTTTTTGTGTATCACGTCATTCTAAATATTAGCACGTTTATATTTATGGGTTAGAAAATAATAAAAAAGATAGAGTTAATATGAAGTGTGTCCACAACTGCGTAAAAGGATAGGAGGAAACCGTTTATTAGAATGTTTCTTAAACTCTCTCTAGTCGTGTACCCTTTTGGGCCCCGGCCTAACCAACGTACCCTTTATTATCTCCTCGTAAAAAAAATTGAAATAAGCAACTCTTTTCTGGTAAATGGTATTATAAATGGTATTTAGATATTTTAATGTGGATATATAAATGGTCGTTCCAAGTGTACATGACATGTTTGGTGATAAACTAAACAAAGTCGCAACAGAGGGAAAGAAAGGCCTGTAAAAATCAATAACATCTCAAATTACGCGTTAATTCGTTTATAAGATTCATAAATATTAATAAGTATTTAATGATTAATAAAAGGCAAAGGTGTATTGCGCACTTCCTGAAATCTTTTCCTTATCCCGAGGGGTAATACTATCACAGTTTGAGGAACATTGGTCAAGTAAACATCACCTTCAATACAACCAGCTGGGATTCTAGCGTCGGCCTCCGAGCCACCGGCAACCCATCCTAGTGGGAAAGCGACAGGTGAAATGAGGGTGTATTCAACCTTTTGTTCGCGTACCAATAGATATAATTTATCTTCAACTTTATACCACCCAAGTTGTCGGTGTATAATTCAAGCTATACAGAATATAATCTAGATCTAAAATAAATAGATTATAACCAAAGTATAAATGTAGCTTACACCAGGTTGGATACCACTGCTTTATACCATGTGCCCAAAGATTAAAGTAAAGGCTTAACCAAAATATGCCTATAATATACTTTGCTGTGAAAATTAATCTGCCAAAAGTAATGTATGTAGATGCTCATATCATGTTATAATTAGTTTATGCTGTTTCAATAGATAATGTTTCAGCATAAAAAATATCAACAGATCCTGTTTCAGCAAATACACTTCCAACGGATTCAAATTCAACAAAACCAGATTATTCAGATTCGATCAATAAGGTGTTAATATAAATAGTTTCAAAAAAAAAGTAAAAAATTCAACGAAACATTTTCATTGCAATGATAGTTTTATGGCATTTTGTTCATTAAAAAAGGACTCTAGGACATGCAGGTCTTATCCCGTTCTCAATTTGGCCGGACTAATTTAAAATTATAGCAAGTGTCCACATAGCAATGACACGCGTGTAGCCAACTTACTTTCCCCCTCCCCCATCCCTCACGTCTGTATAAACCCCTCCCCTTTCAAAACTCTGGGCTCGATAAAGATAGAAGAGGTTTCACGTAAATGTTCTCCTCCCTCGTGGTAGAATATTTTCAAGCAGTTGTTTGAGGTTAAGACGTTGATTGACTGATGGTTTGGGAAAGGAACGGACAGTCTGGTCCGGAGGAATGATCGATGACCTCTCGAGATGGGATCTGACCTTCAGTCACACTTCACCCGCTGAACGAGAGAGACGGGGCAACATTTATTGAAGGGGAAATAGGTATGGCATCTTCAATGTAATACCAAAAGTAAAATAAATAATGTCCCTTGCTTGTAGATGAGGTTTACTTGATTACGTTCGAGGTAGTTGCGCCACTGTAGCCAGACTTGTACAAGGATGCTTTGCTGGACTGCCCAAGCCCATCCATATCTTATAATATTTAAGTTAGTTACTTATGTTCTAATATTTTATTACATTAGGTGTCAGATTATAACTTGTGATATACTGAGGATCTGCAGGGGACTGTTTTTGGAATAATGAAGGTCTATAGGGGATTACCGTTGAACCAATGGTCTGCGGGGATTACTGTTGGAGGGATTATTGTTGGAATATTGAGAGTCTTTAGAAGATTACTGTTGGAATAGTAAGGGTCTGTAGGTATTAATGTTGAAATAGCAAGGGTCTGTAGGGGATTTCTATTAGAATAATGAGGGTATGTAGGAGGGTTTACTTTTAAAATAGTGAAGGTCTGTAGGGAATTACTGTTGAAATAGCAAGGGTTTGTAGGGTATTTCTGTTAGAATAATGAGGGTATGTAGGGGAGTTTACTTTTAAAATATTGAGGGTCTGTAGGGGATTACTGTTTGAATAGTGAGGGTCTATAGAGGATTTTTGTTGGAATATTGAGGGTCTGTAGGGGTTACTGTCGAAATAAAAGGGTATGTAGGGGATTTATGTTAGAATAGTGAGGGTTTGTAGGGGGGTTAACTTTTAAAATAGTGAGGGTCTGTAGGGGATAACAGTTGGAATAGTGATGGTCTGTATAGGATTATTGTTGGAATAGTGGGGGTCTAGGGTATCACTGTTGGAATCGTAAAGGTATGCATGAGTATTAATTGTGGAATAATAAAGTTCTGTAGGGGATTACTGTTGAATACAAACGGTCTGCAGGGGATACATGTTGGAATAATGAGGATATGTAGGGGGATATTGTGGGAAGTGGGGTGTACCAGAGGATTACTGGGGAGTAGATAAAGAATGTTGGAGGTAGTCAGGGGATGCAAGAATGTGGTTGAGAAGGGGTAAGAAAAGGGTGTGAATGGATTTATTCGATTGGTAGCATCCTATCAAGAGCATCTCTACCTTTTTCAATAGCAACCACGCTTTTTTATAGGTTGGTAGGTAGGGCACGGGAAAGGGCTATGTCGCCAACATGAATCTTAACACGTCGTAAATCAACCATCAACAATGTTTCTTTAATACTACAACAACGTTATAAGTCACATTTCTTACAATATGTTTAAAAATAAGATTCTATATCATTATTATTATTATTAGCACCACGTCTTACTACCCGTTCGGGTTATACGCACTTACACTAATGTGTAATGTTAGGGTGATTGTGAGATGAAATGAAGGACCTACAGTTACACGGTGGAGGCCTGGCATGCCCCACATTCACAAGATGTCTTGTCAGAGGTGAAGGAAGGGTTTGGTAATCAGATAAATCTTTGCCTAGACCAAGGATCGAACCCCGGCCGCCAGCACAGAGGTCTGACACCTTACCCCTAGACCGCCAGGTCACCGATTTTATATCAATAGTTCATTTTAGCTACCAAGTCCTGATTTATTTCCAAGGAGCACTCAAAATATTTTTGTATATTTTTAATTATATTCGACATGATACTCAGATAGTGATCTTCTGGTACTGGGGTCGGGGTGATAGTTACAATCTGTCTTAATTTAGGTTAGTCTTTAGGTCATGTGACAATATGAGGTAAAATAATAAATAATTATATGGATAGTTCCAAATTTATAGCTGTTCATACTCTTCAAATATCGGTCTACGTGTTCAAAAAGCAGTGATTCCAAATTTACAAAGTCAATGATATAATAAACTATAAATAAATAAATAAAATAAAAAATAGTTAAGAAAAACTATAAAAATATAAAACCTTAAAGATTATGTGAAAAGATTTGCTAGAAAATAGTCACACGATTCTTAATTACATGATTTATAAACTAAACTAATCTAGGATAGCAAAATAAGTGTTATAATTTAACACTGGCTCAACAAATCCATAAAACTAAGTGAAATTAAATTATACATTCTATAACTAACTGATTGGGTAAGATCCGGAGCCTCTAGAGCTGTAGTCAGTCTCACTGATCACTCAGCCAATGGTAGAGGCAGGGTGGAACCAGGGACCTGTAGACTGTAGTCAGTCTCCCTGATCACTCAGCCAACGGTAGAGGCAGGATGGAACCAGGGACCTGTTGACTGTAGTCAGTCTCCCTGACCACTCAACCAACGGTAGAGGCAGGATGGAACCAGGGACCTGTAGATTGTAATAAGTCTCACTGATCACTCAGCCAATGGTAGAGGCAGGGTGGGAACCAGGGACCTGTAGACTGTAGACTGTAGCCAGTCTCCATGACCACTCAGTCAACGGTAGAGGCAGGATGGAACCAGGGACCTAGTAGACTGTAGACTGTAGCGTAGCCAGTCTCCCTGACCACACAGTCAACGGTAGAGGCAGGATGGAACCAGGGACCTGTAGATTGTAGTCAGTCTCACTTATCACTCAGCCAATGGTAGAGGCAGGGTGGAACCAGGGACGTGTAGATTGTAGTCAGTCTCCCTGACCACTCAGCCAACGGTAGAGGCAGGATGGAACCAGGGACCTGTAGATTGTAGTCAGTCTCCCTGACCACTCAGTCAACGGTAGAGGCAGGATGGAAACAGGGCCCTGTAGACTGTAGACTGTAGCCAGTCTCCCTGACCACTCAGTCAACGGTAGAGGCAGGATGGAACCAGGGACCTGTAGACTGTAGACTGTAGCCAGTCTCCATGACCACTCAGTCAACGGTAGAGGCAGGATGGAAACAGGGACCTGTAGACTGTAGCCAGTCTCCCTGACCACTCAACCAACGGTAGAGGCAGAATGGAAACAGGGCCCTTTAGACCTGTAGACTGTAGCCAGTCTCCATGACCACTCAGCCAATGGAAAAGCGGGATGAAACCAGCGCCCTCTAGACCTGTAGTCAGCCTATTTGACCACTCAGACACAGAAACTGGACCATCCAATGAGGTCTACCATGCATGTGTGAACATTTATGAGGGTGCCATATTTGAGCCTAACAACAAAGCAGGTAATTCTAGTGAAAGTTTCCACCCCTGTCTGCTTGATACCCGCCCTGTGTGACATGTGGAGATAATCCCCCTTCCCCATCCGCCCACAAGAGTGAAATGTATCACGTCCCAAGTCAGGCCGACTAAACCTGTCATGTTGATCATTCGATCGTGAACCTAGCGGCCGTGACAGCCAATCAAAACCGAGCAGACCCACCTAGCCGGAAACTTGAACGCAGCTCTTTCTGCGGAGATTATGTCCGCTTCGTTGCACGCCCAAGGGAGAACAGACTCATAGGTCTCTTCTTTATAAATAGAATGTCCTCATTCATACGTGGTATGGATATTTCAGAAAGACTGCTACAGTGCTGCTAAGTTGTGGTGAAGACAAGAACTGATGTGTTCAAACAACTTGTACAGCAATGGTCAGGACGGAACATGGACCTCTCAAGGTCAGGCGTGCTGTCTGAAACATTTTCTCTGCTCACTCGAAATTATTTCTATGCATTGTTTAAGTCCATATAAATCCACGCATTATAAAACTTGAGCTGACAATAAAGCAGATATGAGTAGTTATTTAGAAGATTTGAGCAGAAGACTTCTACAACTCGTCTAGTATACATGAGCAGCCAGCCACCTTTCAGATATAAGAAGCTCCCTTGTAAGATCTGAGCTGTCTGCTTAGCAGACATGAGAAACCCAACTGTCAGACCCAAGTAGACCACCTTTCAGACCAAAGCAATTCCCCTGTCAGACCCGAGCAGTCTGTTTATCAGACATGAGCTAGTCTAGTAAACCTTAGTAACGAAATGTCAGACACCATCAGCTAATCTGTTGTATTTAATAAGCTTACCTGTGATACCCGGAGAGCTCACGTGTAGCCTAAGACGTGAGTAGTTCACCTATAATGCCCGTGCACCCAGGAAGCTCATATATAATTTCTGGGTAGCCCACCTATCATACTCAAGCAGCTGTTTAGTCATATCATGGCAGTCCCCCTTCAATATCCAGGCAGTATCTATGTGTCTACCTGTAATACCCAGGCAGTCCACCTGTAATACCTGGGCAGCCCACCTGTAATACCCAGGCAGTCAACCTGTAATACCCAGATAGTCCACATATAATACCCAGTCTCCATGTAATATCCAGGCAGTCTCCATGTAATACCTGGGCATCCAGCATGTCTGACCCAAGAAGCCCGCTTATCTGACTCCATCAGCCCAAATGTCAAACCCCAACAGTATGTATAGCATACATGAGCATCCCCCCCGTCCCAATCGAGCAGCTCACCTGTCAGAACTGAACACATGTTTGTATTCAATAAACGCCACTGCTACAAAGAAACACAAACAACATTCAAAAGCTCTCTCTCTATCTCTCTCTCTCTATGCAGGGAGATAAATCCAGTCACTGAGGGATGTTTTATGGTTCAAGATATTCCGTCTAATGGATTCAAGTCCATGGCACGGATGCGCCGTGGTTTTATGTCGGGGGGAGAGAATAACTTGAGGTAGGGAAAAAAAAGAGCTATTTTTATATGTTTTCTTTGTGGCGGTAATGCCGTGGGAGAAGACGGAGTAAAATGATTGGTTTAATGTCCTATTTTATAGGGAATGGTTTTCGGTTTCTCGTATTAACTTCAGGAGGAAGTAACAAAAATAAATATAAAGAAAGTCGTTAATATCACAGCAACACAACAGGACTATAGGGAGGTGTTCACTGTTTAGTCTGTGCAGCAACACGTACACAGCCGTCTTTTCGAACGATGAGCAGGCAAATCTTCACCTGAACACTCAAGTGAGCTTGATGTGTTCTTGAAATCAAAAAGTGGGTCTGTCTGTCCCTCTGTATGTACCTGGAAATACAGCCGAAACGGTTGATGAATTTCGTTTGGACTTTATATTTGAATACTATATGATAGTAATAGTAATAGTAATTCTAATTATAGATTTATAATTAAGAGTAGGTTTTATTTACTGATGATTAATTTATGAAAATTTAAAATTATTTGGAAGTAGATCTAACGATTTGGTTCAATGTGTTTATCTAGAGAATGTTTTAGATGATCAATTGAAGTGTAAATTTTACTTGTTTTGCTGATTTATGTTAATTTAAGGGTGATTTACTGATTTTTGAACATTTTGTCTCAAACTATAATATACTAAATGTGGAAATGTATGTACAAAATGTGTCTTAGTACTTTTTAAATTTTTTCTCAGTCTCTTACATTATTTTGTATAGTGTTTTCTAATGAAAATATGTATTATTATTATTATTACTATTATTATTATTATTATTATTATTATTATTAGCACCGCGTCTTACTACCCGTTCGGGTTATACGCACTTACGCTAATATGTAATGTTAGGGTGATTGTGAGATGAAATGGAGGACCTACAGTTTAACGTGGAATCCGAACCCCGGTGGAGGTCTGGCATTCCTCACATTCACAAGATGTCTTGTCAGAGGTGAAGGAAGGGTTTGGTAATCAGATAAATCTGTGCCGGGACCAAGGATTGAACCCCGGCCGCCAGCACAGAAGCCTGACACCTTACCCCTAGACCACCAGCTCAAAATATGTATTGAGCTGAGAATCAAATAACCAATAAAATTAGCCCATGAACTTTTAATAACTTCTACTTCCTCTGAAGCCCAGAGCATAATCGTCAACTGTCTTAAAGCATTGGCAGTCAGAACTTTGACCCAGACTGATTTCAACTGTGTTTGAATATACTTGGTAAAGTTACATAAACGGCATCACGATATTGTTAACTATACACAGAAATATCAACGTGAGATCGTTTAACTTCTAAGTAAATACTTTTTTTTTTAAATACTTGTTTTATTATTTGCATTAATTAAAACAGTTGGCACGAAAACTGTGTGAAAAGAGGCTGAAAGAAACGTGGATTAAAGCAGGCTCTTGGTAATCCCTTGGTACGAGGGAAATACAGCAGAGACCAAGGACGGACGTTCCTGCCTGAGAGGATTAATTAACCCCCTCCCCTTTATTACAAGATTAAATTTACATCCCTCCCAACCCTTTCTTGGAAAGAGGGGGTAAATTATCGCAAGAGGAACAAATTCGGTCTGAAGACTTCGTTCACCCTACGAGGTTATTCAGAGGCTTTGGGATGAATACCACATCACACATGTAACTGTTAATACATGTAACTGGTAATATAAATAACTGGACACATATTTCAATGATCACGCATGTAACTGGTCATACATGTAGCTCTGGTCATACCTGTAACTAGTCATATGTGTAACTGGTAATATATATAACCGGTCACACATTTTAATGGCCACGCATGTAACTGATCATATCTGCAACTAGTCATACATGTAACTGATCATATGTGTTACTGATAATATATATAAAACCGGTCACACATTTAAATGGTGACACATGTAACTTGTCATGCATGTAACTGATCCTACCTGCAGTTAGTCATATATTTAACTGCTCATACCTATAACTGGTCGAGTGTAACTGGTCATACATTATAACTGGACACAAAGTTTCTCCATACGTTCATTTCTAGACTCACCCCATACTGAAACACTTTATACGGGTTGACAGTAAAAGTAGATTTGATAGCAACTCCCCTCTTACTCTCGCTCCAAAACATTACCATTTAATTAACATTAGAAACATTTTAGGAGGAACATAATATGAAAGTGTGTGTTTCAAGCGACCCGCATAGCAGACAAGTAGAAAGAGAGCTCTACCAAGACAGGGGACTAGGACTGCTCTAACATTAGCTTCAGAAGAACTTGGACCATTAGCACAGAACCATCTCGTCATACTCGACAGGCAAACTACAGTCTTTATTTTATTCATGAATACTCTGTAGGACATATTTCTACCTTTGCACCTACTAGTGATGCTTACATATTATGTACTTGTTATGTCTGGCACTACAGTCCAATTTTCACCTTTCAGGAAGAAACGTTATTAAGTGTATGTTTATGTATTCATTCATCAAATCATGTGATATTCGGCTTTTAATAGATATTATTAGAACCGCCTATGTTGGTTCTCACATTTTTTAATTCATCAGTCTCATTTTGAACTATATTGCCTTGGACGGGGAGATCTAGGTTCAAATCCCGATCGAGTGTACGAAGGGTGGTTTTTATTAAATAGTTTCCCCCTCTTCATCCACGCGACGGTGGGTAAATTTAATATAAAATCCAGCCGAGTTATTGTTTACTTGACTAGCGTAATTACTGTAATGTATGCGCACAACCCAAACTGGTTCCAAGCCGTGGTGGATTTTATTCTTGTGTATTGATTTGTATGGGTTTTATTGATTTGTAACACTTACACAGTATATACATGTGAACCATTTAACATAAAAGATACATATTTAACTCTATCGATACCTGTAAAATAAAACTAATACTTACTTAATCTATGGTATTAGTAAATAAAATGTTAATTGACACACTTGCATAAATACGCCACCTATCCCCATCTTGAATTAATAATATCCAGTCCACCTCATTACACCCTATCTTTTTCCGGACCTTTCTAATATTCTAATGCATCTAGATCTTTCCAGTGGACTCTTCCAATTGGGTTTACCAGTCAAAACCCTGAAAAAGGTTCTAGAATCTCCCATTTGAATTGTGTCCACCGTAATCTACGATAATGTATTATCCTAACAATGTCTTGTGATGAGTACAGGGTATGTAACTCATCATCATGACATAACTTCCTCCACTCCCAAATAGCCTCATTCCATTTTGGTCCATATATCTTCCTAGGCACCTTGATTGCGAACATACTAAATTTGTTTCCATCACGTAAGGTAATAGACCATGTTTCATACCCGTGGAGAACAACCAGTAAAATATTGTTTTGTATATTCTGAGTTTTACATTCCTTAAAATCAAGCGAGATGCTGACAACTTACCACACGAGTAATAACATGCATTTCCCGACTGTATTATTTTCCTAATTTCAAATATAATATCGTAAAATAGTAAAATGTGATTAATTTTAAGCGCAAAATAAAACATGTTTGAATTTTCTAAATGTTTCGTACTGTCAGAATACTACAATAGTGGGCTTTCAATATGACCTATACTGTGTTAAATGGTTCTGTATTTAATCCAACCAGAGTGTACATTGTGAATACGAGAGCCTGGAGTCAGGAAACCCGAATATACAACAGGACCAATTAACAACTTCACGAATAATTAAAACGTTATGATAATATTTCATGTTTAAGAGGTGAATAATGTGAGATTAATATCCACTTTGCGATTCATTTATTTGACCCCAAGGTTATGAAGTCTCAAAGCCTGAAGGCCGTGTTGTGACTCCAGGGTATATCTAAGCCAATGCATTATTTGTGTGTTTGTTTTCATGTAATTAATTTAACAGTATGAAGTGGTTATAAATAAGAACATTCTAAGAATTAGTTTGATTTATGAAATAAATTAAATGTTTGAATTACAGATTTTATGCTGGGTGTACGTGCTCAGAGGAAATGCTAGTAAGGAATAGTTCAGGAAGCCTTAGGTACGAGAAGGAACGATGGAGAAGCTTGTATTATCAATATTAATAGGACCATTAGTAGGGTCATTACCGAGCACATTAACTGGAATTACGTGTTATAAAGGATCAAGAGGGATTGTCAAGCTGTTGTCTATAGAGAAGCGAGCAAGATGTCTAATAGAAAAAAAAAATAGTCGCAAGGAAAAGTTTAGTAGAAACATAATAGTAAAGAAAGAACAAAATTATTTTGTAACCACATGGTCTAACGCGCTACTTTCTCAGTAGATTATACTGCCGATTCCTGTGAGATTGAGGTTTGAATCTCATTAGAGTGTACTGAGGGTGGGTTTTACAAAATGGTTTTCCACTCTCCTTCCAGGTAAATGTTGGTACAGTTCCTCTAAATACAATCTTCCTAATCCCTAAAACGATTGGCATAGTTAATATATGAGCGTGTAAGCCGAAGGGGTATTAGATGCGGTGCTAAAATCTTGTATTATTGTTAGGTACAATAAAAACTGTGCTTTTTTAACATTAGGTATTGTACATTAGGTCAAATAACCTTAAAGCTTAAGCCAGATCCTCCTATTTAAACTAGAGTCTGCTATTCAAATTAGATCCACCTATTTAAATTAAATCCGCCTATTTAAAATAGATCTGCCTATTTAAACTAGAACCATCTATTATAATTAGATCATCCTATTTAAACCAGATCCACCTATTAAATTCACCTATTTAAACTAGACTAGTTAAAATAATATTTAAGCTTATGTATCATGCTAAAACAACTTTTATCCCAACACAAGAAATTCTCATTATCACATCCCATAATAAATTATACAACGTCTGGTTCTGTTAAAACATCTCCAAACCACGAGTACTCACCACGTTCTATCATCTGTTAAAGCCATACTGTGCTATCGTGTTCCAGTAAACCGAGCCGTGCCTACTTCGAACCAAGACCTTCTAACGTTAAAAAAAATTCGAAACGTTCACTGAAAGTCGGTGACCTATGTCAAAACTTCTGAGACGCCAGGCCGGGCTGCACATGCACTTGGTCAATCATCCACTTCCTTGATTTACGGTGGTGGGAGACGGTATAAAGTCACGTGCGCATCACCCTCTCAGCGAATATGGTTCTGGGATATTCTAGAGAGTTCTGCTACCTACCCTTCCACTGCCTGCCACTCTCCACTATATATACAAGGAAAAAAGAAGATAGATTCGTCCATTCTACACCGTTAATCTGGCAGGGAAGTAAGCGCTGACTTGTAAAGAACATTGCGTGTGCTCTATAAAAAAAAAGGATATATAGTGGTATCATATTTGCAAATTTTCAAGCACCAAATTAAAAAAATTGGTCAAAATTAAGGTGAAATTTGTTAGTCTCAATATATATTTAATAAACTAAAAGAAAACAAACATGCATAACACAAAAATAATACATACGATACGAGTACTGCCACTAACCAAACTGTAATGGAAACATGTTTACAAATAAAATGCCAGGCTGTCGGTTCACGAGTGATGAGTGCTACCAACTTAATCACCCTTGCTCACATATCAGATGGCAGCACCAGCCATTTACTACGCTAGAAAACACTGTTCGCAGCGCAACTCAATATCCAAGATTGAACTAGTACCGTAATATTAAGGTTTTAAAAAATCTGAAACATTAGGGATGCTTAATTAGCAAAGCACACCCACAGTCGGCGCCTGTAGTCGAGGAACTACGAGGAGCTAGATCTACCAGTTAGGGTTTTCAACATAAAGCTAACTGGAAGACGCTTGTCGTGTTGAGCTCGACTGCTGAGGACGGGGAGATCGAGGTTCGAATCTCGGTCGGGTGAACTGGGGGTGGTTTTTCCTAAATGGTTTTCCACTCTCCCTCCACGCAAATGCGGGTTCACTTCATCTAATTCAACCTTCCCAATTCCTAATCCATTAGAGTAATTAGTACTTAAAGCGTATAACCCGAACGGGTAGTAAGACGCGGTGCTAAATATTATTATTATTAACTGGAAGAAGCGTCTAGATTGTGTGGCCATGTTGGGCACTATAGGACAGGTATCCTTTACAAGGATGAGAGTCATTTAATAGTTTTATTTTATAACTTCCAGTGTGTAGGGAAGGGCTTCTTGTCCCTGCAGTATATATTGCTCTAATGTAGATAGCTATAAATTAGAGTATTCATTATTAATATTTAAGATAGTTCATTCTTAGTTTCTGTAGCATGTCATTTATATAATATGACATCTATAATCAAAATTCCATAAAGACCATTAAAACAAGATAACAAAATACTAATCTATTTCAAAAAGAAGAGACAGGTGGTGATTCACTCTGAATTGATGTTGCCGGGAAACGCCCAAGCTTTGAGGAACATTGTCCCAGTGGACCATTTCGGTATGTAAGCATTTTCACGTCTTGATCGAAGGGCACACGTCAAAGAAAAGAGAGATTATTGTCTCTGCTCGCCACTCCTGTTGACAGCGCTAGTGAGGAAGTGGATTTATTTCGTGACTCCTCCCTCCCCCCTTTTTTTCTCCTTAGATCTCCTGTTGTACTTCGGGCCAGTTCTATCGCTACATAACAGATTCCCCGTGGATCACATTTTTGTATTCTATTGTATTTATTCGCCAGCGAAATAACTACTCTATACAACTTCAGCACCGAAGACTACCGATGGCCACGATGTGTCAGGCATCGGCCTCACTACCGTGTGCCAGAGGAAGCCTCTTCTGAGGAATATTGAGTATTATGCCAGAATGTCCGACGTTGCTGTCTATGACCCTCAGACATAGTTTCATATATTAGAATATTTTTCTTCATTTTCAATGTCGATTAGACATTGATTTTTAATGTCCATCAGACACAAGGTTTAATGTCAGAAGGTCAAAGAATATTTTCTATGTCCTTCAGACATGGTTTATTTAGTCAAGATGTCTAACATTATTTTCTATGTCCATCAGACATAGTTTCTTTAGTCAGATAGTCTGATGGTCATTTCCCTATGCCCATTAGGTATAGTTTAAATACGAGGTCTCTATTCTCTACATATGTATAGGACAAGGTGATTGAGTATACTGAGACCATGAATTGATTTCCTTTTCTTGTCCTTAAGACATTGTTATAGTTTTATGACACCCTAAACGGTATGATCCCGTTTAGGATCTCTTTATGGCTACAATAAGATCATCTAACATGTTCTTCTTGGACCTAGTTAGGTCAGTGACTGGTTGCAGTCACGATTGCACCCTCTTTTGGGTAATATTTATGGTACGCAACCTGTGGGAGCACTACTATTTTGAATTAGTGGCCCGCGAGGATAATGCTTTTTTTTCGGACCCTTCAGGTGCCATAATTATCTAAGTGTTCAAAGATAGTTTGTATTAGCTATTATATGCCCTAGTAATGGGTAGATGTATACGTTTACTATTGATTGCTCTGGCAGTACTAATTAGGAAATGACCAGCCATAGTATTATTATTATTAGCACCGCGTCTTACTACCCGTTCGGGTTATACGCACTTACGCTAATGCGTAATGGTAGGGTGATTGTGAGATGAAATGAAGGACCTACAGTTGAACGTGGAATCCGAACCACGGTGGAGGCCTGGCATTCCCCACATTCACAAGATGTTTTGTCAGAGGTGAAGGAGGGGTTTGGTAATCAGATAAATCTGTGCCCAGACCGGGGCTTGAACCCCGGCTGCCAGCACAGAAGTCTGACACCTTACCCCTAGACCGCCAGGTCACCCACCGGCCATAGTAAAATACTGTGTAGATGCCTGATTGTTAGCCATCTATTATTTGTAAAATGGAAGCTTCTCTTATAGGATTTTTTTTAGGTTTTTTCCATAACTCTCCATGAGGATTAATACTAGCTAACTATCTTAAATTATATTCTTCTTGGTAACTCTCAAAATATAAGATTTGATGCTATGCTTCTATTTTCAATTGTTTCACTAATATTCATGATTACAACTCTCAGGTATTTGTCTGGTATTAGCCTGGCTAGATTGTCCTTTTTTGTATTGCCTAAAACTTAATTCCCCTTTTTAACTGTTGCCGAGCTGTAGCAGATGATTCAAACTAATATCCCTATGTATAGAGTTATTTAACCAAACAAATTGTTCTATCTAACTACTGTCGGTTCTTTGTGAACAAAGCAATATTACCCATTTGTCTAACCTAATCTTTTCAACCTCGATAACGGAAGACAGTTATCATTAATTAAATGAATTTAAACCTTGTCACTCACGTGTAATTATATCTCTTTTTGTTTGCCTTGTTAGTAAACATATCTGTAGACGATACATTTCTAATTATGAAAGGCTACTGTCATATGTATAGTTATAGGTATAGAATATGTCCTTGAGTGTGATTATTTGTTATAAAACAAACTGTATAGATTATATTATGTAGGTTAGTTTGTGCATTATTCCTAATTGGTCAATGTGAGGGATATATATACAGTCCAGACCTAGCGGTGGTCGCCTAGTCTGGACGGATTGTTTGTTTAAGATCCCAGTTGGGAATATACTTGAATAGAGGCCTCTTCCTGTTTATGGTGTTCAGATTTAACTAGAGTTATTAAAACTTTGTTTCTCCCTCTCCCGGGTCCTTATGACCTTGTTTGTAGTATGGGATAACCTGTTTGATATTTGTAGAGCTGGTACCAGGCTATTTACCCTTTTTTTAATATCCCTTCAACCACTATGCGAAGATACCTAATATTTAGTATTGCTCTAAAATACTGTATTTATACTTTATATTATGAATATTTATATACTAAATTTTCTATAAATATAATGACGTAGACTACCCTGAAGTGCTCAGAGCTATTTGATTCAAGATAGTATTGGCTCTCTTGTATAATGACTATTGCTTTAATGTTATCAACCATTTGTCTATTAGGCCCATTATATTCAAGGAAGGACTTCAATTTTATTTGCGCAATATATATTTGTTCTTTGTATTTACTGCCTATATTTTGATATATGTGTAAAATAAAATTGCTCCATTAGAATATATATTGTTGATTATTTATCTAGGGTCCTTTATTCCCCAACTTTATATTTCCCAATCATTTCACGTTACTCTTATGGACTTACTTCCATGTAGTTAATCAGTCACCAAGGTCGGTGCGCTAAAGTGATGGTTCACCTTTAGCGCAACACCCTAGTAACGGTTCAAATAGATCTACCTAATTAATTAGATCCTCATATTAAAGATATATCCTCCTATTAGACTAAGCCAGTGTTTGCCAAACTGTGGCTCCTCTTGGCCGTTATTCTCCCTCCCTCCTCCAGAGAAGGTTCTCTCAAAGAGGGCACCTACAATTTACTTAGTTTACTACGATTACTGGTTCTTGAAAGATTGGTTCAAAACAAACCAATTTGAAAAGTTGAGTACTGAAATCACAGTTTATAAGATATTCGTTCATCGTGGCTATGAAAAAAGAAAACGGTGAGCGCGTCCACCTCGGTGGTCGAGTGGTCAACTGTTCTAACCATCGATGAATGAGCCTTGTTAAACTTTAGTAGCCTACACGCATTATTGATTATTAATTATACTTTTAGCCAGGTTAGAGAAGACAAATTTTAAACCATTACGGTGTCCCATATAAATCATTTGTCCAGAATCACCAAGTGCTCAAACCGGGTCCATTAAGAGGGGTAAAGTTCACGCCCCCTTTATTTGTACAACTTGACTTCAATGGTGCACAAGATGTGTTTGTCTAAGGGGGGTAGCTAGCTTAAAAAGTTGTATAAGGCGTATTCCCTCCCGTTGAACACAGAGGGACTCGTGAACCTCCACTGGCAAATATATGTATGTTTTATGGAGTGGCTCTCGTCTGGAAATTTTCCAAAAATAACTATTCTCTCCAAGCAATTTTGAATAATCCATACTCATAAATCTTTTGAAATTTGGATGACCCTAACGGTCATCCAATTTTTTTTGTATTAGAATCTTTTATAATATATTTGGAGTAGTTTTATCCAGAAAATATTTGAAATTTAGATGCTTCTGCAACTATTTTAGAGTGTCCTCCTCCAACAAATGAATATCTCTAGAAGCTATGTTGATTGGTCTTCTTATTTTTGAAAATTAGACTCCTATATAAGCTATTTGAATTGTCCTTCTCCAAGAAAAATTATGAAAGTTGGACGCCTCTAGAAACTAATTGGAGTGGTATTCATCTAGATTTTTTTTAAAATTAATGCCTCACATAATTATTTAGAGCGGAACTTCCCTAAAACAACTTCTAAATTCGGATGCCTCTAAAGCTATTTAAATTTTGATACAAAGTCATCTTCAGCTTATTATTCAAGAATTTCGTAGTAGATGGAAATACATATAAATGGGGGAAAGTATATTCGAGATGATGGGGGAGTTTAATCCAGTTTGGGAGTAGGGGGGGGGACCAATTATGTCCAGATGGAAAATGCCCATTCTTCTCGGTAATCACTGTTTGACTTAGTTGTGTGTATAACTTTTTTTCACTCTTTCACAACAAAAGCAATGTATGCAAATTAATACGTAGCTAAACACTGAAATGTTATGCACATAGTGAAATATTTAAATTTAAATTGAATTTGATTTACTGCCTAGCTCTTTTTATGTGCCAAATTTAATTTCAGTACAAAACTAATAAACTCTAACAAATTTTCAAACATTTCAGAACGAAAGACAAGACTGTACTGGACCAATTATGTAAGTGTGACAAATGCCAGTAAGTTTTCCCGTAGGGAACACTTTATTGCCTGTCATTAATATTTTATTTAATCTGACACAATTTTTTTTTTAAATCTTGTGAACCTCCGTCCTAGGCCTCTGGAAGTCTCGGGACCGGTTCCATGGTACCAATTATTGTTGCCCCCTCACCTCATGGCGGGCCTGGTTTTGTCTCCACCTATTGATTTTTTTACTAATTGACGTATTTCAACCAAACTTTGGTACCCCCACGTGAAACCCTTAAAACCTATCGGTTGATATATTTTCATCGTCTTCATCCTGGTCTAGAATAATCCAAAGCTATAAAAGAATTAATAATTCCAGGCAAAGAGGAACAAATCATCTAACCATTGTATAAATAAAAGTGAGCTACCACATTTTTGATATTTTGCATATTGGAAAAGGGAGAAGGGGGACGCTACGCTCGTAAATCAATTAAAGGGAAAGGAATCAAAGAGTTTAAGTTTTGGAACCTCTGGACTAAGCTAAATGTATCGTTGTAGCTCCTTCCTCTTGTGGTGATATTACTGATCAACTCTTGTTAAGGTTGTGCACGTGAGTTTGGTATACATTTTAACCTTTTTTTGTTGTTGGGATTTTCTCTCTCTCTTAACTAACAAACTTTTGTTTTCAAGTAAACACTATTCGGTAACTTCTCCTATATTCACATAGCTATATAAAAACACTGCTGTGTCTATTGAAGTTCTAAGGACGTATAAATTCGATATTAAATTGGCCAGGAATGCCTTGACATAGGAAAGAAACATTTTCGTTTTTAGTTTTATTATATTTTATTTTATGTTTAGCACCACGTCCTACCACACGTTTGGGTTACACGCTTATATGCTAATTACGAGAACGATTTTAAGGATTTTGAAGGTAGGAAGTGTAACCACATTCATGTGGAGGGAGAGTGGAAAACGATTTTGTAAAAGATACCCTCAGTACACTAGACCGAGATTCGAGCCTCGATCTCCCCGTCATCGGACGTCAAGAGTAGCGCCTTAGACCATGCGGACAAACCGAAGTGGGTAACATTTTAGCTAATCAGACAAACTCTGATACGAGGATCATTGTAAGACCTAGCCTCTGGGATGAGACCGAGAGTTCTCGGATCAATCAATTTCTAGTCAAGCTATAGTCCAGTTGTTTTTAGATTGGTGACCATTTTAACATAACATTTTAAAATCTAATATTTTGCTCAAGTTTGGTTTAAATAATAGTGAAAGGAAAATACTTTTATTTTAAAATCTTATAAAAAAGAAAAGACTGATTTTATAGATTTTAGAGGCCTTAAGTTAGAGAGAACAAGAGTGAGTGAGACAACTCAAGGCTTTTAAACGAGCTATGAATTATTTTCAAAATATCATGATTTTGTTAGAATACTATTTATACTATATTAACTAACAAACTTTCATTCATATGCTTGTTGGGGAACTTTCCTAATATTTTAGTTGTTATAAAAACTTTAACATATTTATTGAAGTTTCTTTGTATTTACTAATAAATCATTAAAATGTTAATGAATATAATTATGCTTTTTATAGCAATGCAAATATAATAAAAGGTCCCCGACAATTTTTATTTTGGAGAAAAATGTTGTTGCTAATCCAGAGAGCAAATATGATTTTGTAAAAAATAAATGGTACCCTGCACCACACATTCTACCTCTCTCTTTATCTTAAAATAGAATCCTCTATTTAAACTTGTAATGATTGTTGAACAAATTATATAAATTGTTGCAGAAACACTGCATCAATGATGATAACTTAAATAATATATACTGTTACAGAAACATTGAGAAAAGAAGAACACACCTGTCCATTAAAGAGCATAACAATCAAATTTATATGTCAAAGTGTTCCATAAAACAAATATATATATATATGTTTGCTTATAGCACAGAAATGATTGATTTTATAAAAATATATCGCTTACTAAATTACTTTTATTCTATTAGTGCTACAACTTTACAATGAAAAGATATTTAATATCGCAAATAGTTGTGGAGATAAGATCCAAATTGGAATTTTCCTCCTCACTAAAGAAGATGCTCTTAAATTAATTTTCATGGGGAAACTAGAATTTCCATTTTGTTTGTAATGTTAAACATCGCTTAGGTACAAAATACAATCAAAATGGTTATAGCAGATTTCAAGAAAATAGATATGTTTTTCTTCTTTTTCCCTTCAGTAAACTAGCTTTAATTTTAGGGTTGGATGTCCCGTTTCGAAAACTCTTTGGGTGAACCTTATTAACACCTTAGATATTAGGTTTTATCCCAATCTGTAAATGGTTTCGGCACAATTCCAAGATACGTACAGACAAATGGTATCGCAAAAAACACTTTTTCAGTTTAATGGGGTCATGAAACGTCGATTTTTATTTAAAAAATCTCACGTGTGATTTATTTGGCGATCACAATACTCCTCTCTCCAAGGGGTTGACAGAAAGTAAATGATAAATATATTTAAGAACGTGCTTGAACATCCTTATTCCAAGACAACGACACTTGGGTAGGAGAAAACAGGAGGAAGGAGGTAATAATCACAAAAATATGATATATTTCACTCTTGTTTCACTTGAACTCTAGAATTTGTTTGGAGAGAAAATGTCACTTCCATCAAAATATTCTCCTTACGTTTTTGTATAAATGACAAGAGTATAATGTGAAACTTGTTTTTTTACTGTGTCTTTTCATTTGTCCTCTCGTTTTTTATAAAGGCCACGGACCAAATATAATGGGGGGGGGGGG